>JAWLRI010001021.1:17458-49184 GCA_034781795.1 Crypturellus tataupa
TCCTGAATTTTGCCAGTCCTTGGAGAATAGAATAGAATAGAATAGAATAGAATAGAATAGAATAGAATAGAATAGAATAGAATAGAATAGAATAGAAGAATGTCCCTCCTCTTTTTAAAGGGTAATAGTAATGATATTAAGGAATCTAAAATGATCTTACCAATTAAAAAAAAAAAGAACAAAAACAGGTTTCTTTCATGCTTATTGATTTTTTTTATTAAATCAAAATTGGGCTTGACATCTAGTGCTTTAAATATTTCTATGGCATTTCTGATGGCAAACACAGACTGTCTTTAGGGTATTGCTTATAATCAATTAAATTTCTACTTCTAATACATTGGAAAAATGCCATCATGTTCAATAGCAAACTGGCTAGTATTTCTATTTATTTAATACTTATCTACTATCTCAAACTAGCTTTATGAAAATTAAAAATGATAATCCCCATAACAAATAATTCAGTAACTCAAACAATAAAATTTATTAAATATGTAATTTTTATTATCAGTTCTTTTTGTATAATAATACAAAGATCATACACAAATCTCAGGATTTTAAATGGTTTGAAAATGATTTAGTAGAGCTACATGGAAAAAAATCCTAGATACCAATCTTTGTTTGATTTTTCAATTTTTTATCTTTTTCAAATCATAAGGTTGTCATTAAAGTTCAATTGTTTTCTACCAATGTACTACTCTCCTTTTAAGGCTACCAATGTACTACTTTTCTACCAATGTACTACTCTCCTTTTTCATGTAACTCTAGGGAAAGAATACGCTAAAGATTATGAAGATAACTAAATATTTGCAAATAAGTTTCATCTTAAAGATTTTAAAACTTTGAAATATGCTATCCAAAGAAATTATACTTTGTCTGAACCTGCTACTGTTGGATATTTCTTTCCTAATTTTAAGGTATGACCAAAAATTGAAGAGAACTCTGTGGTACGATCAGGATTTTGAGAGTCCTGAGAGTAACAAAAATATTTTGATAGTTCAATATCCAATCTAAACAATACATTTACAGTTTAAAATTTCTTCTATTCTTCTGTTTACTTAAATCATCATTGTATCAAGTGTATGATAAACTTCTGATTATCCATTCAAAAAGTTTAAATTATTGGACAAAACAAATTGCCAAATTGAGCCAATTCCACATGCATGATCATAATTTTAAACACATGTGTAGCCCCACTGATTTCAGAAGAGATAATGTTAGTTATATGCTAGTCTCCATTCATGAGTCTATCTGAAAGCCAGGCCAATATTTACCCTTAAAGGGTGGAGGTAACAGTCCAGAGATGGCTAAGACAGTGTGGGAATTTAGTGATACCTTTATTGCTATACACCTGTGCATAGTTATTTTCTATGACTGCACACTCAGTAGAGAGTCCCAACTTTACTGACTACCCAAAACTGAGTAGGTTAATCTCTCCTTTGTGAGAAAATAAAAAATGGCTTTATGCAAAACACATCATCCAGAATAGCAAAAAAAAAAAAAAAAAAAGAGAGAGAGAGACAGATTGCTTTTTCAAGACCTCCGAAACAAATGGGCTGCTGAGATAGATTACAAGCATTTTTAGAAGGATTTACATTTAAAAAGGGATTACTGTAGCTGAACATAAGATGCAGAGACATGATGAATTCCAGAAGTAGTTGCCATGCTTGGTCTACGGCTTTAGTGAAGTGTCTTCCATTTTAAGTTTATCTTGATTGGAGATTTTACATTTCAGCTAACCAACAGATGATTATCAACATTACTATGATTTCTTAAGATATGATATTTCCCTTCCAGAAATTCCCTACAGGAGTTAAACTAAAATTGGAGAAGCTAGGAAAACAAGGAGAGGGTAATACTTCTGCAGAGTTTCATTGGACAGTCTTAGATGCCACTAAGAAATATAGTACTAAAATGTAGTATTAAAACAATTGTTTTAGATTTCTCAGGAATAATATTCTGTCAGAATTGAAGTTTCCAGACACTTCCAGACTTTTGTGGTGGGACATTTTTTTCTCAGCTGAGCTATCCTTAAGACATCTATTTTTGATTAAAGTCATAACAATCAAGCTTTTTTGGAACAAAACCTTCTTAAAAAATACTCATTAAATTGTGATATTTATGTATAATATGGTAGTCTAAGAATTGACTTCTTAAGTAAATGTAAAATTCTATTGCAAAGAATTCTAGAGCAAAGAAATGACATGATGTTCCTGCATTCCCATACTCACATTCAAAAATATCAGTAATCAAATTAAATTCTTTTTGGTGCATGACACTTCATTCATAGTTTCAGCATTTTAAATCATTGTTTCAAATTGTTTAATGCAAACTTTATTGTTCTACAAAATGTTTTAAGAATTTTTGTTTCAAGTCTAATATTTAAGTGGAAAACACCTCATAGCAAAAACTCTGGAATTTAAATTATAAGGGGCATATACGATTGAAATTCAAATCTCTCCTATAGAAATAATTGTGGTGTCACTGGGTATCAGGATTGGGCCTCTGCACACACTCAGCATATTTAAGTCATTAATTCCCTGGGTAATGCGGGAGTTCCTGTCTGCATGCGTGAGATAGTGAGCTCACTTGAGACAGAACTGCCTGCCACCTTCACAATAAAATATTTGTCTAGCAATTTCTGCGTGAGTCCTCCAGGTGAGAATTTTTGAAGGATCTAGAAATTGTCTTAGGCAGCTTCTGATGCACATAGACCAATTTTTATGTTTGAAAGCTCCAGTAAATATCCTCGATGGAGAATCTGGTTGTCTTGGAGAAGCTCAGCAAGCTCCAGTAAATATCCTCGATGGAGAATCTGGTTGTCTTGGAGAAGCTCAGCTGATTTCTGCTGCAGAATTGACCAAATTCTACATAATTGTAAATAGTCAGTAGAAACTGTTAGTGTAGATGCAAAACTTAGCATGTATGACAGTTAGGAAATATTTTGTATCTAGATTAAGATAATTAACACTGCTGAATTATGCATGTTGTTGGAGTGGTCACAAAGGACCATGGCCAGCTGGAATATATATGAACTGAGCAGAAGAAGAGACTGGGGAGTCTCTTTTGATCTAGGTGAAGATGGTGCTACAAGGACCCTTGCAATGAAGACTTTCATCACCATATAGACAGGAAGCAACTGTCCTCTGAGAGATTTAATGCCCTGTGTAACATTATTCTATGCAAATATTCCAATCAGCTAGAGTTTTTTTATTATTTGTTTTTGTTTTTAAACTCTGTATCTCTGCAAAAATATGGAGTTTTAATTAGAAAGTGATTAAGTTCAATTATACTTCTTTATTTGTTGTTTGTTTGTTTTTTAAGTGATTGGAAAAAGAATTTGGATAAAATTGTGAGTAACTGAAAAAGAAGTAACTCAGCCCTAAGTGTCCTGTTTGATGTTATTCTAGACAGATTTCTTCTGTCTAGAAAACAATCTTTTTTTATGCATAAATACATTTTCTGATTATAAGTCTTCACAATTTGCTGTCTTGATTTTATTTTGAAAATTTCTTAACAGTACACATATAATAAAGTGAATTCCATTACTGATATTATGATATATTTACGTTGTAGGAAATGTTGTAGCAGCTCCCTTCATATTGCCTAATTAACACACAGGTGACTCCCATCATACATCAGTCAAAGCCTTGCTACATGCAATATTCTAGACATAGGGCAAGTGAAGAGAGAGTTAGATCTCTCATTTCAGTGACCTTCTCAGCAGCTGGATAAGCTTTCATCAACATGCTCATTAGTAACATCTGACTGATCGACTAGGTTACCCCAAATAGAGGAGCAAAAGCCAAACATCATTTGCATAGTATATTAATGATATTCATAAACCACCATTTGGTGTTCCTATGGGAAGTATCAAAACACAAGTTGGTTGCTTTTGTATTCACTAGTTGTTGCAAAGAAAACAGCACTGATTAATTCTAATATTTTAGGGCTACAATTTATTTGTATTTTGTCATGAATGACAACCATAACCATATAAGAAAAAAATTAGGCTCTGAATACTGTGTGTAGGAAATAAATTAGTCAACAAATAAAGCAGACCCAAACAGCTAAAAGTTTAGGCTAAGATATCTGTGTTGCATAAGCCTGAAGAGATCAAATGACTTTTCTAGCTGTCTCAAAAGCAATAAAAGTAAGTAATTTGTTTTGAAATCACAAACTCATAAAAATACAAGTCCAGAGGGAGTTCAGGAAGTTACAATCACAGTATAATTAAATTCTAAAACACAGATTATAAACTTATTTTGGCAGATTACAGCATTGAGCATAAATTCACTGTCTTGGGAGGAGAAGGCTGAGGGAGTTTTGTTTCAATCCTCATTTTCTTCTGTTCTGCAAGGGCACAAGCTCTAACCTGGACATCTCATTTCCACTCATTCACCAATGCATCTGTGCTACCAGTGCATGGCACGAGGAAAAGAGAAAGAAACCAAGATTCCTTTTCCTTCCCTATTTATTTCTTTCTTTCAAAAAAGTCCAAACAGACCAAAAGCATTTCATCTCCTTGCATATCATCCTTTAGCTGTTATCAGTGCTGTTACTGGGAGACAAAAGAAAATATACGTGTTTTCACTATGTTCACTATGTCTTAATCAAGACATGGATGAAAGTTGTGCAGCTTCCTAGTGCAAACTGAATGCCTTTCACCTTTTGTACACTCAAGTCCTTCTGGTGACCACTTTGAAAGAGGGAGGGAAAGTACATAATTTAAATAATATATTACCCTGGAAGAAAAATCCAGTATATTTACAGTCACAGAAGTAATTCTTATTCATATATTTAAAAAGAGGAAGGAAGAAGTAGAATAGAAACAAATATAATTCAAGATGTATTCAATATAAGATTGGCCTATATATTTACACCTTAAAAAGACAGACGTGTTATTGGACTCATCCCACACAACCTTGACCCCATCATTGCCCAACCTGGGCAGCCCCAGCACCTGCAGCTCCTGCACAACGTCGGTGTCTAGCTCCCCCCAGGGCCGAGGCTGCCCTGGCTCCCCTCGGATCCTGAGGGGCAAATCGCTGTATGTTCCCTGTCTGTCTATTCCAGTATCTTGTTATTACATTACATTCTTTCTTTCATTTGATTAAGCTTGGAGTTGTTCTGCCATTCCCCACTGTGAGTATGTGAAAGAACAAGGCTGTGTGCAGAAAGGGACAGTAAGTAAAGATGGATCTTAACAAGGCAGAAAGAGAAGTTCTCAACTAATTATCCCAGAGTAAGGAGTAGACCGAGATGCTCAGTGACACATGGAGATACTAATGAGTATTTACTGTACATTCAGTAGTTGTCGTATATTGCCGTCTTTCAGCACGCTGGTAGGCTTAATGAAAAGGAAAGGCCCAGGTTTCTGGGGCTTTGGGGTGTTTAGTACAGGACCCTTGAGCTTTGGAGTTGTCATGGAAAACTACATAAAAGTACAAAAGAACAAAGAAATTTGACTAAATCCCCGAGGACATGATCTCTTGCATTTGCTGATTATGTAACTTTGCACTAATTGCATGATAGTCGAGCTTCTTGTTTGTAAAAGTGCTGTATTAATGTTCGATAGCTACTCTTCTAACTATCTATTGGTATCTAATTAGCAGAGAATCTGCTTTCCTAAATCTAAATTAGATACTTGTTGGAGACACCTACACTAAGGTTGTTTCAAATCTAAGAGCTCATACTTAAACTTGTGTATTGATATTTTACTGACTATAGCTTATTTTTAAATGTCAATTAAGGACCTAAACTCAAGAGGCTAAATCAGTGAAGGGCATCAATAAAAAGGGATTAACCCATTTCACTATCTGTTCAGTCCTATTTCTTTTCTAGTAAAGTTTTATCTTTATTTCCTATATGTCTTTAAGCCTTAAAAGGAAATTTTGGTAGTGAGGTCTGAACATTGTACAGCATCTTATATAAATGCAGGTTATCTTTGAAACCACTATCCCAATCTTAATGGATATTAAGATGTTTTTAGTTTTTAGTCCTGTGTTCCGCAACAGGTGTACATTGCAAAACAAAGCCTAAATATGTGTACTACTATTTTTCTAATTTGTAATTAGTAAAAGTGGTATAAAATTTAGCATTTCCTATCATATTGCTGTCAAAAGAAGATTAGGGAAACACTGTGAAAATTACTAAGGTTTTAATTATGGTTTCAAAATTGAAGGGCTACACAGTATTCATAAAACACATCTGCTTAGATAATTATTATTTTTCAGTTTTTGTACCACTGTCAGACACAGGGGACATCTGCAGTACATAATAGTATACTTACTGCATTTCTGGATGCTGCATCAACTCAATATTGAAAACATTGTCATACAAACTATCGCACCCAAGGATAAATTAGTATATTTTATATCAACATGTACTGAACTCCATCTTCCTTTCTCCTGTGTAAGTGGAGCAGCTGAATGCTTTCCTGTATGTGTCACGATAGTGTTTGGTTCTATAGGAAGTAAACCACATCACATCCAAAACTGAACAAAAAAAGGTGTGCTTCCGTTTCAGTACAAAAAGGATCTGATTCTACTAATCTTGAACAAAGTTTTTAGTTGGTGCCTTCACTTGACAAGATATTGGGGAAAAAATGAATATATTACTTTCTTGGAAGAGTAAAGAATAAACTGTGAGAAACAAAAGGTACAAAAAAGTTATTTTCCAGGTTTCTTATTGTCCAAATGTCAAACCTTTATTGCAAGTCCAAGCCTGAAAATGTGGACAGGAGAGGTTTGTCCTATAGCTAAACTGTCACATTTTTGGAGACCCTGCAACAAACGGTCTCCTCAGTAGACCAACCTAATGATAACTTCTGTTCACTCAAGCTAAACACTGTCCAGAATTTTAAAGGAGCTGAGGAAGTTTATTTCAATTGACAAGTTCTTGTGAACTCTGCCCATACGTTGTGGAACCTTGCTGGTGTAAGACGGCTCCATAACTTGTCCTCCTTGTGCGTTGTCTCTCCCAGTAAAAGTGAGATGATCAAAATCTCTCTGAGGAGAGATAGAATTGTCAAACTTTCTGAAGTGCAAGAAGTGTGAATGTACCAAAAAAAAGCATGGATTTATACGTATGTGCCATTAGACACAGGGAATATTTTGCACAGGGAAAATCTCCCTTGTTTTTGGGAAGTGTCCTTTGTTTTAGGAAGGGTGAAATTGTCATTCTATAAACAGCTAATCTTAGTATTCTTGATCTTTTTAGCTACTTCCACTGCACAGCATGTTAGGGTCAAATTGTATGATCTGTAATGACTGAAAATTATGATGAAACAAATAGCTATGCAAAAGAAGGATCATAATTAAAAAAAAAAGAAAAAATAATTCAACTTAAAATTATTTCATTATCATTGATTTCATTTACAAACATGAGTCATATTGTCACGACTGTAAAGGCCCTTCAAATCACTGTGTCTTGGTTTGATAGGAGTCAGTATTCCTGAAAAATCCAAATGTATTTAGGATCAGAAGAGAGAAACAGTTCTGAAATTTTATTTAAATTAACATCAAAAAAAAAAAAGTCTGCATCAGACATATCGTAATTTCTTTAAGTGCTGTGGTTTACCAAGATGATAGCATAACCATTACCTTCCACTGCTGATGCCGCTATTTTTATGCTTATGACAAAAGAGATGGCAGGGTTTTCTTTGGAATATGATAATATTTTTGTTCATATAAATAAATGAGAAATCAAACAAGAAACAGTTAAGCACTTGAACCCAACAGTCTCTTAGAACACCATACAATTTCGCTATCTGTTGGTGTTGTGGTTGATGTTGCAATTTTGATAAGAGATGAATCCCTTTGCATTCCAGATGATCCTCAAAGGTTAGAGGGACTGGGGGTGGCTGGATTCATCTCTTAATAGCGATACCAAATACTGTGTTAGCTATACACCCATCTCTGGCAGTATCGGATTCACCCACAGTCTGCTGGCCATTGATCCAATCACCCTCCTAGGAGTGAATCAGCTTCCCCTAAGCGTGACCCACTATAAGCTCGATTATGGCAATATGGATTCACCAACAGTCTACTGGCCTTTGGTCCAATCGCCTTCAAGACAAGTGGTCGGGTTCACAAATAGCACAATTTATTAAAATGCAACATTTAGAAAACGGGTTTTGGATGTCAGTGTAGGAAATTCTCTACTACAGTGTGTGGTTCTTAGCCAGTGCATAGTGTACAAACATGCAATCTTCACTCACCCAGAAGATGGGAGAGGGCTCCCAGTCTTGAGGAGTCTTCCTAGGCAACGTCCTGACCCAAGGTGGCGGGGAAGGAGTTCAGCCTGTCGACTGATCCAGAAGTTACGATGAAGTCTTCCCTCTCTCCTCTTCCTTCTTCCTTCCTAGTTCTTACCCAACCTTCCTCCTTCCTTAGTTCATCTTTTATATATTTTCCTTTACATTCTGGTAAAGCTTGACTGATGCTACTCATGCTTACTTTTGTTATTCATTGGTTTAAAAAAAAGTCTCCTGAGTTAATGGAAAATCTAGAGAGTATGTTCAGTGAGGAGTGGTCGTGTATTGTATTATGATGGGATTAGAGGGAGAAGAAGCCTGGGCAAAGCCTATCGGATGGAACTGATCTGCCACCATTCTTGGCCCAGCACCAGGCATCAGACTATGTGGCCCATCAGCTGTTCCAGATGGGCTCGGGATTAGGCAATAATTAGGCCAGAACGAGGTGACTACATCACGTATTTATTCAGGTGAAATCACATACAAGCAGCGAAGTGTGAATAACTACTCACGAGGTGATTCCTGCTGGTGGAATCCTGAACCCGAACATCCTCTCGAGCTGGCAGATCAGAGAGATAGAGTTGCTGACCGGCTCCTGCGGAGACAGTGCAGGCCTCACAGTTAGGAGTTTCTCCTTCCCCTCCCTCTCTCCTCACTGTCCTCTCTATGCCTGGTGCATCCAGGCATGTAAGGTCAGTGCAACCCAGCAGGGAGGCCGGGGGGTGAACAAGCTCCCCCTTCAGTTGTGCATCTTCCCCCCTGGGTGCCAGTGGGGGGGTCCCAGCCCTCAATTCTAGGGTCCTGCCTTCCTCCTCTTTTTCCTCATTCCCGGGTGTTTGGCCTCCAAAGATACTTTGGAGGACGCCTGCGGTTAAGCTGGCTACAAGCCTGGTCGAGCGGCCGCCTTCAACAGGTTTTCAGAGGGGGCTGCCTGTGAACCGGGCTGAGCAGCTGCATCCGTGCTCCTTGCCGCTCAGCCTGGGAGGCAAACATATTACCCTCTCAAAGTCTGGCCTCTGCTTCCCACAGAAGATTTTTTATGACTCTACAGATCATAGAAATTTCCATCTCCAATACACCACCTGTGTGGCACCACCAGGCTGCCACCTCTGCAGGGAGTACAACAGAGTTTGGTCACGGTGTCTTCACTCCACTCCATCCTCCAGTCACTCTTATTAGTACGGGATAGGAGGGCAGATTGTGTTGCCTAGGGAATCGTGGAGAAGTAGATTCTGCACATACCAACCATCCTGGAAGTGGTAACTGTCTCACCTCAAGCAAGTCTCTGCAATGCCAAAGCTTCTGTTGGGCTCTATTTTTCTCCAAGTTCCAGCCCCTTTCTCGAGTAATTCTCTCACAGTTGGAGACATGTAGCAGTTTTCCTATTCTGTTTGTGTTTGTACAAACAACTAAAGGGAATCATGCTAATGAAGATCATTATATTCCAAATTATGCAATAATAACATTCTGTCAAATAAGCTACATACTACTGTCTAATGTCTGCCTAACAATTGTATGAACATTCATATGAAGCTAGGAAAAAATCATAATTTTTTGTTAAGCATGTAATATTTGGATTTTTTGGAATTGAAAACTTTATTAAAGTTCTCCTGTCAAAGGTCACATAAAACAATGGACACAAATTTCTGGTTCACAGAGTGTTCTGTCATTGACTGGCTGTACCCAGTAAGCTGATTTCAGTCATAAGATGGGGGAATTTTTTTAAATATCTACTAATGTTTGTCTTACAGAGTTACTGTCATAAAACAGACATAATTTTTAGAACAATCGCATCATCCTCTTTTTCCACACAAAAGCAGAACCCATGTCTGAGTTTAACTCGTTCTATTTTAATCAATGATAGCCATATCTCTCACTCTGGCCTTAATTAATATTTCTTATGAGACCTGGTTCCATATGCTCCATGATTTTGCCATAAAACTCAACGAGCCAAGACAAGACTGACATTGGTCAGATGAACAGATGTTTCCACTGAATTCTGCAAGCGGAATTTGGTGGAAAGTGAGGTGAGAGAAGGACAAGTTGATAGAGCAGTGCATCTGGGGTTGGCGAAGGATGTTCCATTAGTGAAACTTCTGGTGTTTAATAATGAAAAAGGCTGTGTCTGCTCAAACAAATTTGATCTTCATAGCTCCTTCTCATGAAGTGAAAAACATTTTCAGATGTTCCTAGCATGTTTCAACAGGTTTTACTAAAACTCTGTTGCTCTTTTTCTTCTGGGTGCACAATTAAATCTTGCATTAATAACTTCGTCTGTGCATGTGAAAGTTTTTGTTTTATTTTATTTTGCAAATAAAAATGATACAGAAAGTATTGCTCCTGCATGGCACAGAAAATAAGCCTTTAACCGGGAAGACATAGGAATAAACATTTCCTTCCTTAACACAGCTGAAAAAGCGGTCTAATCACAGCATCTCACAAGAAAATTCTCTGTGATCAAATAAATGGCAATATTTGTCTACTTACGTCTTAAGTAGAATGAAGCCTGTCAGTATCTACTGGCATTTGTAATTCCATTGCATCTGAAATAAGGCTTCCATATTTAGTAACTGTAATACAAATGTAATGTTTGTCCTGTGTGTAATTTTTTAGAGAGAGGATGGTATTTTGAATCAACATTCATTTTATATGTGTATATATACATGAACATACATTACTTTACACTTACATATAATTACTTTGCATTTTCAGTTGTACAGAACACACTTAGGAGACTTCCAATGTTGATCTCTAAATATATGTGCAGATTCAGAGCCCTGAATGTGAAGATAGATTGGACAATATACCTTTACATTTCTCTAGCTTCATAAAAGCACAAAGAGCAAATTTAAATAGTGAGCAGAAATATACTTTATTATCTACTGATTAATTTTACTAGTTGCTTTGTGAAATCATCTTTTGGTTTATACTGGTTTATACACTACTGTAGCACTAAAAAAAATCTCTTAACAGCGTTCCCCCAAGTCTGACCATTATACCTAAGCTAAAAAGTGCACATTTTGCTCTGTTTCGCTTTAAGCTATCAGTGTTCTTTAATAAAACTTAAAAAACTTAAAAAACTTAAAAACTTTTCCCCTTTCCACCTTAGTCTTCATAGACAGCCCATTGCAGAACAGTGCCTCTTGCTTAACAAGTTGACTAATGAAAGAAGATTTACTTTTTTTTCTCCTCTCATTATTTTTCTCTTACCTCTCTCATGTCAAACATTGAGCTGAACACTGTCATTCCCATCAAGACCCACTGCACAGGTTTTATTGAGAGATGTCTTTAGAAGCCCACCTACACAATTATTTTTTTACCAGAACACTGCTGAACCTCACATATTCTCTCTTTCTAGCTATCTTCTCATATTCACCTTAATACTGGCTGTCTCATTTCCCTTGCACAGCCAAAACATTTTCAACAATTTTAATCTTTATCAGTAGCTTCAACTTACAACTCTATTATACTTGGAATTGTTTGCAGTCAGGAAATTAAAGAACAAAGATCTCTGAATAAATAAAATATAATAATCTAAACTTTTGATCAGCTGTTGTTAAGAAGTATTTTATTTTTTCAAAGGGAATGATTGCATTCACAGATAAGTGCACACAGTACAAAATCTTTCAATTTACTAGTAAACTAGTGTACAGATGCTTTTGTCTTACATCATTATGACATGTCAGAAGACAGAAAAAGTTGAGACATTTATTTAGGCCTAAAGTTCAATAACAATGCTGGATTTCAAGCTCCTAGTTACTACTAGTTTCTGGAGACTGTTTTCATGTATTCCTTCCTTCTCCAACTCCAATTCATTTGATCCCTCTGTGTGTATCACATTTCTTAGACCTCTCACTGACCAACTGGGACAAAGTCTAATCATTCTCACTGACCAGCTATGGCAAAGTTTTCCTGCTCGGATGTTAACAGTTTGAAGCAAAGCCAAGAGCTATACATCCCAGTGTTTTCCCTTTTCTGCAAAGCTATGCTGCTGGCTTAGATCCAAGCTTGCAATCCATTATCATCCCCCCATCCTTTCTTGGAGAAGAACTACCTAATCTGCTGCTGCCTTGCATCATCCTGTAATGTCTATGAGTAGCATAGCACAGCTCGTTGACAACTACCTGGGCAACCTGGGACAGGAGACATTTGTGCTAACATTGTACCCTGCCTTTACCATGTAAAAGTACCTTTTACATGAAGAAGAACTTCTTCTTCAAGATCTTACATGCATTCAGGTTCATGTATGTTCAGGTGCATTCAAGTTAGGAAAAATTCTTCATTTTGCAATAACAGAGCGTGATAACAATGAATTACATTTGAAGCACAGACACTACCCACTTTTTCTTTCTTTTTTTTTTTTTTTTTTTTTTAAAATCAACACATCATACTATCTTACTGAAAGAAAATGTCAATGACAGAAGAAATCTTGCCTGGGCTACCAGTAGCACCAGTAATACCTATGAATTTTGTCTTTTCAACATCATTTTCACTGAAAATAATACTCTAAGATGATGGTTCTTGGTCTCTTATAGAAAGAAATGCAACTAAAATAAGAAATATGTGAAAATATTAAAAGGGATTTTGGAGAATCACAAGAAATAACAAGAAGTGAATAGTTTTTGTCATTAGCAACTGTCTTGTAAAATAAGAGAAAGAAGTTTTTCACATACTTTTAATTTTAGATACTGAGTATCATTAATCAAAAATCTTGTACTTTGTTACCCTTGTGTAAGATACAAAACAAGATCTCTGGAATTTGAGAAGAATATTTTTTTGACAAATTCATGTAGCCAAATCACCCGCCATTAGAAAGATGTCAATTTTAATTTCAAAATTAATTTTTCACCAATTACCACAAATGAATGCAAAGTGAATGTGTCTGACCATATGCTGCAGGGCCATGATCACATTACTGCCTAAAACAAGTATCTGTCGTGCTCTATTACAGAAAACTCTGCCCTTTAAGTAATAGGCTGCAAACATTTTAACTGCTCCAAGGCAAATTTCTCAGGCATTCCGTCACTTAGCCTCATGACGAGATGCTTGTGACAGCTCACACGGTAGATTGTCACAATCCCTAACTGGCCCTCTGTCATAGACATTTCTTCAAATTAGCCCAGCAAATAAAAAACCCTTGATATTGAAGGTCATTGCAATCCTGCACCTGAGCACTAATCAGTCTGACCCCTTGGACTCAGAATATGGCTATGACACACTACAAAAATAAATATTTATGATAACTAACCAAGAAAAAAAAAAAAGAAAAGAAAAAGAAAAAAAAAAAAAAGATTTATTTTGGAAAAACAAAAAAAAAAAAAAATCACCAGAGAGTACTGGAAACCCAGAATCACAAATTTCTATTACAGATAGAAATTTATCTTTATTTCAGCACAATGGAAGTCCTTTAAATTGCTAGTGGGAAGATGGCCTGGTAAGTGAGGTTTAGGAGCAACACTAACCATGTTATTCAAAAGTAACAAACCACAGTCTAGATCATTTTTCACTCACTGCCAACCAAAGTATGGTAGTAAAGTACGGAAGCATGGAAGTAAACTATGGTAAAATGCATAAAATGTCAGAAAAACTAGCATTTCCCATGTCATGCTCTACCTCGGAGATACAAATTTCTACAAATATTTAAAGGTCACACTTGTCAAAATAAAAACCAAAAACATTAAATGGGACATTAATTAAACATTCCAAAGAAAATCTGATCAATGTGAAAGCATATTTTACTATAGTTTCTCCATGTTATTCCAAATAAGGTATGTTAAAAGTATGAATGACAATTTTGGAGAATTCCATGTGAAAATGTGATTATCTATTATATGTGACTATAAGAAAGAAACAGAAAGTCTGGACACCAGCAGCAATATCCACAGCTGTCCAGCCACAAAAGAAACAGCATGTTCCTTTTGTAAGAGTGCCAGGTAGCTGGAACAGCCCCGAACTAGATGATTTCAGCTGAGGAATTAGAAGTGCTCTGTGTGAACCTACTATTTGTCATTTAGGGGTGTCAAAATGATGTTTTCACTTATCATAGGAAAAAATGACTTATTTCCATGTGAGAAACAAGGATGCCATAAATTGAATCTACTTTCATAACAAAAAGTAGAACAATTACATTAAAGGCTTAAAGTGATTGCATTATAATTATCTAAAGATAAAAATGTCATATTGCAAACTGTCAATTGCTATTTCATTTTGAGGTTGTAATGTTATTGTGACTTCTCAATTGCCTTTTTCCCTTGTAATATGTTAAAATTTATTTTAAAACAAGAGTATTATCTGGTAGTTTTTAATCCAATCTCACTTTAACCTTTCTGTCCTTCAACTGTAGATGCTGCAAAACCTTTTTTAACAACCTCAGGTTTTATTTTAGTTTTACATCAGTACTTTTAATCTTTGAGATATAGATAGATTTAGATTTAGATATAGATAGCCATTATACTTGAAACTTAAAGTTATTTGACATATCTATTTTTCCTTGTAGACAAGTACAGTTATCAGAATGCTATGCTGAATCTTGAAGATCTATTTTGCTCTTATTGTGCTGCTAGGAACATACCTGAGGGAAACACCTTTCCACCACCTTTCTTTTTTTTTTTTGAGGGGGGAGGAGGTTTTTTAGGTGGTTGTTGCTGTTGCTGTAGCAGAATCTCCCGTATTTCCATTTATACCCGTTAACCTCTCATCCTGTCCCTGGGAACTAATGTGAAGAATCTGGCTCTATCTTCTTTGCACCCTCCTGTCTGGTAACTAACATTGATAACATTTCCTCCACCTGAGCCTTCTCCTCGCCAGGCTGAACAGCCCCAGCTCCCTCAGTCATGTGAGTCATATAACTCATCACTGACTGCATGAGGCTGGCTGGAGCATTGCCAACAGGTTGAGGGAGAGGCTCCTGCCCCTCTGCTCAGCTCTGGCGAGGCTGCACCTGGAGTACTGGGGTCAGTTCTGGGCTCCCCAGAACAAGAAGGATATGGAGCTTCTGAAGAGTGTCCAGCATAGGACCACAAAGATGATGAAGGGACTGGAGCATATATCGTATGAGGAAAGACTAAATGAGCTGAACCTGTTTAGCCTAGAGAAGAGAAGATTGAGAGGAGATCTGATCAGCATGTACAAGTATTTTGGGGGTGAATGTAGGGAGGATGGGGCCAAACTCTTCTCCATCGTGGCCAGTGACAGGACAAGGAGTAATGGGTGCAAATTGAAACACAGAAGTTCCATCTCCACGTAAGGAAGAACTTCTTTCCTATGAGGGGTGACAGAGCCCTGGAACAGGCTGCCCAGAGAGGCTGTGGGGTCTCCTTCTCTGAAGATCTTCCAAACCTGCCTGGATGCCACCCTGTGCCACGTGCTGTAAGTGTCCCTGCTGGAGCAGGCAGGTTGGACTCAATGATCTCTAGAGGTCCCTTCCAACCTCAACTGTTCTGTGATTCTGTGATATGCTGAGGTATCAGGAATATCTGAACAAATCATCCATGCTTTATTATGTTCCCATATTTGGGCCATGCCAAAGATTAATTTTACTGAATATGTTCAGTATATTCTCACTGATTCACAATATTTTTTTTTCATAAATACTGAAAGATGACTTAAAACAAAAGAAAAGAACTCATCTCTAGATCTCGATTATTCTTTTGGAAGCCCCATCCTGTAAGTAACCACAACTGGAATATTCAAGTATCCTGGCTTCTTAACCTTCATGAGTAAACCAGTTCAACAAGTCTGAAAGGCTTTTAGACATTATTAGTGACACACATAGTGTGCGAAGCTTCTCCTTTCAGCAAAGCCATTAACACCCTATTTTGTGTACATGAATCTTCTGTAGTGTTTTCGGTTGTCCCTCCTCTCACGAGCAACTGCAGGAAACATACTACTGGGATTCATCATACAATCAATATTTGGTACATTAAAACCTCAGCATAACTCAATGTAGATGCTGAACATTTAATCACTGTCACTAACCCAGTGTGCTTCCTGAGCACACAGAAGAGATTTCAATAAATATTTTATGGATCTTTTCCAAAGCTTATCTTCTGCCTGCTACTGCTTTAAGACAAAGGGTACAACAATCATATAGGCAATGACTAGTCTATTTTTGAGAATGTTTTTGAAGGGTTTTTAGTGTGATACAAATCCCTGAACAAGACTTCTTTTTAGTTCAGTTTCCTCCCTTAGCTGTCATTTTTAGCAGAAGCCTCTGCTTTTACAATTTATTTTTGCTAGCATTTAATTGTTTGAATGGCATTCAATCATTAACACCTCTCTGAACCATCCCTTTAATAGCTTTATTATTCAAGATTCTTTTTCTAAAGCTGCATCGATGATTGTGTTGGGAATTAATATAGTCCTTTAAGAATGATTTTGTTCGATTCTTCATTAAATTCTTGTCTTATTTGAACAAGTAGAGGAGACACTCAATAAACTGAATTTTTCTGCAGGTTCTTTTAAGGTTTTGCCTTTATATTCTCACAGCACTTACCTTTGCACACTCTGCTCTGAGCTAGATGAAACATGAAGAAAAGGTTTGTCTGTTCCCCCCTGCGTGAACTTAGAAATCATTTGCCTCATGAAAATACGCACTTTCCTGAGTAAAAATTAGCATATGATAGAGTTGATTGGTGCCATGTGCAGATTTTGTGTGTTTGTTTCATGCAATTTAGAAACAGTTAGTAAACTTGCATCAGAAGAAAGTGTGAACAACTGTAGGAATGTGGGTGTAGTATTGTTCCCCAAATGTATCATTCCTTATTGTTTCTAACATTTTTTTCTTTTTTTTTTGTTAATAAAAAATGCATTTCAGTATTTATTCGGTGTTATGTTCTAGAAGGAAGAAAAGGGAAAAGAAGGGCCTGTAAAAACTCGAGCACCAAAACATGAAGTTACAGATCAGAAGTATATATTATTGCAAAAAGATTAGGACAAATATTTACAGTAAATTTTCTTGCTCCTACTTAATTTTTCCTCATTTTTTTTCTGCAGATTTCTTTCCAACATTGTCTTAAGGAATCCTTCAACTAAGCTCTATTGATTCAATAGTTTATCTAATAAGGCTCTAATTTCTAATAAAGAAACTGAGTTTCTGTATATTTCCTCTATCATTTCTACGTTAGTCTCTTTTTTTTTTTTTCAGGTTAGCTTCTTTATACCTGCAAATCTCTAATATCCTAGAGTGAGTCTATAAAATAGAAGTCACAACAAACAGCTCCATCCAGTGGTTCTCTTTGTGACTGTATTTCCAATTTAGTGTTCTGATTTAGTGTTTAAGCAAATAATTTCATTGAATACTTTTGAAAATATGCCTGAAGAATATGAGCATCAATATAAAATAAACATCCTCCCCAAGTTTCATTGTCTCTCCGATCTGCATTTTTTTTTTGAAATATCACTTTTCATTCCATAATTTCTAGAAGCAACTGTCAAATACTTAATGACCTAAAATAGGAGGATATTTTATTTTAAGCTGTATGATATGGCCAATCTTGTACACCACCACAGAAGTGGCTCTTCATAATATAGCTTTTCTGCTTTTAATTTTGAAAGTTAGCAGGAAAGGTACTTCAGCTTTACTTAGTCTCTTTTCAAATCTAAAGGAAAACAATATCTACTTTGCCAGAGAACAGAAGAGGTAGTATTTTATATTGATACTGTCAATAATGTGTGTAACCTTCTTCAATTATTATATTCTTCAAATCTTTCTGCAATAATATTACCAACACAATTCAAAAAAAAAAAAATCTTCATGTTTGAAGGAAGTGTTAGAAAGGGAGAGAGCTGGCATTGCTTAGACATTCATCTGAGTTGACCAGCTTTCGGATTATAAAACTAGGGCAGTAAATGTCAGGAAAACATCATTGGGAGATTTGGAAGATAGACCTCCAATCACTTCCTTTGTCCATGCATATTATTGTTTCCTGAAAAATCCAAAGGACTTTGCTTGAAGAGAAGAGCTGTAGGACTGCTATATTTTTTTTTAAAAAGAACTGTTTCTTTACAAATCTTATCTTCATTTGAATAATCAGAGAATTTCCTTGTTCTGGTTCATACAGTTCATACTGTTCAACAGTATGTTATATTTTAAGTATTCCAAAAAATGAAATATATTGCATTATAGCTAGACTCTTGTTTTAGTATATCTCTATATTTTCGTATTCTGTTAATATTTAAAATGATATTGATTCAATCAGTAGATTATATCAAACTCAGTTGCATAATAATAGAACTTAGTGCATTGGACTACTTTACTATTAAACTGATTATAACAGTCAGCTGTCATTCCAAGAAAAAAAGTTGGGTCAAAATATGACAAAAATGGGCAGACCTGCAGGTTGTCCAGCTACAGATGAGAAATTCTCCAAACAAGAGTGCACCAGCCCATTTGAGATGAATGACATAGCTATTGTCATCTGATATACATCTTTTTAAAAAATATATGCCAGTTTAAGCTCTCTTACTACAATTTATTTCCATTTCTGCCAGTGTAGTGCCATTCTGAGTAGTGCTAAAACAACTGCTGTGCAACCAGTCATGAACACAGCAAGGTAAAATATAACCCAACTTAAAACAAGAAGAACACTTGTCAACACAAAGGCAATACATATCCATGACAAAGCCATAAAGCTAAAGTAGCTGGGTTGTGTTCTATTATGTTATGTAAACCTATGCAATTTTTTCACCCTGATGAGCTAAACGCAGTAGATTAAATACTGGTTCTGAGTTTTACATGAATGTATCCCACACAAACATACTGTGTAAGGAAGGACACTGCTGGGGAGAGAGGTGCTGGAAGTGACACCAATTTCAGTGCCACAGCTCTATCCACTGTAGCAGTCAGGTCGATCTGCTCCTTAGGATGATTTAGGAAACCTGACTTTCACTAGAGCAATATTTATAAAACAAACAGTCGGGTTGTTCTTATAGCACACTGTAAAGAGGTGAAAACTCTGGCCAGAGAATTGTTTTGATCAGGGAAATGACTTTCCCTTCAGAGTGTATGTGTCACTTGAAGTACTATAGCAGGTACTTTTGCAGCTTGGAGCTGTTTAAAATCACAGTCCCTATTGAATTATAAGTAAATAAATATATATATATATATATATCGATGTATTGCATAATTTATTCAAGTTTTATATTTGTGTTATGCCTCTTCAGAAAACATAACTGATTTTAAGAATATTTTTAGCTTTGAGACTTTGAACCATGAAAATAAACTGGAAATAAAGGATCCCTTTGCCTGCTCATTTGCTTGTAGGAAGAAAATTACACCTACTAACCGACAAACAGACAAGCTATCATTATGGTGAATTTTCATTACCTTCCATGTAATTACCTTCCAGATTGCCATCTCTGGAGCTACTGGCTAATTCACAATTTATAATTTCTCATTGCTGGCATTTTGAGGCAAAGAAAAAAAAACATATGTTTCAGTACAGTTACTTATTAAATAGAAAAAATACTGTCAATAAATGGTACAAAATTGATATATTAGATATTCAGTTATCAGTTGCAGATTTGAGAAAGGTGTAGAAAGAAGGAAAGATATAGAGTAGTTACTGTAGGTTTTGATGAACAGTTAAAGCAAATTGAAGCAGAAGGAAATGGCTTTTACTACACTGTCAAGAGAAACCTTGCTAAATACTTGCTAAAACAAATTTTAAAGAATGGGAAAGCAGCCCAGCTTTCCCTCAGCTCCTCCTCCTTTCAGTCACTGCCTGTCAGAGAAGTGATTAAGATGCCAGTGCCCAAACCAAAACACCCCTTTCTCTGCTGACTACACTGATGTAATACGGAGAATACTCTTTTTGATCCACTGGCCAAGGAGCACTAATGTCAACTGACCACATTATAAGTGTGTTAATTAGACTGGCTAATGAATTAACAGAGCTTCTTTTTAGCTTTCACAGACATGAAATATTGACTTCTTCAGCAGTGAAATATGCAAAGAAGTTAGCCTGAGTTAAAAATGGATTTAGGTTGCTTCGTTAAATTCAGTTTTATAAATGGAAAATATGGGTTCTCTATGAAACCTCTACTTCTATACTTTCTTCCCTTTATAGATTGTTTCAGTAAGTCAGAGATGGAAAGATTCAGAGTATTTTTTATACCTTTTCAAAATTAAGAATTGAATATCTTCATATCATCTTTAAGTCTAACTTTAAAAGTCTAGTTTTCTTTATCTTGGAGCATGAGCCAAAGCAAAGAGTTGTTTTACTCAGAGTGTTGATAAAAACTTTTATGTAGAGAAAGTAGAGTTCAGTTTTGGTAATGATTGTGTGAAAAATATTTTTAGTGCTACTGGTTACTGTAAAACAAAAACAACAAAAAAACAGGCAACTTTCCATAAAAGTCTACCATTTTCAAAGTGTTGAATTTGTCTCTTCAAACTCTTTGCCATGATGATAGCTGACCAACTTACCCCATCTAGGAACTATCCCAAGGACTTAACTGATCAGTGTTTCATAATGTTGAAAGGAATGAAGTAAAGGAATTGTGTTCAACTTATGATGCATACCATAACTTCACATACCTGTACTCTCAAATCTGTATTAGAAAAACATTGTGTTTCAGTTTCAGGTGGCAATGTCTTACTTGCAATTGGTAGGCAGTCTGCTTAGCACTCCCAACACAACTAAAGAGTTTGTATCATGGCTCATTTGGGGCATTTTTTTACAGCAGTTCAGCAATGGTCCAAGTTAAAATACTAAATTTATGAAGTCTGTCCAATGCTACAAATGGAGGGAGAGGATCATTCCTCTCCAATACAGCTGTGAGGGAGATCATGACTTCTTCCTGCTTACATTTCTACTTAGTATTTCATCAATGATTTAGTAAAACAAGTCACTGCTCCATTTCCTGGACAAATGATATCATCTGTGTTGTTAATGTCATTGACAGAACTGAAAAAACTATAACTAAAGTGGCATACAGAAACACCTTGATAAGATATGAACTCAACTCCCTGGAATTCATAGGTTGTGTTGTTGTATTAACTAAAATAGCCATTCTGTCCATCTAAAATATTCTAAAATCTCTAAAAATTTGCATAGGTGACAAGTTTTAGTTCTAAAAACTCTTCTCAAAATATTCATGATAAATGCTGCTTGCTTGCTTGTTATATGAATCAGTATATGTCTCACTTCTTATGCTTAAATGTTTTAGTCATTCACATCAGGGAGCAAAAACATTTTCATATGCCTTTAGTCACAAACTGTACGATAAAAGGCCTGTTGGTTAAATTATTTTTCCAGATATTTTCCAAATATTTCCCTGTAAATAATTAAAGCAATGAAACAAATATGGTGGGGAAGAGGTAAAGGAGGACTTTGTTGCATGTAAGGGAAAATAGTAAACTTTTGCACAGTTTATATATATAAAGCCTATATGCATTACATATAACAGAAAATGAAGAGAAATAGTGTGATTCAAACACACATTATGTTACCATCTAAAAACCTTTTACATAGAAGAATATAGCACTGATTCACAAAGGAGAGAAAATTCATATCCAGTATTACTCACTGTAAAATAATATGACCGGTTTTGTCTCATGGCTGTCTCAGGTACTCTATAAGCTGAATAGGTGTCAAAGTGAATAACCTATTCAAAGCTAAAACTTCACAGCCAGAGGCAACATAAACACAGTTGTGAGAAAGCGGCAGAGATTTGTGCAACCATTACCCGGATAGTTCTGGTCTCCATTCACCTTCATTATCAATGCAGTATCTCTCCTTAGCATTGCATTCAAAAAGAAGAATGCTTTTTTTCTTCCAGTCTGTGGGTTGGAATAATAATAATGTTTTGATGTAGAAATAGCTTTTTTTTCTCTTACTCTTTTCTTTTTCATTGTCAGTGTGGTGTTCTATAACAAGGAAGTTTGTTATAAGAGCAGCTCATTATAGAAAAAAAAAGTGACATGCACTTTTTGATAATTTCACAGAAAACCTCATCCAAAAATGATCATGCAATTTTATACATAAAGAAACTGATCAAACAAATGGCCAGTGACTTCACAACAGCACTTGCTCTTTGAAATTCTGGTAATAGATGGCATAAATTTATAAATGACTAAAATAATCCTTCTAAAAAGAACAGGAAAATATGCCTCAAATATTAGTATTTCTAATTTAGAATTAGGTACTACATAATATGGTTTAAAATTGGGAACGTGACACCACTACACTTTAGGCAAAAGAGGTAGTAATACTAATTAGCAGGGATGCAACTGAATCAAGCAACTAACTCATTAACTTATGAAATAGTAACATTAGTATTTAAAGAACAAAACCAGGTCATGACCTAGCATCGAACAACACATATGGGTAAGGTAAATAGAGAAAGGAAAGGGATTAAACCATCTCAAGAGGATAGAAGTCCTCATAGGCATTTTCACTGTGGGATGATGGTAGCCTCCTGGAGTAGAAAAGGTGCCTTTTGTAAGTTTTCCTATTAATGGGCAAGACAGTAAGGCTATCTTATCAGCAAGATAAGAGAAAATAAAGAAAAGCTTCATTCTTCAGTATTATTGTAATATCATATTCTGCAGGGTTTTTTTTTGTTGTTGTTACTCTGCTACCCTATTGGATATGCTTTTACATAAGCTTATTTTTCGGTATTAGACTGCATCCAGTGTAGGTCTAACTCTTTTAAGCAGAAATGGAAGTATTCTGAACATACAACAAATCTTAAAACCATCATCTTGACAGGCAGTACACAGCACCCTCATAACTAACCCATATCAGAGGGTTCCTCTAAAACCTGCCACATGAATTGATTTAGCAACTGGTAATATAGAAGTCTATGCAGAACAGGAGAGTTCCAGTGACCAAGGTTTATGTAGAAAATTTCTCAGAAATCAGTAAATAGTGATAGGTATTTCATGCTTTGACCTCATTCAAAATAAAACTGTATTCAGATTTGTAATTTCTGTACTCCAGGAAATTATTATCTAGTGTCTATCCAACACATGACTGACTTACTCCAGCATTTCTCCTGGGTAAGCTCTCTTGTTCAAACTGATTTTGTACTGTAAGTTATGGTATAATATTTCTCTCTTAATAAAAAGTCTTTGCAGTAGCACAATAGAAATTATTCAACATCTCTTTTTCATTAAAATTAGGAATCTTATCTGGCTGCTACAAAAGAAACCCTAATGAGCTTTGAGCAGGAAGAATTCCTTTAAAGAAGAAGAGTATTTAAAAATTAATTACTTAAATTTATAAATAAAAACATAAAGGTCTTTAAACTGAGGTAGTCAGAGAGAAGATAAGATCATTCCATGGCAAGCTAATTGCTGAAACTGCAGCCCATGCTTGTTAGATCCTAAGTATCAAACCCCACTTCATTCTACTTATACTCTTTTTGAAGCTTTTCCTGACATCTCTTTTAGCCACCATCTAAGCAGTGTATTTCTGCATTCATGTCATTGTGGCAATGATCGCTGTTTCAATTATTAAACATTTTAAATGGTCTCTAAGCAAGCAAGGAGGCATACTGCATTGCTTTTTTATTGTAAGAAAAAAAATAGAACAAATCATTCAGTTGTGGAGTTAAGAAACTCTGAAGGCTCCAGATGCTGAAATCGCACTTAATTCTTCACACGCAAAAACTGTTTCTCTCTAAAGAGTCTTTTGAGATACAGATGCCCAGAAAGCCTCCTGGCTGTTTTATTATCTTACAGAGCTGTGTGTGCTTTATTGCATAGCCCTTGTGCCTGCTGCAGCCGTGGCACCGCGAATGAGCATCACGGAGCAGCGCTACGGGGAGTGAGGCCTTCGTCAGCCCTCTGATGAGAATAACCTTGCTGGGCTGCCTGCTGCTCCCAAGGGCAGGTGACAAAAAATAGCCGTGTGGGTATGGGTGGTCCCTCATCCTGCCCTTGGGTATCAGCCTTGTGGGGATGGGGAGTCTTTACTACCTAGCACCAAGGACCTTTTTGCTTGCTCAAACAGCAGCTGGTTCTCCATGCAGTGCACAAGACTGCCTGGACGGTGAAGCTCTGGTTTGCTGCCCTGCTACTGCCTCACCAGGCTGCCAACGAGGAGGGACTGATTGAGTGCCCATGCCCACAGAGGTAACACTCACAGTGTCTGTCGTGCCTCGAGAACGGCCCAGCATTGAGCTGCACTGGGGCAGGTAACAACCGAGCAGGCCTGCTGTGGTGGACAGTCTGCTGCTGGCAGCACATCCCATGTATTAATACAGCATAAATTTTCTGTGCAAGGACAAAAATATCTGCTTGATATTGCATAAAAATGTCCATGAATGTAAGCACCTTCCCTTGCTCAAGAGCTGATATTCTTGGCAGATTTTACAATTTTCCCGGAAGGGCCGCCTTAGCTCCAGACTTCCAGTCTGATTTTTGGCCCCATTTCTCTGAAACAAAGAACATGATTGCAGAGCTCCTGTGTATGGTGAGAGCTGTATGAGACATTCAGTACAAAGTAGAAAAAGATTCATCCCAGCAAGTAAACTATTACCTACAAGTACTTAAAAAGTAATATGCCTCCCAGATCAATGAATGAATGTTTGCAGCAAAACTGAGCATCTTTTTGGAATTTACCAGCAATTGCTCTTCAGCTAGAAACCAGTCTTTTAAGAACTATAATTTACCATAGAAAAACAAACCCTGTATGCTAGTAGTGTTATTTGTTTCTCTATATTCTAGATTTTTCATCTCCACTCAATAGTCAATTTTCAAAATCTTGTCTTGCACATCAGAACTTTATTTTAAGCTAGCTAAATATGTCTTTCAACATGTTAGTTCTTCCCTCAGCTGCCAACTGTTAAAAGTTAATACCAGGTCATTGATGGTTGACTACCTCTGACAATACCATTCTGGCAACACCCTTCAGATCTAACTGTGCTCAGTAATAATTACATAGGACTTAATTCAAACCAGTATGCCCATATGACCATTACTATTTTCCAGTTGATAAATTTAATTAATTAAAACCCACTGGTAGCAATTGAAGTTATGGGAAAAAAAAAAAAAAAAAAAGGAGCTGCCTATTTTAAAGCACTAAAACATTCCTGCATTCAAAACATATTCATCTATTCTAACAATAATTCACCCTAGCAAAGACAGTAGAAACACATAAATTATGCTATATGATAGGTAGTAGAGAAATTATAAGGCTGAGAGGAAATTTGAAGAAAAACAGCCAAAACACCATTTTGTTGAGCAACTGAAGACTGGAAGAGGAATACAAGAAACAATAAGAAATGAACATGATATACAAGTAACCTAAATAGTATCTTGCCAATCATTTCAGTTTAGTCAGCTAAGATAACACTTCAGTAAATACAGCAAGAAGTATATGCCAAAAAAGTGGCACTGAAAACAAAAATAAAAGGTAACAAGGCAGCTGTTCAACAGTTTGTTCAACCTGTGCACATTTTATTGCATCATTTATGAGAAGAAGATAATCTGAGGTAAATGAAAAAAGATAACCAAACCCCAAATTTAATATAATAAAGGCCAAAAAGATAATAAAAAGTTTGTTTGTTCATTTGTTTGGTTTTGTGAGCTGTTCGATTTGAAAATCTTGAAAATCTTTGATTTACAGTGCCTCAAAAATTGGTCTTCTGCCAGCCACCATCCCATCAGAAGTGAAATAAAGTGACAAGTTCTTGTTAAAATGTTATTCTTTTTTATTATATTTAAGTGCAACGTTTTGATGAATTTTCTGGCCCGTTAAACATCTTTTCACTGCAACTTGTTCTTTAACTTTAAGATCTTACTAAAGAAAAGTGTTGCTTTGACCTGGCCCAGGTTTTGCTGAGAATAAAATTGAGCTGGGTTTCTAAGGTCCTCTTTCAACTTGATTTCAGTGCTGAAGAAAGGCTACAGTTAAATTAGGAACTTGAACAAGTTTTGCAAGCTTATATAAATCCCTGTCTTATGAACTTCTTTCTTTGTGAAGTTTTAGCTTTCAAATGCCACAGTATGTGCTACTTAAAGTTATTCTTCCATTCTTTGGCAAAGTGTATTATGGAGTTATATAGCAATGGTAGTGAATTTGTTGGTTTTCAATGCCTATTACTTAAAAAAAAAAATGATGTTTGTGACAATTAATTTTGTGAAGTGTGTGCTCCATTTATTGTTCTAGAGAAAATGCCTAATGTTTAGTTCAAAACAGTGAAAAAATATATATTGGTCATTTGGAATCAGATTTTGTTTAATATCTCACTTCTCCAGTGAAGAAATCTTCCTCTTCTCATGCTCCCCAGAGTAATCGCTAAGTAATGATGTCTACCCAATTAATAAATGCATAACAGCACAAATTATTTTTAGACACAGATGACATTTGTGGAATGGTCGCAAGCAGAGAGAATTCAAGTGAAGGGGAGAAGATGCATTTTAGAAATAGGTGAGATTTGGTACTCTGGAAAATTAACTGAGGTCCATTTGTCTGAGTGGAACTTCTGACCATCTGTGTGGCAGACATTGTTTTGATGTATTTTCTGTTAAATTTCAGTGCCTTTCAGATGGTTGCCTGAAATCAAGGGAAGCCTTTATGAAACACATTCAGTCAGAGGCTCATATGAAATGCATTCTGTCAGAAATTCATATGCAAATACTTCCTATTCATCAGGAAGTTTTCTATCATTATAAATAGAAAGCTAAAATCTTTCTTGATAGAATCCACTGAGAGATGATCCAAAAGATTTGAATATTTAGCAGTTTCTGCACTTTCAGAAGTTAATTCCTGAAGGTTAAACATATGTAATACATATGATAAAACATTTGATCCTAACATCACCAGAGTCTTCTGTGTTTAGCTGGGCATCTTCCAGATATAATTTAAATTATGAGATTTTCTTTTTTAATTATCAGAAACATATCTTCTAAAACCTTGTCCCAGACTTTGAACTTCCTAAACTGTTACCTTTGATTCTGAATGAAACGGTGCTAAATAAAAGTCCTAGAGCTGTTTGGCATTATTTTATTGGGCTACCAATTATTTTAAATCCAGCACAGATTGTCCTGTTAAATAATTCCTCTGGCCAGCATCAGGACATTGGTTGGTAAAGACACTCTTGAGTAGCATGATAGTGAAGCATGATGCAGAGCACTGCCTAGGATAAATAATTTGTGAGTTCTATTTAATTTCTCTGTGTTTTCATTTCAGGTTGTGGGGAAAAAAAGAATAAAACTGCCAAGCTCAGGCGCTTCCAGATGGGTACTAAGAGCTGAGAACAGTGAGAGAACAAAGAAGGAAGAGGATAGGGCAGAATGAAGATTAATTCCTGAAAAGGGAGGAAGCCTTTTATCTCTGGCTCAGAGATATCCAAAATTCAGAAATAATAAGGTCTTTGGACAATCATCTCTCATGTTTGTTCAGCAATTTGTGCATGGGACTACTATAACATAAATATTCTTAAAACATTTTACATTTTGCAGGAAAAGTTAGATTTAGAGACTGATTTATAGCCAGGAGCAAGCATCTGCATGAATTCTACACAAGTTTTTCTATTACTGCTCTTGTGTGACTATAACTGTCTATGGTAAAGTCAACTGCCATGTAATTTTTTTAATTTTTTCTTTCACTTATAGCATCTGTTCCACATGTTCCACATTCTCCACTGGGAACTTTGAAATGAAAAATTTATTAATGTTTTTTCCTTTTTTATTGTTTCTGTCCTGCATGAATAAATAACACTGGCCATCTATTAAATATTTGTTGTCTGCTTCACGGCTTCTTATGCCTCACATAATTGAAAAACATCTTACAGTTTTACTAATTTCATGTGAACTGTTAGCCTCAGTCTCTACCTTTGCTTCTCTGTTCCATTGTCTAATCTCAACAGACCTTGTCTTACCTGATGTTTGAAACTTTTCTGACCACTAATTATTCATGTTTTTCCCATGATGTTTTAATATGGGTCTTTTTAATTTCCATCTCTTTATTGCTGAGTACTGTGTTCAATCTGTCAAGCACATACTTATTTAGCAATGAGGCCAAATGCTTTCTCTGTGTTATATTTCCTCTATCAAGGCCTCTGACTCCTTATGTCTCAATGGGTAGTTCTTCTTTTGAGATTTACTATTTTTATCTTCCTTTCTATTTGACTATTTTCAGTGTTAATGTCATATTTAATTAGATTGGAGTCTCTCACACTTACATCACATAACTATTTATTCTTCCAATATAACCAAAGGTGAGATTTATGTTAATTAATATTAATTAGAAACTGCTCATTTCTAAAGTTTGCAGTATTGTTGGTGAAATATGTTTGCACGTGATTATACTTATTACATTCACAGGAATATTTTGACTTAATCTTTACACTTAAGAGATGACAATTTATCCCTAATGCTTTATCTCATTACTAGAATCTCACTGATTCTATAGAAAGCTATAGCTCAGCAGTGATTTTATTACAGCGTGATCTAAAGGTAACGATTGTGTGTGTGTCAAGGGCTCCTTCTTCCTTAAATCCTTCTGTCTTATTAGCTATAAAGTAATAAGCCAGGACTGGGAGAAGCGATGATGGCCTCTCCTGCAGCAGCCTGAAGACTCAGGATAGTGTCAAGCCTGCTTTATTTGACTGCGCTGTCACACACCTATGCCAAAGTTGCAGCCACAGCAGGAGGGTGCCTGCCTGAAAGACCCTTCTCCTGTCAGTGAAGGACGGCTCTCGCAGTATGCCACCGCACTGCTCCATAAAAATTCCATTAACTGGTCCTGGGAGAGCTTAGGAGAGTGCTGGCATACAAAGCACAGGCTGATTATACTTAAAGTACCTTGCACACAACAGCTCCTTGCAACATGGAAAAATAGCTCTGTAATTTTGAACAAACCACACTGGCCTCATCCCTCATGAATAAACATGTAGGCATCTCTTCTCGCTCTAGATATGCTGGAATTTCAGGTTAGATTATAACAACATTTTTACAAGATGTCCTCTGTGTAATCTTTTTCATTGTGAAACCATTCAGGAGATAAGAAATTTAATAGAGCATCAGCAAATCTGCATGTGCTAATTGAGCTGAAATCAGTGGGAGTCACAGCCATCTGACCCCTTTGCAAAGTCAAGGCGCACATGAGTCTTATGAGAGCTCGGCAGGACTTATCAAAAGGTTTTGCTGTATATTTATTTTCTGAGTGGTCTTACAGGAGGGCAGAGGGGTACTTTGCCTCACCTACACAGAAAAATGGTATTCATTGAATTTTTTTTCTCACTAAAAGGGAGAATACGCAATTCAAGGAATAAGAAGTTTCACAAATGGACATTACGATGTGAGTTTCACATAGAATCATAGAATCATAGAATGCCTAAGGTTGGAAGGGACCTCTAGAGGTCATCTAGTCCAACCCCCCTGCACATGCAGGGCCACATAGAGCACGTGGCACAGGGCTGCATCCAAGCAGGTCTTGAAGATCTCCAGAGAAGGAGACTTATAACGCTTTAGTATTGCCAAGGGGCAACAAGTTGCCCCATAGTTTCTATTCTCCAACACATTTTTCTATTCCAGAGGCTCCCTGTGTTCATATTTACAGTTTTCATTTTAGAACTGTAATGTTTCTTTCACATTTCCATTAATTCTCCCAAGTTTTCATGCCAATATTTACAACGTCTTATTTAATATAGTGGAAATTTAAGCCAAAGCAGTCTTCAGGCAAGGGCAGTGCTGAACAGGCAGCATAACAATGAGATTTAACTGCTCTTGAATAAAAATAAATCATCGCAATTAGGGGAAAATCTATGTGGCAGAGTATCACGTGCTTCAGTAACAGAGGTCTGAGAGGTATGGTATCTCTTATGCTGCAAAATTCCCAATTAGCCTGTTTTCTCTGCTAGACTATTTGTTTGAGTTGTATTCACCCTGATCAGGATAGAAAATGATTCCTTTCCACACACTTCTCAAGAGAATTGTTAGATCATCTCACTATACATCTTCCAAGTTATTGGTGGGAGAAGTAGGCTTTTTGCATTTTTAGAAATATTTTTGTGGGACATTTCTTGCTGAAATAATAATTATAAATCTCTGTTACAAGCCCAGCTGGTGCATTCAAGGTTATGCTAATTCCAGCCCATGGCTCTGCTGCTGTGACAAACAAGGCTGTAAAATTCAAGTATTGGCTAAGGTCTAAAATGCAAATATTTGTGGCAGGTTTTTCAATTAGTAAGCAATAAGACTGTACATTTGCATATCTTCTAAAAGTGGCTATACAATTGAGAAAATAACTTCCTGGAAGTACCATCTCTACATATATGTTCTTTATGTTTGATTTCATTATTAACCTACAGGGGAATGGAGTGGGCAAAGCAACCCTTTTATGATTAATCAAGTACATATACAGGATGTATTCGGTTTTAGTGTGTTAATACCTGCTGTTATGATGACTAATGAAAATCTTATGCCCCAGAAAATCATAGAAGGGTAAGAAATAATAATACATAATATTATTAGTGTGTCAGGTCACTGATTTCATATTCATATTCCATGCAATAAAGGGCTATTTTTTTATATTTTTACATATTTGCACACACACACAAGGAACAAAGGCATCTGAGGTATGATCTTACTATTACATACCAATTGCTTCGTTTTCCTGTCTCTCTTATGAGGCTATTCTAAATGGCACTGACGTTGACAGAAAGGCTCCTGATGCCTTCTGTGAATACAGAATCAAGCTCTGAATTATCTGCACAAACATCACAGAATTCTAGCACTGAAATCCCAAGGCACATGCTGGTCAAAATAAGTCATTGGTTCAATCACTACTCTTCCTTGACTTTATCAGGTGAGCATTTAGCAAATAATTCTTTGGGAGCTGTATGCCCAAGGTAAAATATCGATACATGTAGAGGCTCCTGGAAAACTCAGCCTAAGAACCTGGGATTTTTACTATCTCACTTTTTTTTTCTTTCAAGGCAGAAAAATGCAATCTTTGAGCATTCCACCTTTACGGAAGAGTGACTCATTACCATCAGACAGTTTCGTTGCACTTTTTTTCTACTGGTATGTAAAACATCATTAAATGAGAAGAGACCTAAGAAAACAAACCCAGCAAAATCTAACTACCAGTTCAGACTCCAGTGCAATTGTAAATGATGGTCATGTGCAGAGCAGAAGTACAGAGTCTGACCTCTGCTCTTGGTCCCATAAACCTTTTCTAGTTATAATGACAAATGCCTTAGGGGCTGTTCTATTTGGGACAAACACTAGCTACAAGGTGATTTGAGCCATCTCTTATTTATGCCTTTTATAGATTTTCTTCAGATGGGAATTGCATGATTAGAAAGCTCTCACACCAGCAATAGGCAAGCAATCAAACAGGCTGACAAAAATTAAAGTGACCTCAGAATAGTCACTTAATTGAAACTATTACTTGAGCAAGTACTGCAAAGACCAGTGTCATTCAAACATTTTCAGATAAAGAAAGAAAGAAAGAAAGAAAGAAAGAAAGAAAGAAAGAAAGAAAGAAAGAAAGAAAGAAAGAAAGAAAGAAA
>JAWLRI010001021.1:49284-91475 GCA_034781795.1 Crypturellus tataupa
GAAAGAAAGAAAGAAAGAAAGAAAGAAAGAAAGAAAGAAAGAAAGAAAGAAAGAAAGAAAGAAAGAAAGAAAAAAGGAGAGAAATAGAAAAAATGCAAATGAATTAAAGAGAATCTCCTCCTATCTTTTTAAAACAACAACATTATATCTGCAGGTTTGCAGAAAGCTGTTTTTTTCTTTATTACATAATCTGCATTAAAATCTATGCTTCACTAAAGCATATATCAGTTAAAGTCAATGGACTGTCACCTTGCAGAAGGTGTGGATCTAGCCTCATATTTCAAGGCTTGTTATGTGATTTTTGCAGTAACAAAATCACTTTCCCTCTAAAATTTACTCTTTTTTAAGCACAAAGGCAGGCTTGCCAGATGTCCCTGTGGAAGAGAAGACTGTGTGAGTCCACGTAATTCACCCAGTTCTAAAACTGCATGATTTTTTGCTCACAATATCCTATGTTTTTCATTATTTTTAAAAAAAAAAAAAAAAAAAAAAAAAAAGACTTGAATGGACCAGTCGTGCTTGCTATAAAAGCATGGTGCAAATAAAAACCATGAGGGACAGGGAGGGGACCATTTACTCATGTTTATTATTCTTATCACCTTACTGTTGTAGCTGAAATTATGTTATACTGTTTTATTATCAAGAAGACCTATATTGACTGTCTAACATTGTTATCAAATCTTATGTTATACTTTGTAACACTTCACCTTATTCTGCTATATAGTCCCCTATGTTTCATCAACAGATAGAACTTACCTTAGAGTATCTTTTTGTCCTCTATTTCTTTTAAGTGCTTAAGCTTTGAAGATGAATAAATTACACAAAAAATTCCAAAATCAATCTTTTTATGAAAACAGGATATGAGTTCTCATATTCTTTCTATAGGACATATGGTATATGAAACCAATACACTACAGATCACACAGGACAGGCTCATATTGTAAAGCTCCACTGGAACTAGCCAAGGCCTACTTAAAGTCATGGTTGCTTAAATAGTCATCAGTTTCAGGTTGACACTTTCTGTCCCCGGAACAGTGGCTCCTCTTCTGACTGAAAGGGTGAACTTGGCACTCACTATTATTCATCCCTGGTTGGTCTCACCATAATGAGTCCCCAGAGGTCTGAACAGGGAACTCTTGGCAACAAATCATAGATTTCTACCCCCCGAGTTAAACTTTGTTAGATGAAAAAACTCAAGTCTGTATGAAAGATGAAAAAAATCAACTCAATACCCTCTATAAGTGTGATCTCCTCTGCAGCTTCTAGAAAGGGATGTGACAGTTCAGAGTTAAACTATTTCAATAACTTTTGACTTGACATCTTGATCATTCCTCCTCTTAATCCCTCAGGATGTTACAGGGGTTTTTTTTCATTTTCTTCTCCTGATGCTTATGTCTCATTATGGCTATTTTTTTTTCCCCCGCAAAAAGATATGAAGAAGGGAATTCCTGCATCAATCTTTTTTAAGGTGACCTCATGCCCCAACTCCTTCACAAAATGTAACATTAGCAAATTAAGCCAGGCTGGGACTTAGCAAAGTTCAGAGATAATTCAGGCAGTGAAATCAGAGTGATAGTCTTGGGTGTTTCCTTCTGCACTATAAAGGAAAACAGTGTCTTTGAAGTCAGCAAGGGCTTTGCAGGACAGGAGAATTATATGAACCAATTTTCCACATACTTTCCTCAAAGTGTTGTAAGCGTTAGAAGAACTCCACAGATCCCTTGGATGTAAATTGCGTATTGTTTTCCCCTGTCGGCTAGAGGACACACACAAGGTTCTCACGGTATTTATGTGTCTAGCAGTACTTGAATCTGTGACAAACACTTAGTCAATAAGAGCAAACATCAATAGCAATAAAAAAGGTTTGTCTTCCCTTTTCCTGCAAAGTCAATGGGATCTGTCTCATGTGATTTACTTGCCCACTTTGGCAGGTGAAATGGTCCCAGAGCTGGAACGATTCTGTTGATAGGTTCATTTTACAACTATTTAAATGGTTGCCAATATCACCATCCATCTACTGTCATCAGGTTGTTCTCTCACTATTTTCTTATTTATCAAGCTTTATTTATCTATATATAATGCAGATATAGACTTTGTTGCTATCACTTTAATTTTTCTATATCTGGCAGGTTGCATGGTCAATTTAGATACCACTAAAACCAGTCTAATATTGCCATATGAACAATCTTGAAGATCCACAATATCATTTTATCCCATTTTATGTTGGCAATATATTCATTACAGAGATAGTTTCTGTAACTTAGCTTTATAAACTTTTTGAAAGAATGACTGACACTCACTGTATGATTAATCAAATATCAAGTGCCATTTCCTAGCTTCAAATTTTGGGCTGAGTCTTGAAGGAGGGGAACCAAAGAGCATGAAAGAAAATTGATCTGTTCAGTTTCTGTTTGATTTTCCAGAAAAGATGGTGTTATCCCAAATGACTGCTATAACTTCACACATTTGAATGTTTCAAAAAGAATTCACAAAAGGGAATTTGCTAGATACAATCTTGCAGAACTTAATGGACTTTGGAAGTATTTGTGTTCTATGCTAGACTTTAGCAAACATTTCATCAGAGTTTTGAGTAATTCTCTGTGTTAAAAGGTCCAAAACAATACACTAAAAATAGAAATGAAGGACAAGAAAACCACTGAAAACAATAAAGCATTAAAAAGAGTCGGTGTTAAAGGAAGGATGGAAGGACAAGGAAAGAGTCTAAGGAAAAATTCAAGAATAACTGTGTATAAGAAAAGACTGAATACAATTTTGAATGCAATGACTCACAAGCTGAAAGTGTGATCTATGTAACTCTATTATAGTTATTGCATAGAACTCTGGGTGCCTGTGGAAACACATGTACACACATGCTCCCAAGTTGTGGAGATGCAAATAGCACTAAAACTAAAGCAAAACTGTGTTCCAAAAGACTTTTTAGAAATCTGTTGCATTACATTAAATGTTATGCCTTTTAAAGAGAGAAGCTGAAGATAAAGCTCTCAATGTCTATGTTAATCTACCTTTCCTCATCTAATAATCACATTTCCAATAAATTACATTTCTGACATGCATCCAGTCTCAGAAAAATTTTAATAAATATTTTTCAATCCCACCTTCTTACTAATACAAGCGATCAGAGCTTCTCAAATGGTTGTCTTCATATTCTGGAGGAATGTAGTATGATTTTTTCAAGATACCCCGAAGTCTTTGATTTTATACAGTAAGCTGGTCAAATCAGACATTTGTTCCTATCTGTACGTCTGTACTATAGAATATAAGTATTGCTGTACCATAAAGGACATGAGATCCAAACCTCAAAGGGCTCATGTTTTCTTATTGTGTCCTAATTACAAAGTAAAATGACCTCCCTTAAACCACTGGTTTGAAACCGGTTGTTCAGTATCCTGTCTAGGACATACCTTTTATGCTCACTTTACCGTGGGGGAAATAATAAAAGTATCAATGTAACACAAAAAGATATTATGATGTCATGAACACTTTGCAGTACAGATTACAATCAGCCCAGGAACTGGTCTGCTAGCAAACAAAAGGAATTTTGGAGGCTTATTGCCAGATATTACAAACTAACTGTAACTATGAAGTTAATTGATGCTGCCTTTGAAGATCAAGGTACCTGCACATCCTGTAAAACTTGACAGCAACCCCAAAAGACTCAGAACAGTCCTAGAAACCATGACTAACCCCTGAACTTTGAAACAAGAAACATCATAGCAAATTCAACCCCAGTAACTGGTTTTACATCATTTTACCTGTTGAAGATTATTTTTTACATAGAAAAGGAATAGAGCTTCCTGTTCCAAATAACAGCTGTGCAGTCATTTATACATGCATACTGCAAGGAGAATATCTCAGCTAACTTCACAGCACAAATAAGCAAAGCATGCTGATGAGGACTGCACCAGCATTCATGTTGTCAATAGGATTTAAGTTCCATCTTACCGAGGGAAAAAAGGGAAGGTCCTAGCTATGTCTATTATTAGAGCTGTATAAGCACACTAAAATCTGCAGCAAGAATGTGCTCAAACTTCAATACTCTGCTGGATCCTGTCTTATGCATTATCTAATCATACAGTTTGTAATTATTAAATAATTTCTTTTTTTTTCTAATTATTACTAGTGTTTTTTAGCCTCATACTTGATAGAATTGCATATATTAGAATAATAAGTAACATAACAATGTTAGCTTCTCAAAAATATAGTGCAGACTCTATAGTCTAATGTATACATTATATATATATATTATATAAATGTTTTCCATGAAAAAAAAAGAATTATCATCATTATTAGGTTATTTAGTATCAATTATAATCCTAAAATGCAAATCAGTTTTGAAAAAATGTATATTTTTGTACAGCCCTCCTAGTTTCTGTTTTATGTGTTACACATAAGTCCATCCAGATAATGCAATACCTGCAAGATAATGATCAGCATCGGTGGTGTACAATAGCATGTCTGATATACAGGAGGTATCAAAAACATATTGTGCTTTCACCTTTCTATGCAGAATTATTGACAGTAAGCTGCAAGTTGTCATTGCTATGTCATAATATTTGCAGCTTTATTTGTGACAGATTTAATGTGTTAGCGGAAGCAACTTTCATCATGTAAAGCCAGGAAAGCATTATAGTCAGCTGCAACTCTTAATTTATAGCTTCACTTGAGCTGTTCTTTAGAATTTACTTACTGTATGCTAAAAAGTCTTGGTATAACAGACACTTTCAAAATATATATACAAAGGATTCCACTGGAGACTGCATTCTAGCACAGTTCAATGTGCTTTCTTCTACTTTTTGCTCTGAACTAGCTCCTAGTCTAATATAAATTGAAATGTCAATACCTTGTATGACATTTACCTTGTTCTTGTTGGCAACTGAGAATAAAATAATAAATAGATATTCCTCCAGTTCATCCAGACTCCAACTTAGCTGAGTTTTTTGTTGTGTCAAGAGATGAAATAAAATAAAAATCAGTTTTAGATTTTATTTACTGTTTCCAAGAGTTCTTTTGTACTTAATGCCACCAACCTCTGGATCAAGAAGCAGTGGCTGCAGACACACCAGTGCTGCAGCAACCATTTCAAATCTTTCAGTACATGCTGTTCTTCATGGGACTTCCAGTTCAATACAACAGACCTGAGGGGTTTTATAGGACCTTCAGACCTAAACACACTTGCTTGTGTCTGCGTGTGTAAGATAAAGAAGAGGAAAAAAATGTTTCTTTAGGTCACAGCATGAGAAAACCGTTAAGACAATAAGCAGTTCCAGTAAGTGGAATGATTTTTCAGCATTCAGAAACCATTTTTATATATCAGAAAGACTTACAATAACATCCTAATAATATGGAAGATATATCCTCCATTCTTCAGTACCTCTTTGTTAATAATTCTTATAAAATGCTGAGTATTGAGAAACATAAAGAAAAACAAGAAATAGTATTTATTACCATGATTTAGTTATTTATATTGAAGAAACTCCGAAAGGCACTAGAAAGGCAACGTTCCAGCTGAAACCATCTAAATGCAAGTTGGTGCTGGGCACATGATGTCATTTTACTGAACAGCCTCTCCTCCTTGGCATACGCTCAAGGAACTTACTCTACAAGTCACAAGGCAAGCTGAGCGCAGAAGGAGTTTCCGAGGGTGGTTGTCTCTTGGGCAAAAGTTGCTAAATACTGAATTACTATGAGCAGTAATATTTCATTCTTGCTCTGTACTAGCTGTGACCTCTCCTGTTAAATGTGGAACTCTTACACTCCATGGGTAATCTGTCTGCTACTACGTCCTCTAAACTCTGATTTCTCTTGGCAAAAGACAAGCAAATCTCTGCAAACAAAAACACATATTCCACCTCTGTCTAGCAGAGATACTAGAAGATACTAGAAACTTTTAAAAGATTTACTTTTTGAAACCAATTAGGAGGTTCCATAGGGTGGGCATGCAACTAAACAAGTAGCAAAACATGAACTTTTAAATGTGTATGAGCATCACAGAAGTAAAAAGTAGCAAGGTGATGGTGATTGTTAGTCTATGGTATGAATAACTGAGATATATCTCAAAGAGTTATTTGCAATAGAGCACTCTACTAAGTCATTTTTTATTTTGTGAACAGTTGCGGTAGATACTGTAATAAAATGTGGTTTTCCCATTGCTTCTTTTGCTTTTTCTGTTCTAATCCAATATATCTTGTTATAGATTGTGTAAATAGAGTTAATAACTTCCAGTTCTAAATCAGAACATATTTTCAAATAAACCATATGCTCAGGTAGCGCTGAAAATTTACAAGTGAGGAGTTAGACAGTATGCAGTGCCCTCTACTGGTCAGCTCAATGAAATCATAAAAACAGTTGATTTCTTGATATCTTAGCAAAGTAAAAAGTTAAAGTTAACTAAAGTTAATGGTGCTGTCGTTGATTTACAGGATTTAGCAACTCTATTTTTATCCATTAAATCCCTCTATGCAGAGTTTCTCAAACTTTTCCCACAAATTTGCAGAATAAATTAAGCAAAACAAAGATACATGGGAGTCTAGATTGTGTACCAGACAATGACATCATGAAAACAACTCTGATGATAATAATAGGCATTAACATATAATGTCAAACTTCTATTTGTATCATCTTTTAAAAAGCACTAATACAGGAGAATACTGAAAGCATAAAACCTTAAAACCTTAAGCTTATGAGTGACACAACTTTATATACTATCTAGCTGCATGGTAGTGCAAAACACAGTTATCCAGTTATCCAAACCCTGCAAAATATTGCTGTATTATCTCCTAATAATCATTCCTCTTTATAAATCTTATTAGCAGCAACAATGAATAACATAAACATCTTGATTTATCATGCTTCCTATAACAAGAAGAGAAATTTTACTGTACATGGGGGAAGATTAGTAGGAAAATGTTCATGCACTGACCTGGCTCAGCAGGACAACGGTGCTTCTAAGGAGGAGCTGAAGAATCAAGAGCAGAGATCGTGGTCACAGCAGCCAGGCAGCCACCCAGGACATCTCTTGGATTTTGTAGTTCTTCGTGATTTCGTCTTTGGTCTAACGGTATTGTGCAGCATAGAGAAGAGTTCAGTCACACCTGTAGATCATTACTGGACTGCTGAAATAGCTCCACAGCTCAAAAATTCATAAATACTCTGAAGGGCCTTTACTTCATTTCAATCAAGTCTGGTAGCACTCTACTTACAGGGTGGTTGCAGACTCCCTGAGAGGGAAGGAGAGGGTGCATTCAGGACACATCTCGTTCTCCACTGTGCAAGAGTCTCTTGAATCTGTCACAGTCAGGGACTTCTCTAAGGAAAATCAAGCCAAAAAATTGAGAACACTCCAGTTTCAAGAGTCTAAGACTACCTGTGCTTTTTCATTCTGCTGAAAGGAGCTTAGATCTGGTCCAGCTGTATTTAGATCTGTTTTGTTTGGTGACATCAGTGTTGAAATCTGAAGGGATTCACCTCCAATAACCATCTCCTGCCTTGATGTCAACATGAGCAAAATAGAAAACAAATGAAAAATATACCCAGGTTTTCAAAGGGAGTCAGATTTCTCTGCCATAGGAAAAGGAAAAATTCAATTCATTCTCCACTGGCTGCTGCTGTGCTCAGAATTAAAAACTGAAACACTTGCCTGGAAAGCACCACTGAATCCCCTTCTCTGCACATTTCTCTGCCCCATGTGACCTATTTACACTGCGATCACTGGTTTTATTGTGCACTCTTTGCCCTCACTAGTGAAAATCAGTAAAGGAATATTCTAATTTAGGAGAGAATTCTTATTTTAGGAGAGAAAAAGGAAGCCGAACTGAATGGGACGTGGAGCTATTGTAGTGGCTCTTTAGAAAAGCCTTGCTGTCAGTCATTACAGGCAGCATTTGCCACTCCTGGGTAATGGTGAGATCCAGTAATGCTAGCAGATTTCAGAGACCTACTTGTCTCTATCAGTTCAATCAGTTTTGATACTTAAGTAAGTAATGTAAAACTTTCCCGAGCTCTATATCCCAACAAGTCAGCAGCAACTCTCATTTTAAAACGGATTTGAAGACTGCTGCTTTATGCAAAATATTATGTAGGTTAGCCATAATCTTCCTGGGAGATGTGTGGAGTAAAACACCAATAGTACCAAAAACAAACACAATTCTTGTATCTGCAGTAGGAAACTTTTATAGAACAGGATAAAATACCCGTTTAAAAAATGTAAATTTCTTTGTCATTCCTCACTTTATTGTCTCATTTATTAGGCATCTATACCAATGCTGTATCCTCAAAATACACAAACCATACACTGAGCCATGTTGCATCCAGCACTGCATAATTTAGAATAAGATTAAATATGAAGGATTATAATCAGAACAGGTTTATGAAGCTTAATATTTCAACTGCTGTTATGGCATGAGGAGGAAATGTCACAGTTATGATTGCTTAACTGTATTAGAAAATGCCTCCAGACAATGTCTGGATAATATGTTTATACTTTTACAAAAATAAACACTAGAGGCTACCAATAATTTACAATCATCTTCTCATTAGTAGGACATATATTTAAGAAAATAAAATGAATACATTATATGAATGAACTAACTTATGAAGAAGTCCAGCATATCAATTCCCAAAATAGAAGGATTCTGGTATCACTTTGCACATTTTGATTTATAGATCATATTTTCAAGTTTAAATTTAAAGATGGGAAAACTAGCACTTTAAATATGACTCATAATTTTGGTACACATTGCACCATTCTTCTTCATTCATATATTTTTACCACCTCATCTTAAAGTTTTCACATATAATCTTGATGTAAATGCAAATCCTGTCCAATTGGATCCAATCTGGATATTTCTAGTGCTGTGTGATTATCCCTTATATTACTTTTTTTTCTAAGAAGATACTTAAAGAGAAGGTTTTCTACAGATTTCTAAATCAGATTTCTAAACAGATTTCTAAATCTAAAGTTTTCAACAGATAGATATGGTGATTTTTTTATGAGTGGTCAAAAAGTCATATACTGCACAGCACGACAAAGACACTAAGCTGTTTAAGAAATACTCAGCTTCTCATAGTAGTCCTAAACATACACTTTTAGTGTTAAAGTGTCAAAGGAAACTGCCAAAGCTTCTCATGAGCTATCTATTCCAGCTTTGCTTATATAACACTGAAGATTTTGGTGTTAATACTTTCCTCTGAGATGGATAAAATCCATCCGTGGATATCCATGGATATGCATGGATAAACTCCATGAATAAACAGGAAAAACTTTCATCAGAGGCATCTCCATATATGCCCAACACCTAAATCTGTTGCCTATGCAACCAATATTATATAGATGTCCACAGTGACTGTGAAGAAACTCATTATTGTTTATTGATGTCTCTAGAACTGGTATTCCCTTAATGACACATGCTTTATCAAGGAAAAGAAGACACTGTAAAAGGGCATTTCTTTATAATGCACAGATCCTGTTGAGAAACATGTTGCAGCATGGCCCTCACACATTATTGCTGTCCTAAGCAGATAAGATACCTGCCTACATCTCCTGACAAGAACTCACCTCTGTTAGTCGAAGGGCTTCCAGAAAACAAGATGCTTCCATTAAGTGCAATTTCCAATCTGCATCCAAAACGCACAGGATGTTTTGTGTGCTGAGACCACGTGGAAGGGCTCTAGTAATCAGTAAAAGACAATTTATGGAGCTATAACCCCTGCTTTGCCACTCCTCCCCCTGCCAGAACTCACAACTTTGCCGCAGAATTCACTGAAGTAAATGAGCTTGTGCATGCTAATGGCCCTGGCACATAGCCTATTTCCATTGAGCCTTCTTACAGTGATAAGACAATGAACTTTGGTTCTGTCTGCCTTTTGTCATGGCAAAATGGAGCAGAACAACACATCTCTTTTTTTTTTTTTTTTTTTTTTCCCCAGTCTGGTGCCAAACAAATTCACGACCTCTTAAGAAAGAAAATCTTAGGGGAAATAAAGTAAACAAAGAAACAAGAATATGACATAATCAGCTGCACATCTGTAAGGACATTAATTTGCAATATAATGTGATTCAAAGTCTTACTCTTACCAATTGCTAGTCATTCCCACTACTAGCTGAACTCTGGGATAATTGACTGAAATTCTATCTCAGACCTGAAAAATCTTAACAAAATACTTGCCAAGACAGAAATATTTCAAGTAAAATTTTGGTTCCAAAATTCAGTATATTCGAAGATAAAAAATCTAATTATTTTCTGCATCAGATTTGCACAAACAAAGGATTGGTTCTAAAGGTAAATGCACAATACCTGAATCAGAACTTGACACAGTCCCTTCCAAATGTGTGTGTGAGGAGGAAATGGATGCATGTTCTTTTATGCTTAGGAAATTTCTTATCAATAATCCAAATCTGTTGTCACTTCGCTATGGATATGTCAGGAATTTAGCATCTTAAGGCATATGTAGACTATGTAAAGAAAAGAGACAGTATAACATTAACTTAACAGATTATGCTTTGTAACTATATCTGAGTACCAAGGATGACCCCAGCAGGCTTGATTTCCAGCATGCTCTTCCATAAAGAAGTTTACCATTCATATCGCAGGGGCTCAAGTGCATTCCTCTCTGGCTCTTCACATTTGGAAGAATTTGTTCAGAGGGATTTTTTTTCTTTTTGCTAAAAAAAATAAAAAGAAAAACCATGACAGACAAAAGAGAATTATAGTCTGAAAGAGGAAAAAATATATATAATCACTTCAAAACCACACATCTTAAAGCAGTCACTTATTTTCTCTACAAATGCTCTTTGAAAAAAGGTGAACCATAGAAGAGTTTCTGACCAAGTTAATTCCACAAAAGTTACCTTTATCATCTATTGTGATTAGTATTTGGGGTCAGTATAGATGTACTGGATACATTCCCAGAGAATCATGACTTTCCAAAAAGAAATATCACTAATAATACCATTTTTCTTTCTGTTTTCTTTTTCTTCAGTTGTGAAAATTATATTTTCTCTGGGACATTATTGGAAAACTCTGAAGTCAACATAATTGCTAAAGTACCAATAAGTATAGCTCAATCCACTGGGATTCAAAAAGGAGTTGGGCTGAAGCTATATATATTTCTTAAATTTACTAAAAGTGTGTGTGGTAGAGAGGTAAAATTAAATAGACTAGATCATTTGATGCAAAATTTGTTCTGCACAACAAAGATTTATGAGTTTACCTGCTGTTATGTTTCAAAGTTATGCCAGTCAGAAACCCCAGAAACCATATTACTGATACAGATTCACTTGATATCACAGCATACTTCTCTATCAACTAGATCACAGCACACATATGTGTTCAAACCAAGAAAGACTTCTGGGTTCTGACAGTTATTTTGATAAGCCTTTTACCATATAATAATGGGAAAAAAATCTTCCATCATTCCAGGGAAGGGAAGTACTTTAGGTTAGACTCCGGATCAGGTAATGGCTTGATTCATTTAAAGCGTCATTTTTATCTCCAAGCCATTTTCAGGTGAATGTGGTGATTAAATGCTTTCACTATGTATTACTTTTTCTTCCAGGAAATAAGTGTTACTGATTCCTGTTATGAAAGGGCTCCTTTCAGATTCATCAAAGCAACCTGGGGAGAAAATAATGCAACACACCTTTCACTTCATGGCTTGCTTACGTATTGCAGGTTGATGTTCGGGTGTTACTTATGACTGTGACTTCTTTCAGTGCATAGTGTTCCATACCTCCATCACTATTTAAATTGTATCTACTCATGCTGATGATTCAGGCATTCATCTGAACATCCTCAATAGGCAGTACTGAACACAGTAGTAAGGAGAGGGTTACAAATACATAAATCAGGGAAGAATGTATAGGGAGTCACTGCCTGTCACACTAGTAGCAGCACATAACAGCACAGAAATAATGCTTTTTTAAAGGCATTTTAAGCACTGAAATGAGTGGGATTTGTCATAATATATTTCAGCACATATTTCAGAACATGACTCTGTTGTGCTGACTGAATTTTAACCACAAAAGTCCAATGTCAGCCCCACATCTGCAACCAAAACAATCACCAGTTCACCACTGCTGAGCCAGTTTTTGAATCATCTGATCATTTAGAGTAAATATTAGCACCACTTAGCTGTTCATTGAATATAATGTCAGTAGTTATTTTAAATCATTTGCTCAGCACTCGCTGTATTACTAATTCTGAGTGGTTTGTTTGTTATTTTCAGCAGACTGATGATGCAAATCCAGTACTCATTGAGGGACTCGATGCTTATTTATCTTCGATATTTGAAACAGTGTTAATGATCTCAGCGTTCCAAATGCTAATTCACAATGGTTTTGAGTCATAGGTGTTTTTCATGACTCCCACATATTTCGTGCTATTTTCAATTACACATTTTACATTATGTTATTTTTACTTTTACTAAAAGAATACTAAAGACCTTTTACAGATTCCTTGTCTTCTCAGGCATTGCATAGCACCCAGCTCCATGAAGAAAGGAGGCAAATAAACGTATTCACATTTAGCATTAATTGATTTAAATCATCTGAGCGTGGTCAGAAACATTTACAATTGAAGCAAGGTAAGAAGAAAATGCAGCCCTATAGGATTAGATGACCTAAAGTACATACAATGGAAAATAATTTTCTGATATCTCAGTTGTATGTCATGCAAAAGACAGGACACCATGAAGAAAGATACAGAACACTTGAAACATGCCAACACAGAGTGATTTCTGCTTCCGTATAGTGCATCTACACAATAATCCAGCTGACCACATCCATGTGGTCTGAGGTTGGCATCATTACTGAAGCATCCATAACATAGCGAGTCCAAACTTTACTTCTTTTCTCAAATAATACCTTTATTCCTGTATTATTAAAGATGATATGAAAATTCATATCATTTTAGGAGAGGGAAAACTAGGTAATTTTCAATCTTATATTAATTTGTTTCTCCCTAAAGATAGCAATTCTTTTCCAAACAATTTTTAAAGATTTCTGCTTTGTTTAAGATTGCAGAGAGACAGTCTTTTCCTGTTGGTGGTTGGTATTACCAAAGTCTTTAATTGATGTCTAATGATCCAATGAGCAAGGGATTTTCCACTAACTTCTACCTGTAATGACTTTGTAGGTATCTTAAAAATACACTCTGAAATGCCTTGCAAGAATACTTACTGACTAATTTTCAAGAGTATAACCTTATATCAATATATTACTAATCAATATGATATAATATAATATAATATAATATAATATAATATAATATAATATAATATAATATAATATATTGTAAGCTGACCGTGCAAAGTTCTGCTTATATCTCCCCAGCCAATAAATACATCTTAAATTTTTAATAGTAATTGATTTTAAACTTCTAATAACTTATTTTGCCTATTACAGACAAGAGTGCAGAAGTCCTGGACCTCCTCAGATTGTGGTGACATTGGAGGGAATATGAAGTCCCATTTCAGCACGTAATGCTCAGCTATTCCAACACTGTATCTGTGCAAATTTTCCATGCTATTACCAATAGAACCACAAACATATTGATGATTTTGATGATTGCACAACAAATTTTAACTAAAGAGGAAAAAATATAGATATCTTTCCACTAAGAATCCCAAATAGCATCATTGTATCATCATTTCTTATTCAAGAAACACCTTTATATGTTCTTTTTTTCCTTAAGTACATGCTACTTGAACCTTGTCCTACTCTTTGTTAAGCCACAAAAGCAGCAAGGTTACTGAAGCTGTAACTGGAAATGCCCATAAAGCTCTGGAGGATTTTGAAAATTCATTCATGTATTCTCCATATCACAAAGGGCTCCTCTCATAGAAAAGGTGGATTTCTCCTTCAGGCAGCTTTCTCATGTAATATGTCTGATCTTTTTACATAGCTTATATCATATATGATTTGAATGTCTGCTATCACATATTTTATTTTCAAGTCAGATACTAACCCTCTTCATGGTTATAATGCAAGTCTGTATTACACTTTAACAGCTAAAGAAACAAAGTATATTCCTCAAATGTTTCCTCACCAAGATTTATGCCATTTTAAAGTCATACTGATCCTGAAGAAAGTTTATTATTTCAGAAATGCTTAAGATTCCACAGACTGACTATAAAGCACAAAGCTACTTATATATACTTTATCATTTTGTTAGCAAAGATTTTTTCTTTATCTCTGCAAACACAAAGAAAGATTTCTCATCCTGCTTTCTAGCTAAAGGGCAGATGTATACACTGGCATCTTAAAAACATGAATCAGATTTGTTGTTTTCTGCAACCCTGAATCTGTTGCATTCATTATATGTTTTTGGTAGCTTGGTTTCACATGTATCACCAGACGAATCATTATTGAAGGTCATGACGCTTTTCAATCTGCATTTAATAAGGAAATCAGACCTCATGAAATGTTTAGCATTGTATGAAATGTTTTTATCAGAATTTTTTCACTGAACTGATTTTAAGTGTTATCAACCTGGAGTAAGTTCTGGACGAGAGAGCTTATCATTTAAACAAATACTGTATAATTAAAATAAAAAGGTGAAGAAAGGAGCCAACAAAAAATATATTTGGCATATTCTCATCCAGAGTTAACACTTACAAATTCCTACCACAAGAACCTACCATAAATAAGAACCATAGACAAGTTGTACAAATTATCATGTTATGCATCTGTTTGTGGGAGTTTTTTGGTTGAAAAATTGGTGACATCCATACATTTTTTTTTTCTGCAGAAACAACAACAGCAGAAGTATATTTTGGGGTGTCTGTGTACCACTGAGACATAACATGTTTACAGGTACATAGAAGACTCAAGCCTCATAGGTCTCTCAGCTTGCCCCTGCTGTATTCAAATTAGAACACAAATGAATCCCTAGCTGAGATATCTGACAAAACTGCCCCAAATCTCAGTTATTAAATCTTTCTGAATAAAACTAGTGTTACTTCTGCTTTTCCAGCATTAAGTCAATCATTTTAATTTAATATATAGGTAATACAGACATCCTAGGAAAGTGGTTGGCTGCTACATATAATTTGTAATATTGCTTAGATCCACAGCATCCCAAACCTAATGCAACAAAGAAATACTCGATTTTTCTTTAGCTTCACCAGCAGAAAAAAATCAGTACTACCAAGAAACTGATCCTACATTTCAGATAAAGAAAAGCTGGTAATAGTGGAAGCATTCACTGAAGCATCCATAGTGCTGTTAGCAGTATGCGGAACAAAGATTTGTTAGAGAAGAGCAAGTTTACTTTAAAAATACACCATGTTGATTTAACAATTCAGGAGACTGAAACTCCTATTTTTGATGCTTGCAAAACTACAGCAAAACCTGAGTAGAAAGGGTTCAGATTCCCCCTAAGCACCTTACAAACCAGAAGTCACCTCCTAGGAGTATTCCTTTTCCCAAAAGAAAGTGTTTCCACATCTTGATGGAAAAATGTGGAGATACTGAACTCAGTGAGAAACACAATACACTAGCGTTACCCATTCGGAGCTACTTGGAAACCTATCTCTGTTTCTTCTTGTTCTTAAAATAGCTCTTCACAAGCTACTAAAGTTAAATCTGCGCATCATTAGATCTGTTAACCCTCATTGCTACTTCTGGCACTATTAATGCCATAACTCCATTTGCGAATGGTATGTTTCCTTGCATGAGCTTACATTCACAATTAAATTGGAGGTATCTATTCATTTCTCACAGGGCACTAAAAAGGACAATTGGGTTTTATTAAAATAAAGTAGTGACAGCTTTAATGCAAATGCAGGAGTAACATCAAAGACACCGAAGAGCTGCAAAAGAAATAATAGCAAAACAGTGGATCAGTCTTGCAAGTTCTAACTGGCAACTTTTCCCCAGCCAGAGGGCCTGTTATATAAAAACATGGCAAGTACTTAGCAGCAGAAAAAGAATAAAGAGAATTTTCAAGAGGTATTTGCCAGATCAACACCGCAAGAAGCTACTGAATTTGATAAAGAAATAAGACATCAAGGATGGAGGGATTACAGAACTCCTCGACCTCCATAATTATCAGAGAGGACATGATGTGCTATAAAACAATACTAAATAGGGTACCTTGCCGGTACAGAGCTCTGTGGTTGCAATTTAAAGGTTGAATCCTCACACTATTCCAGAGTAAGATATAATATCCCACATGACAAGCAAATTCACTGCCCTTTCTGATCACGGACTCCAAAATCTGACCTGTTCACACACATTCTTGTCTTTCATCTTTTCTTATTTTTTAACTCTCATTTCTGCTCATTTATCATTCCCATTATAGCCAGTAACTAATCCTTCTCACAAAGCTGCACATAAAAGCATGTATATATAACTACTTACAAAAAGAAAAATTGACATGCACAGGGAAGTCATTAGCAATAAGAAGAAATTTACAAAAAATGTAATTGAGAATAGAACAACATTAGCTTAAATTACTAGAAAAACCTTTTATTGGAATATTGGAAATACTCACTCCGTTAAGTGGACATTTACAGTAATTTTATACATTAACGCTTTTACTTGAACTAGGAAAAGGGCTAGCGCAAAGCCACAAAGCTTTATTAAGATGCTGACTCACACCTTTGCAGCCTACTTCAAAAGAGAAGAAATGTTTACTACATCTGTATTGTAACCCTCATAAACAAAAGGACATTAGTGAATTAGTTTCTCACTGGTATGTTAATTCATTAAATTCCTGCTCTTCTTCAGAATTAAATACCAGATTTTTTTCCCAAGGATTACTAGTATAGATTTCACAGCAGGCAGATTATTTTTATTTTTGAAGATAACACAGTGCTGACAGAGTCTCCATTGTAATCACATAGTCATTTAATTACCAGCAAAGCAAAAGAGATTTATTGTACATTATAGAGATATACATATTTTCTTGAACCATTTATTTACAATCATGAACATTAAGAAAATGGTGGAAAAGAGTAATAAACCAAATTCAAGAAGCAGTTTTGCTAAACCTTTGGCCTATCCTATCCAATGCTGTGACAGCGTGCACCTGCTGTGAGTTTGCAGGTGATACAGAACTGGAAGAAGTGGCTGATAACCTAATCGTTGCACTGATATTTAGAGGGAGCTCGATGGGCTACAGAACTGGAGAAAGAGGAACATTGCAAAGCTCCCAAAGGGAAGTGCAGAGTCCTGCACCTGAGAAGGAAAAACCCCTGGCACCAGTTTGTGGGGGCTGACTGCCGGGAAGGCTGCTCTGCAGAGAAGAACCTGGGTGGTCCTGGTGGACAACAGCTGGCCATGAGCCAGCAAGGTGCTCTTGTGAGGATCAACAACATCCTGGTCTACACTGGGGAGAGAGTGGCCAGCAGCCTGACAGAAGCGGTTCTTCCTCTCAGCACTGGGGAGGCCATGTCTGGAGTGCTGGGTCCAGGCCTGGGCTCCCCAGCAAGAGAGACGTGAACATATTGGAGTGAGTCCAGTGATGAGCTGCAAAAATCTTTAAGGGACTAGAGCATCTATCGTATGATGAATGTATGAGACATTTGGGAATGCTCAATCTTGAGAAGAGAAGGCTCGGAGAGATCTAATCAATGTTAGTGAACACTTGATGAGGAGGCGTAAAGAAAATGGGGACAAGCTTTTCTCGGTAGCATCCAGTGACAGAAACAGAAATTCCATTTAAATGGACAGAAATTCCATTTAAATGTAAGAAAAACTCTCTTATTCCCACAGTCATTCACCTCTAAAGCAGGTTGCCCAGAGAGGTTGTGGAATCTCCATATTTGCAGATATTCAAAACCCAACTGGTCATGGCCCTGAGCAACCTGCTATAGTTTGGGCAAGGGATGGTTAGACTAGGCCATCTCCAGAGGAATTTTCTCACCTCAGTTACTCTGTCATTTTAAGTCCAAACAGCAAGCATCCGCTTTCTGAACTAGAAATTTTATCTGATTTAAAAATAAGGACCAGAAGCTGTGATTCACTTTTACATTTCTGTTACTTATGTAATAGTCATATATAGTCTGCTATGACATATTTTAAATCTTAGAATTAGCTATTCATACTGTGCTGCAATCGTTTACATTTTAGCCCACTAATATTGTTTTTCAGTTTTCAGTTCATTCAGAAGCAGAGAACTTTCTGCTCATTTCAAATCTGCTCAGGTCTGCTGTATATACCAGTATTAACAGGGAACTTGATAAAAATAAAGAGATTGTCCTATGGCTAGAAAAAAATTGTGTGTTTTTCAAATGACATTCCTTATAAGCTTGCCCTGCAGTTAAACTGCTACAGCAAACAGTAATAGTCCATTCACATCCATTATAAAAGGAGTATCACCTGGAGTTTTATTGACTGTCAGAAAACAGGTCCCATTTTGCGAAACAATAAAAATCAAATTTCGTATAAACTTTCCCAAGGTTGTGACCTTTAACCTTATAACATCAGAAATGAGATCAGTAAACCCTTTTATTTTTGTACTTCAGGATCCAAAAGAAATGAGATATTGTATTCCAAAGCAGGGAGGTCTGCAAACCATTGACAAATTACCATTAACACAATAAGGTATAAGAAAATACCTTTTTTTTTTCCTGCTGGCTGCACATTTCCATCCATCAGAGCTATAAACTGATATAAACCATATCAGCTATATATAAAGATATAAAGCTATAAACTGTTCTTCTGATTCTCAGAAGTTAATTCTAAACGAGTTCTAAATGAAATGATAAGCATTAACAATGCAAAATAATTTTGCCACATATTCTTGTCTTTAATGTTTGTATACTCATGTTCTCTTACAAAATTATGTAAATAGGATGAAAGAACACACCGAAAAAGTAACTGAATCTTTGAAATACAGTTTCATACAAAAAATACATGACATTCAGATATGGAAAGTGACTGGGCCCTGGGAAGAGTGGAGGTCACATGTCCTCACTGCTCTAGCTTCCTTCAACATCACCAACAGAGGTGAGGTTCAGATTAGGCAATGGGAGGCAGCTCTGGTACTACAGGGGTGTCTTGACCATTCTCCTCTGGATAAGAAGTGACAAGCCTGTCCTCAAGTAAAAGATTTGATAAGAAGTCAGTACTGTGAGCCCAGCCCGAGGTAGATAATTGTAGATCCAGGTGGGAAAGGACCCAGTCCTTGAACCCTCATCATTTGAAAACGGGGATGTTGTGCTGCTCACTGGCCAGGAGTTGTATAGGGCACTGCGTACACTAGGGACACTAGATCCAGCTCATTGGCTGCACCACTGCCCACTTATTTGTGGCTCAGTCCAAGCACTTGAATTGCTATCACACTCCCAGTCCCAGGAGAGTTTGCCTTCTATGTCTTCAGTTAGACAACTTTAAAAATGACCCACCCACTCTTGCCTTCCGTCTCTAGTTTCTTCTGAAAGGAAACCCATGTGGAAAGGCTGGGTAGACCCAGACGCTCCTGTCAGTCTATCCTGACTCTGTTGTTTGATTTGAAAGTCCATTTAAATCTTTAAACTGCAGTATATCTTAAACTGTATCAATACACCAAAATACAAGGTAAAATACACTTACTGACATTTCCACTGAAGACATCTTTATCTGAGAAAGAAAGAGCTTTCAAAGATTCTCAAAAAAAAGTTTATAAAATTCATAATCAGAAACCTAAGTGGCCTGTTTTTGCCTTAAAGCACTCACTAGCTCTGTTCATTTCAATTCTCACATACATGTGCGTGCAGATCTCACATAAGTTTTCTAAAATCTAAAAGAGTTAAAACAATCAATAATGCACATTACTATACTATTTTCCTGACATCATATATAGCTGCTTTAATGAACTTTACAAAATAGAATACTGCAAGCATCATGTAAGAACGAAAGTTGGGTTTAAAAACAGTGGATAATAACTGATATTTGATAATATCAGTTGTCTATTGCATTGTATTTTAAAATAAGCTAAAAGCCTGAGCTGTAAAGTAAGGATTATGTGGAAGAGTAATTCCAACCCAGAGTCAAGCATTTAAGAAATAATGAAATGTCAAAGGTGCACATTTCATTTGGATTAGACCTCACTGATTCCATAGTTTTGATTACAAGATTGGAATTTGCATCTGAAAACAGAAGAAAATATAAGCTTCCAAGCCTTCTTCTAAACAAGTTTTTAGCTCCCACCAATCCTGGCTCAAGCCTAAGGAAAGAATTCTGGGGAATGATAATTCAAGCTTCTCAATTACTTCAGGAACAAGAACAGACCTATATCTTCTCTCACAGCATAGGATTTTGAATCAGGGATCATTAAGATATAATGGGATCTGAATTAACGGTTTAAATACAGATCAACTCTTTAAACATGACATTAGGATCACATGCAAGAGACAAATTAATTATATAGTCCAAAGAAATCCATGAGGAACATTTCCTTGCATTCGGATGAGCTGGAAGGTTGCACCTAAGGTCTGTCATTAAGGTTTCCAGTGCGTGGAAAAAGGGACCTCAGCAAAGGAATTGAATAACAGTAATTTGATACTGAAGAGATATTCATTTGATTCAAGCTGTGGGTAATGGAGACTGTCCAATTTCAGGTCCGTTCAATTATCATTTTGGGTTACCTTTTTACCCCAGCATGAGTTCAGATTTGAGTCTTAGTCAAGTAAATATCTACTTCAAACAGCAGTTGGACAAGGTGCATTCATTAAAACTCAGCCTCAGCAAGTTTGAGTGCTTGGGCAAGTTGAAAAGGAAGAGGAGGAAGGAAAAAAAAAAAAAGGAGCTCAGACTAAGAGCTCCCTTTCATCTAGGCAATGTAATGCAAATCTTTTCTATCACACATTTTAAGATGTAAATTGGATTCAAGTTGATGTCCACCTGTCTTGAACCAGTGGGGATCTCTTTCCTCTTTATCAAAGCATCTCTCTGCCAATTACTGGCTGGTGTGACAGTTGGAGGATTTTTTTTGGTACAGGCTTTTACAAATACAAACTCATTAAAATTAGCTCTTTTACCTCTGATGCATACTCCAAGAAAAACTGCCACAGTAAAAAGCATTAGTGATCAAGTGATCTATAAATTGTAATTACATCTTAAGAGATCTATCAGTTTATATTTATGGGTTTTTTTTAGTATTTTCCATTAAAAGAAAAAAAATGGGAGAGATGATAAACTATTATTTTAATACATAAAGACATTTATTATTTACCCACTGCATATAGACACCTTTCCATTCATTAAATAAGGTTGTATTTAATGGCAGCAAGCTGCAGATTTCTGATTCATTAAAATGGGTTCCCTGTGCCACTCTATAGAGATATCCACATTCATTAGGATGAATTTCTGTGCCCATATACTGGAATTCACTGAATCATTAAAAACAATCAGGTTTAGATCAAGCTGCTACAATCTCCTATTTGTTTAAAGAACAAAACACTTCATTTCAAAAGTCAAAAAGCAAATATGACTGTAATTTATAAGGCAATGAGAGAAATAAAGGAAATAATTTTATCCAGTTTAGTTTAAAAAGTTGTACTCTATTTTCCATTTTTTCACTAGCTAAATTATTCCATTAAAATGCTGATATGGAAGCTATTTGTAATCAATTATTTCCTAATATTCTGTATCTAAGGGTGGCAATTTTTCTATTGTTAAAGGTAGTCTTCTCCAGGTGGATGTAAAGGTCTTAGAATGGGATGTGCTTTGAGTCATAGTTTTCTCTCTGTCATACTGTCATACAAAATGACTCATTGAAATGTCTCATTAGAAACTTACCATTTGCTCAGATATATATATTTTTTTTTAATGAAGAGAAAAATCTCTCAATATGATACTGTCAAAGCCTATCTTGGGCACGTTTCAGATCCCAGTCATGGTTTGTCGTCCACTGCATGTTCCGTTTTCATGGCATCTTGTATCTCAAGAGCTAAGAACCACCACTTTTCCATCTGTGGGAAATCTGATGGCAAGAAACCAGACAAGCTGGTTTCTTGGACTGTAAATCAGCAGCTACAGTACCAACTGGCATATCTGCATTAAACCTTTCCCAACACACATATGATAGTATTTTTAAAGCTATATAAACTTTAGTTGTTATGTGTCCTTTCACTCTTTCAAAAGAAAAACAGAAAAGTAAATACTAACTTTCTGTAAAGAGAAATCAAATTAAAAGGATTAATTCAAAGACAGGACACAGAGATTAAAAATGAAAGAGTAATCACATAACATATTCAGCTTTGCTATTAGGAAGTTATTTGAAACCAGCTTCCATAAAAGTTGAGTAGGAAGCTCTAGGGCAAAAGATTGAAGATCAAAGAAAGTTCTCCTGAGTACCATCACACAGTTCTCCAGACTCCACAAAGGAAAGGACTGAGGTATATATTATATACTGTGAAAGAACTGTAAATTTTAAGCAAGGACCAAGCTTATATAAAGCAGAGAGGCATCACAAAAAAAATGTTTCAAAGGAAAGCATCAGTACAGGAAAACAAAATTATTTTTCTCATCTGAAATATCCTTATGTTCTCACAGAACAGATTAAAATTCCATTCATCTCTCCAGACTTCATATCTCAGAGTTTATTTTCTCTCAGCTTTGTAATGTGGTAACATATTGTTATTTTCAAAGCACAGCAATATTATGGAAGATTTTTCAGGCAGGATAGTTTTCAAAACTCAAACAGAATCAGAATCAAAAAATAAACAAGCAAACAAAATATTAAGCTATACAACCATTAAATACTGCTACTAGAGTGAACAGATGAGGTACATGAAACACGCACTACGAAGACTTTTTAATACAAAATTTCACAAAATCAAATAAGGATCTGCCAAATCTTTTACAGCAAATTCTGTTCACCTTTCCCCTTTATGTATCTTTTCCAGTAGATTGAAGAAAACAATGGTAAAAATTATTTTTAGGAGGTCTCTTTCCTATTTTGATATTAATAATTTCCAGTTTAAAGCAATATTCCCTTTTTATTTTTTCATTTGTTCTTTTTTCACAATGGCTATTCTCAAGGATTGAAGATAAAGCTGCATAACCTTCTGAAAAATAATTATATTTCCATAAAATGACTATGTGACTGGTTTATTTGGGGTAGTGTAGAGAGTCTTAGTACATTTTTACATAAGATTTCATAATTAGGATATGAAATTTGCTATTTACTGACTCCTCCAAAGATTTTTGACCCAGTGACAGTTTGGAGACCTTGAAATGCCTGCTAAGAACAACAGCAGGATAACACAGGGAGCAAGAATTACAGTTCATAAATGGTATGAATATTCTGAATAAAGTTTACTGACTCTTTGTCAGGATTCCACCCTTATAAATAGCACTATAGTTACTGGACAATCTAATTGTCACTTGGAACAAGGAATATTCCTCATCATTACCCAGCACTGCGGTCAGCAGAAAGTAAATTTGAAAAGAAGGTCAAGTCATTAACAGTCGTGCCAAATCAAATTGGTGCAAAGGCAGCAGAGTCACTTCAACTAAAACATTTTAGGAATGCCTGAAAATCACTACTAGATCTGGAATATTTGTTTTTTACTTATATTTTGCAATACGGAGGACCACAGCAAAAGTCCTCAGAAAAACTTATTAGTTTTACTTCTGTCATGCTAAATAAGTTAGGGCTTTAAAAACTTTAAAGTCTTCCTCAGAAGAATCAATGTTCTTTATTTTAATCCTTTCTGACATTTTGCCTGATAAATGGTTATTAAAGAACTCTTTCTTTTAAGGTCGGTCATTGCCGTTTCTTATCTTTCTTCTAATACTTTAAATAAGACAATAGTTTTTTTATTGTTATTATTTATCCTGTTGTCTCAGGCATGCTATTTATTCATTCAGAAGTTTACTCTTTCTATGTTTTTTGAGAAGCAGACATTGCTGGACCAGAACTGCCAGTTAACTGGAAAAGCGTGTACAAAAAGCCACTTATTGGGGGGATATAGGGAGAAAAGTGACATAATACCCAAATGGTTAAGATTTGGGATTTTAAAGGTGTCAGATGGAAAAAAAAAAAAAAAAGAAAGCTGCAACTTAATTTTCTCTGAAGAGTAAAGGTCTGAGTCAGCCTTGAAAGAATTTGAGGATCTGGTAACAGGGAGCCCAGTGTCCTTGAAACCACAAGATTAGACACCTTTGGGCAGAAAAGACACCAGATAGCAAAGCAACTATTCTCACTACCAGCACATCTTTTCATAGAAAAGAAAAAAAAATCAATTCATGGAATAAGATTTCTCTGAACTAAACAGAAAAAGAAATGGAATTTTAGAATTCCAATTTAGAATTTTAGACTAATTTAGGGCAGAAAAGTCTTTTCACAGTTTTCTGTTCCAACCCTCAGCTCAAACCAGAGCCAAACTCATAGTTACACTGAAATGCTCAGGGTCTTGATAATAATTTGCTTAACATAACTGCAACAAAGTAGGAGGAGGTGCAAATAACATTATTATGAAAGATCATATTGATCATGTGCTAGTACACAATGTAATTGAATGAAACCCTTGTGCTGAAAGAATTTTTGATTGAGATCAATTTGATAATGTATTCATTCACTACAGAGCAAAACTACAGACAATGGGCAACAGGAGTTTTTATTATAATGAGTATTGCTATAACACCTATAGCTCTCTTCCATGGAAAGAGGGCTTCTTTATCCCAGGCACAGACACAGTGTAAAAGCTTATTTCCTGCCCCATAGAGTCTAGTATCTAAATATAAAATGAGATAAAACAGATGGATGCAGACCGATGGGAAGAAAACAATGAGACAATATTGGCCAGCATGACAGGCAAGAATCACAGTACCCTGAGAGTCTGACCTATTGTCAGATTTTTTATAGACATCAGTACAACTTAAACATTACAAGAAGTTTGAAGGAGGACAGTGCTTTGCACAGATTTACAATTTTTTCTTTTCTTAGGCATCTCAGCAAGATTTTTCTTTCAAAGTCTCCAAGAAATCTTTGGAGAATATTACTTGTTTCTCTTTTAACATAATTTCCAATAATAAAGAACAATCAGTAGCAGTAGTGATTAGTGTTTACTCTAGAATCTGAACTCTTTAGTCTTTATTATACTCAGAGCCTCTCAGATTTTCTATAATATCCAAAACAACTTCTAAAAATAGCTCCTAAATAAATCTCTTCTATTTCTTAGTGCATATGTGTCATAAAAAAGGTTTCCATCAGTAGGTCTCTATTCAGGATTGGGCTAAGTAGCAGTGATGGTCACAAGCACAGTAGTTCTGGGACAGCTTGTCCTTTTATAAGGAAACACCCTATAATTGGAGACATCTAAGAGTCCCTCAGTTTCAAAAGAATCAGATTTGCACTAAATGGAAAGGGGGGAAAAGTGTGAGGGGGAACAAATCTTAGTTTTACTTTATAAGGGACTGCTAATAGGTGAAATGCAGAACAGCTGAGGTTGGCAAGGACCCCTAGGGATCGTCTTACGCACTCGCACACAACCACCACCAAAAGCTGGGTGAAGTAGAGCAGGTTGCCCTGAACCGCATCCACCTGGTGTTCGACTCTAAGGATGGGAATGCACAATCTCTCCAGATAACCTGTTCCCAAGTTTGACTACTCTCACATACACACAAAAGAAGTGTCTTCTTATGTTTAAGCTGAACTTACTTTGCTTTAATTTGTGCCTTTTTCCTGTCCTTGCTTCTCTTGTCCCTTGGAGCCTAGATCTGGGCCTCCAGACACAGTCTCACCAGTGCTGAGTAAAGGGGAAAGATCATGTCCTTCCGCCTGCTGCCAGCTCTCTCCCTGATACCTCTTTTCTTCCTCTGATCTTCATTGCTGCAAGGGTGTACTGTTGGCTCAGGATCGAACTGGTGTCCACCACGACACCTAGGTCCTTCCCAGCAGAGCTGCTTTCCAGCTAGTAGGCCCCCAGACTATACTGGCGCATGGAGTTGTTCTTCCTTAGGTGCAGGACCCTGCACTTGCCTATTTTGAATTTTATGAAGTTTACAGTGTTCCTGTCTAAGCATTTCTCTCTCTGATGATTGGTATATTGGCTACCCATATCAATATTTTTATCATAGTTTTGAAATTTTAAGGGGACTTTTAACAGGAGTTATGCTCAATGACTTTGCAGATCCTGAAAAGGACAGTCTCGAAGTCTATGGCTATCAATCCACATTGGATTCGTCTTGTGCCTGATTTTTAGAGTGTTGAGACAATGCAATTAGAAGAAGGTGTAGGCGCTGAAGGTATGGGCACTGAAAATAAAACCAATTGCATTACTGAAGCTGAGAGATTCTCAGCATTCCCCCTTGCTCTATGTTACCTGATTCAAATATAGAACAAAAGCTGTCTGTACAAACCACATGAGAGTTGTAACAAACTACTGCAGAAGCTCTATCTGAAAAAAAAAAAAAAGAGGGGTTAACACCCCAGAGTGTTAAGTGATAATCTAAAAGTAATAATCTCAAAGTAGTAACCCCAAATATGACATTATTGTGATCTTAGAAAAACAGACAAATTTCTACAAGGCACATGAAGTAATCCTTTGGGCTAGGCAGAAACCTCAGAACATCTCTTGAGGGACTAAATTCAGTTTCGGTACAACACTACAGGAGAAAACATAAATTGATTGAAAGCACTCTAATGGCAATGTATAGTAAGCATTTCTTAAGAGGAAAAAAAAATGAATAAAGTAAGACTGTTTAAGTCTGAAGAGGGGGAAAAAGGAGATTTATGACAACAGTTTTTAACATTTTTTTTTCCATAGTGCAAAAAAAAATGGGTGGGAGGACTAACTATTCTCTGGGAAGGACAGAACAAAATAAACACATTTGAATCGCAAGTATGGAAAGCAAAGAATTGCTTTCTTATATTTAAGAATAATAAGATTTGGTACTTTGCCAAGGCAAACTGGGTTTTCTGTTACTGAAGTTTGAAAACACTTTAGACATAACAGCAATGACTTAGCTATACTTGTTCCTTCCTCACAGTAGTTAGATAGATTAAAGGACATTTCAAGGTCACCTCCAGCCATAGAATCATGTGATTTTGATCGTTATGCTGAGTTTCAGACATAAATTCTTGGTTTCCACAGGTTACTTTCCTTCATCTGACCTAACTTCCAATTAAAAATGATCTTCAAGTATTCCAAAGTTATTTTCCACTGTCAGTCATACATCTCAGCATGACCACAATTTTACCTTTAAGGAACATCACTTCATGCTGAATTCTACATTTAGTTCTTGTCCTACTTTCAAAGTTGGTACAATTCTTGTTCTTTACAGTTTTCTATTTCTGTAGGTTAAGGTTACGTTGATTTAAATTCAAAAATTGAGGATTGTGCTCTTTCATGACAAAATTAAGGCCCTCTATTTCACCAGGTTCGTTTCCAGGTAGAGTTCTTAATTTGTGTTTTTCTGCAGTAAGAGCTTTATTATATCCACAAGGATATTAACAAACTGCAGTCATTACTGAGTAAAAAACATTTGGTACCTGACTGACTGACTTTGTACATCTCAACACAGAAAAGCTCCTTTGTTGAAAGAAATACTAATAATACTGATGCAAATTCATTCCATTTGATCTTTTTTAACACTGAAAATGGTTTTATAAAGTTTTATGCAGTAAGAACTTGGACTTAAAGATACTGAGTTTGCTGAGGGAAGACAAAGCAACTCTTTAGTGAGTCTGTAAAACAGTTCTGCAAAAACACAAAAGAGAGTTATAGCATCGTTAAAATTATTCATATGTATTGCAAGTCCTTTGTTTTATTTTGGCTTGGTTTGATTTTTGCTAAGGATATCTAAAGTGTCATCACCTGAAGAAACTAATCATTTCTTGGTGCATAGATCCACTTGTTCATGAAGCAGGTTTGCACTGGGGTCACCAAGAGGACATTTGTTCTCATGTTCTGAAGCCAAAAGTGGTGTGTCTTCAACTTGTGTTTTGTTTGGGGTCAGAAGGGAGAAGTAAAATTTTTAAAAAATTAAGTTGTGGTTAGCTCAAAGTTATTTGGGCAATACATCAAACTGCTTCAGTTGAATACATTTTTTTTAGGGCTGAATTTAAGGTCAGTGAAACTCCTTCAACTGGGGGCGGAAAGATCTCAGTGGTCTCATCTGTGGTAGAGGGGCTTGAACTACATCAGGGCAAATGCACAAGCTCCGATTTTATTAAGAACTCCTCTGAAATAAAATGCTGTCAGTCCCTGCTGTTGACCTTGTTTCACTGTGTTGGCATTGTTGGGATTTTTAGCTTTGCAAGAAATCAGACCCTTGAGAAACCCACTTAATTAGAAAGCATAAATGTGACTAAATTATGTGTATAATTTCTTCACTAGAAGGAAGCTTTAGTTAACTGAGAAATAGGGCAAAAAATAACTTGTGTGAAAACAATGCATAGCCAGAGTATCAGAAATGGTTCATTATCAGACATATTCATAAAGTCACCTGGTTCAGTTGTACTGATAGGGTAACCACAGTAAACAACAATGTAGAATTGACATAATTGAAGATAATTTGCTAATTTATGCATGCCAATATATTAATAATTTAAGAATTTGAGAAATACAGGGAATATGAAAATGTAAAAATAAGATATAAAGTTATGAATGTTTGTTTCTTTGGAAGCTTTTTATAGGTAAAAATTTTAAAATTTTATCTTCTATTTGGCAGCCATTAAGCAAGGCTTAATACAGAAAGAGAAAACAAGCTGCTAAAAAGATTTGTCTTACCGCTTTGCATTTGTATTTTGTGTTTGAGATTATGCTCAAAGTAAACCTATAAGTAGGAGATGGAGGTAGAAAAATGACATCCTTTGCTTTGTATGGAACATTTTGAATGAAATCAAACTAAATGTTAGAAAGGGTTATTTCAGCAAGAATTGTATAACCAATCCATAAGAACACACAAACTAAATGTTGAGCTTTGCCTTGTTTCCTGTTTAGAATCTAGATGGACGGGCCAGTCTGGTGGTAGTAACTCCCTACAGTAACATCAAAGCAAAATCCAAATTAAAATCTCAGTTTTATTCCAGTATGTGTATCTGCATTTCTTCTTTGAAATACAGTACATGAACTAGTCCAAGTAAGCAGTACAGCACTGGAAAATGAAGGTATTTCCTTTGAAGAAGATCAATGACCACTAACAGACTAGAATGTTAAATGCAATTCTACCATGCTTTAACAAACAGACCGCAGTATTGCTATATATTTTTAATTTTGTGAGAGAAAGTAATGTAGACCTTTTTTGTTTTTCTTTTTTTAACACACCTACTTGTGAATGATGATCTACAAAATATAGCTGCTACTTGGTTATGGCAAGGAGTGTAACAGCAGATGATGCCTAAAAATTAGATTTATTCCTTCACTATACTGCTTGCCCAAATTCTCAGCACTTCCATTTTCCTAAAAAAGGTGTTTTGTCATGGGCAGATTCAAGAGACCTTATAGAAGGACAATGTCCAGGGACACTCGCAATACATACCCATTATTTAACGTGACCACACCAAGACAGAAGTGTTTGAAGAAGTGTTTGAAAAAGATCAAGCTGTCATTGCAATCGTGCTGAAGGCAGTGTGTGCCATGAAGAAGCCTTAAGTTAAAGGCCGGACTAGAGAAAGACAATTCATATGCATAAAGCAAATAGATGGAAGACAACAAACACCTAGCAAAGAAGTAGAAAGGAGTCCTACTTTCATTAAACCTACCCACAAAAAAGAATCTCAGACCATCATTGGAAATGCTGGGTTCTGGTTGATACACAGTCAGCCTGTGAAACCACTCTGAGCTGTGATCCTTAAGTAAAACCAGTTGGAGGAGAGACTCAAGAAACAGCAAAAGGATTTCCAATATGCAAAACAAGAAGCAGTATGAGCAGTAGCTTTGGGTCCTATTGGAACTGGTCATGGAGTACAAAATATCCTGCATAACCCTCAGGAAATTTTGGCATCTTCTGGAGCATGGGGCTAAACAGTGCTGATGAAACTCAAGGCTGGCCACTGGGATTTTGGAGCCTCAGTTACTGAGGATCAGTAACTGATCCTGGATGCACAACACTCTGTGGAGATGGATAAAGCAGCAGAGCAAAACAAAAGTGGAAACATCAGCATGGAAACACTTCTGGGCTGCTGAAGTATGGCAACAGGAAGCTCATCAGATATCACCCAGGTGCAAGTGACCCCTCAGCGGTGGCAGGAGTCAAGGTCACCAAGGAATTTCTTGAAGGGTACCAACAACAGCCTGGAGAGGGCACTGAGGGGGTTCATCTGGCAAGCACTAGGGGGTGTCACCAGCCCACATCTAGAGCTGAGGTGTGTGGGGACAGTGAGGAGAGATGCTAAGGGGAACGGAGAGAGAGAATGCAGGGGTATGTAGGGAGAGGACGGCAGGAGTGTGGGGGGAGCTTTGTGGGAATAGGTGGGGGGACACTGCAAGGGTATTTGGGGAAAGGGACTGCAGGTGCATGTGTGTTGGGGATCCTGAGAGGAACTTGCAGAGACCTCCAAGGCCCTAAGCCTAGTCTGCGCACCATAAGGTTGGGACCACTGCCCTAACCTGTCCAGCTTTCCTCTTAGACTGCACCATGTCTACTAAAAAACAGGGGAGTAGTTAACTCAAAAAGATGAATTTTCCTGTGATTAAAATTCTTTGGCACCCAAATCCATTTAGACTTGACATTGTCATTTGGTCTTAAACTGTGATAAGCATATAAACAAACAGGCTCCAGGTTAGACAGCATGGTTTTCATGGCGGGAAATCCTGACTCGTTAGCCTTTAAGAGTTGAGTGTATCAGCAGGCATGTGGATAAGGGAAATAGAGCAGACATAATTTATACGGAATTTAAACAGGTCGAATGATCATTTTTCAGGTTTGAAAAAACTCAGGGGTGATTGGTGCTGGGATTGACACTGGTACCAGCTTTGTTCAACTGCTCAATGCTCAATACTCTGAAGAAGCCACTGTGTCATGAAACCTGCAGACTTGCAGCTGATTAGAAGTTCTCCCAGGTAGTCAAACACCAAGTCCATAGACAGGACCACTGGAAGGATTTCATAAAGAGTTAGGATGTACCTTTTAACTGTGAATGCCAAGACAGTAAAAGGGGAGTGTGATTATCATTTGTGCTTTGCACAGTGAAAGAATGTCATCAAATATAGTCACTTTTACATCCTTGCTTTAGGATCTTGAGGTACAGAAAGTCAGATCCCACAAGAATAATCAGACAACAAATAAGACCTTTGTCAAAAGTTGCAATACAAAATCCTCCTTCCCATCTTTTTCCTTTTGATAACCAACCCTCTAGTGGCATGTCTCCATTTTAACATTATTGGTAAGTATGCCTTCTTGTCTACTTTACGGTTAGTAGTTTTTGATCTACTACTAATTAAAAAGGGAAGTAAAGGATGCTTGAAAAGATATTCAGATAAATGACAACAGCACACAATAAGGTTGTTGATCTACCCTAACTGAGAAAAAAAAACCACACAGGTCAGTAGAACAGACTGGCACTTGTTCAACTCCAACCCTCAGGAAACGATTACTTGTACCACCCTGTATTGAATGAGACAAACTCTCCAGAGGAGATGTCAGCAAAATGGAAGGAAACAGGAGCTATAGAGAACCCCAAACAGGGAATCAGAATAGTAGCCTTAGCAACTTCTGTCTCATACTAGCCTATAAACAGTTATGTACATCAGTTCCATCTCATCTTGGCCTACCACCTTAGTAATGTTTAAAACAGTTTGAAAATAGCAGGGGGAAAGTATATGGAAGGAAGTAAGATATACAGAGCTTTAAGAATATATGGAGACACTGGCATGCAGCTGTGCTGACTTTCAACTGCTGTTTCAGCTTTTGACATATGGAAAACAAATGCAGACACAGTCAGATTATGCCCAGAACAGAGAGACATAACAGGACAGACAAATAGCCGGTCTACCACAAGATGTTCTTGTACAGACCTCCAATTTTCTGTACGTGGTCTACTAAACAGTCACATGCATGAAAATCAGATGCAACAGAGGAAATGCCCACTGCTTCTCTTGTAGCCACCAAAGCCAGCTCAGATGGCCACAGGTCTTCTGGTAAAGAGGAGAAAGAGATACAGTGTATTGTATAGATCCTGCCAAGGTTTAATATGCTGCATATTAGCAAAAATAATAACCAAGCACTGTAATTATATTTTCAATTCTCCCAATTAATAATCCTTTTTTGATATCTTATCTTTTTGATATCTTTTCTTATTGGAAAAAAATAGTTTCAATTTTAAACTTCTAAAATATTTTTAAATATTTAACAAGAAAGAACTGCACAAATGATGAAAAAGAAAATCTTCTTTTTTCCCCACACAAACTATATTTTTAAGGCTTCACCACTTTCTTAATTTTCTAATCCACATAGACAAATCTGGAAAATTAATTCCTCTGAATATATGATTCTGATCAGAAAATAATAAATATCACCACTAGGGGATGCTGATAGTAAACCAACAGAATTTTTATCTGATTTTACCGATGTCTTAATCCTACTATTTTCATCTCAACAGGCAACAAGCCAGGTGTATTTCCTGAGTGTATAGTGAAGTCTCAAAGTACATCTATTAAAACATTTTATACATCAACATGACAAAAGTGTTATGTAAAAAGCAGCCTCGTAGGAGTTTCTTCAGCTTTAGTATAGTTAAATGCATTTAATGCTGCTCCCATCAACTTGGATTTATATTTACATAGTAGGTTAACTGAATAGTAAAGTTTTATTTTAGTTCTAAAATCTTGGTGATTGGTAGGTACAGAAGAGGAAGAAAATATTTAATTGCAGAAAAGTTTTTGGGAAAAGTAAAAAACTGAGCTGTAATCCTCCTAATAGGAATGAGTCTCAAAATCACTCCAATACTGGGGAAAAAAAACTGCCAATGTAACAGGACAAGAAGTTAAGATTTTGTTTTTTTTGCTTAGCAGAGCAAAGAGAGAACTGTAATGTAAACTGAAAAAAATCAAAAAGCTAAAAAAGGAAGAATAGGCTAGAGATGTTTAATCAGTCTTATAGATTGTATTTTTATGTTCAGAAAAGGAAAGGAAAAATATTTCAACAAAGCTCTTTGGTGAATGAATGTGTGTGGGTTTTTTCTGGTTTTACTATTAATACATTTTTCTTTCAGTTTGGAAAAAAAAAAAGCTATACCACATTTATCTTAAAATATTACAGTCATTTATCTTCCTTGCTGCAATACTGTTTGCACTTGGTGTTTATTGTCTTTGGAGCCAGATCCTGAGAGGTACTGAGCTGATAATGGAGCTGTCAAGTCTTTGTGTTTTGGCCAAACTGCATGTTTTTTAGAACTTTTAGAGGAGAAGAGAAAATAACTTTAAAATGTTAATTTATATTTTCATTTAAAAATCTTGAGCAATTGTACATAATACTTCTCAGTGAAAGTAGACTTAATAGGTCACCTGTGATTTCAAGCTGTTTTCACTGGTACTAGTGTAAGAAATTAATTGATGGCGTGATGAGATAAAGCTAAAGGCAAAAAATCGTAATAAAACAAGAGCATTTACCTATTTGAATTATAGGCAACCTCTTCCTGAGACAAGCAAAGACAGTGGTTAAGTGGTTTAGGAAGTGGAGCACTCTTTTATCCTGCCACACTGGGCAGGTCATGTCCCTCATGTCATTTAGTAGAACTGCCTGCCGAAATGGAAAAAGCACCCGTAAATAGCATTTTCTTGGAGAAAGGAAAGGCTAAGATTTATTAATAACTAGTATTACAGGCATATGAATACAAATGACCTGAATTATTTGATTTGGGGATACAGACTATTCTGGCCCTATAGGCCATTGTTATTGCGGTTTGATACCAGTGCATGGAAATCACCAGCAAGTACTTTTTAAATATTAAAGTCATTTATCTTCCATGCTGTGAAGTTTATAGTCTGTAGGTTAGATCCTGAGGGGTATAGACACATACTTGCAAGGCATTTCATATCTGGCCAAATAATATGCTTTCCTTTGCTGTACATAGGAATGGACCAGTTCTATAAGTTTTGTGAATTGAAGAAGACTTTTGGGAATTCACTGACAGTTTTTTAAGTCTGAAAGGTATGCAATTCAGATTACAGTAGGCATTACTTCCTGTATGTTTGCGATTTTTTGCAGAAGGAGATCTTAAGACCCCGGAGCTTTTCCAGCATAAAGGATATTGTATATTTCTATGGGTATCATCCCATACTGATGTTTGTGCCTCACATTCTTATACACATTAGATGAAAGATTTGCAGTCAGATTTGCATCAGATCCATTCTGTTGACCAAACCCGCCAGGTAACAGTTACTTGTCTCCTCCTCCAGCCTACCCTTACCAGTATTACTCATGCTACAAACAGTCACCATCATCACTTTAAATTTTGAGACACTTTCCCTAGCACAATCCCTCCATTGCCCATTCCTATACTGGGATTTGTAGGCACCCAGTGGTTACATATGCTGCAGTTCTGCTGCACGCTGCTCCTGTATTTTTCTTAAGGAGTCATAGGGATGTGATGCTCAGAGAGGAGACACAAGGAGATGCAACAGCCAGAACTTTCTCGTTCATATTGCTGCTCCAACAGAGCCCTTTAACAAAGTTCTGTCTGTTAAATAATAAATATATTATACTGTGTAAAGGAAGGACTTATCTCACCATCTCTTCACTCTGTTTCCCTTAACCTGCCAATGTTCTCCTCTTACTTGCCCCTCAGATGAATCTCAGACAGGTAGATCTCATTTTACCTATGAGTCTGCTGGTTCTTTGAAATTTTTACTTTGTATGATGAAATAAAAGAACAAGTAATATTGTGTAATGCAAATGAAAGAAGATTAGTAGAACTTTTCTATTCTGTATGCATAACAATTTACTGTACTATTGTTTTAAACTAAATATTAAGTAATCTCGGTTTGTTTCCAAGATGTATACCTAGGGGAAGGAATTTGATTTTTTTCTTCCAGGGTTGAATGTATCCACAACAGTGATACAGCAATTTCACAGCAACAGGGATCATCATCCTTACCCACTGAATAAACACACACAGTTCATGCAAAAAAAAAAAAAAAAAAAAAAAAAGAACAAACCAAAACAAAAACAAACAAACAAACAAACAAACAAAAACCACATTGACTTCAGCCTGCTGGTTAAAACCTTCCATAGTTTAATATCCAATGCAGGATCAGTGCAGTTTGGAAGAGAAAGATTGATTAATTCCCTCATTCATTTTAAACAAAGGGATGATCAGTAATGAACTGCTTGTCTCCACCAATAAACTCAGTCACAGATGCAGCCAGACCACAACATAATTTGGATTAGCCCACTTAAATTATCTATTAAGGCTACAGAGGAATGTACATTAAAGAGATTGCCTTGAAAAAGGTAAGTCAGTAAACCTGACAAGTGACTGAAAAAGAAATGTTCATTAAAAAGTCATTGCAAGAAATAATTTTGACTGGGGCCCCAGTTGTGAACAATGTAATACAGGAACATCTGGTCAGATTTAGGATGATACACATAGGCTAAAATGCTGGAGTTACGGTTCTGCAGTCATGCCTGCAGACCACAGCCACTTCCATCCTCAAAAATGGAATTCTCCAGCGAAAAAAAAGAGTTGGAGGCCTCTGTGTAGCCTGTCTCAGAAGCACTTTTAGATCCTTCTGATTAGGATCGGCTTTTGTAGCCTCCTTCAGAGTAGGAAGTATAATCTCTGACTGTCTGCCAGAACAAGAAATTTAGGCTCTATCATGAGAAGTTTGCACTTGTAATTATTAATGTGAGCCTAATTTAAAAAATTAAGAATAACTTTAGGGATAGAAATTCAAAATGAAGGATGAAAAACAATTAAAGATAGGAAAATCACATGTGTGAGACCTAAAATTTGTACCAAAAATTAAGGAAAAATGAATCAGAGGGAAATGTTCTATCAATAATAGCTTCCAGATCATACAAACACATAGAATTTCACAATAAAATCACTATAACTTACCTAGAAGATAGTCTCTCTCACTTGAAATACTCTTCATAAATGATGCCCTTGTAAAAAATACTCTTCTTTCATTTCTGAATCAAAGAACTCTTACCTTGATTGTCTGACAATTTCAGGATACAGCACCTAAATTACATTTGTTCAAATGTAACTTTCATCCTTCTCCAAGCTTTCTAAATTTACCCCAAATTCAGATATCTTATCAAACAATCATATCTGGAAATTTCAATGAATAAAAATCACTTGCTTACGTGAATAACTTTATTCTCTGTGGCTTTATATTGTCAGAGACCATCAGGCACAGTTATATAAGAGCAGTCCTAGTCCTTGGTCACCAGTTCAGGCTATGTGTAAGCAGCAGTTCACCAGAGTTTTAGTGCCACGGATAAACTGATGAAAATACACTAGAGATTTCATCCATGCAGAAACTTTTTGAGATTGAAAATGTAGAAAGAAAAAGAAAGAAGAGGAAGACATTTATTATTTTCTGATAAATTTTTTAGAGTTAATGGATTTTCTTCCCAGTTCTCTGGAAAATATCAATCCAGATTTCTTTCTGGTCGTTATTCTTGTTAGTCTTTTGCATTTAGTGACAAGGAACTACAGAAGATTTTCCAAAGATGAATTTAGCTTCCTTTTTGTTTCTATATACAGTTTCTATAAGCAGTTAATATTCTTGAACATATTCATTTAATTAACTGTTTTTATTACTTTAATTTACTCAACAGAAGATGGCAAGAATTATTTAATTTAATCTCTAGACTGAACACCCACACACACTTTGCTGCAAGAATTTTAGATTTAATGTTTGAAACCGAAGATCTTTTTAATTGCAGCGGGTCATGAATATTGTTTCTCCTCTTTAACTGGTTCTTGTCATCAAAGCAGTGTTGAGGGAAGCAGCTGGGACTGAGAATGTCTCAGGAAGAGACAAGCAGTCCAAGAGATTTTTAGTAAATTTACATCTCTGAAGATGTTGGGGGTAATGAAGGCCTTTCCAGGAAGCTGACTCAACATTATATTTGCATGCATATATAGTTGCAACCAGAATTTTATTTCTGATTCTTTTTCTTATATGCTCATGAACAATTTTATAAGATTGCACAGTCTATTTGACTTCTACTATTTAGAGACTTTGGTACAGGAACTGTTTCACTACTCTGATCATTTCCTGCACAGATCCAGTAAAACCTGTCTTTCACTAAAGCCTGAATTTTCTTTGTGTTCCTGGTTGTCATGTTTAGTCACTCAAAATGCAAACTAATCAGTGTTAAGCCCCTTTCAAGTTTGCATATAAATTTTCAGATATTTTAGCATTATTTCTTATAACTTTCCAGAATGTAAATAGCAATTTTTAGTAAATGGAGATGTTTATTAATTAACTAGTTTGACTCTGTCCATACCGTGGCATTTTAACAGCCTGCTTAGGAAAGCTGATGGTGAAAAGTGATGTTGCCTTAATTAGCTGGTATTGCCAGAAGCTGTAAGAAAACTCACATGAATCCTCAAATAACTTTTAAATGTGCTTTCTAAAATGTTTTCTAAAATATATTTGTAATATAGAGCACTGAATCACAGCTGAAAATAAGACAGGGCAACAACAAATGTGAGAACAAATGTCTAATAAACATCAATACGGCCCTCTGAGGAATATCCTTCATCAACCAGACATAAGAAGGAACTTTTAAAGGGCATCAGCTCCTTACTGAGCTGTGGTCCGCCTTATGCATGAGGTTCCTACAGGAGCCTGAGGAACAACTTTTTTCTTAAGAGAGAAGTGAAAATACAGGTGGCATTTTTTTTCCCCTGTGGGAAGTCATGATGGTCAGTCAGACCAAAAGGCCTAATCAGCGAATCTGCAGGAACATTGTTTCTTATGCCAGGCAATGAAGGGGTTACTATGTCATATTTTTTTTCCAAACGCTATGAATGTGACTGGCTAAGGATTCAGGAAATATTTGCTATAGTTCTACGCCAGCACCTGATTGTGTGAGTCTGATTAGATTGAATTGCTGAACGTATTGTTTGGTTGCAGAATAGAACAAAGAGAGGACACTCCCTTCTAGCCCTATATGTACGTAGTGCTGGGGCACCGCTGCGTTTTTACATCCAACACATCATCAGTTTTCATACTTTGGCTTTCACTCTTTCTGGGCGCAAAAGTAGGTTGTGATTAAAAAATGTGCTACCAAATTTAAGCAGAACACTTGCCAATTCTAGCATTATCTACCCCCAAGTGGGCATGTTTTTCAACAGATTTTATATTACATGCTGTTTACTGACATGTACTTACATACCATAAAACATCACTCTTCCAGCCTAGATAAACCCATAGAAACAGCCCAACATCTAACAAGTGTGACCTGGGTTTATTTTACTATGACAATGTTAAATGTAGCTGGATTTCTCCACATACAAGGAAGTGGAAGATAAAAGGTGAAACATTCAAAACACTACTTCTTCGTCCAAGAGCCCACTGTGTGATTTCAATCCTTTATTCTCTCTGTCAGGAGACAAACTAGTCAGAGCATTTTTTTCCCAGAAGGTTTTCTGTCTGGAGTCAGATACCTATGAGCATCCTGCAGTAGTCGTCACAGACACTTCCCTCATGCTCTGGGGAGCTGGGCTACAGATCAAAAATGGTGCTCTTTAAGGCATAAGCTTATCAGCTATTTTGTCCATACACTGAGCCTGTTTTTACTCACCTTGTTTGCAGTTTCAGCTGTGAAATGCAATGCTACCTCAATGGAACTACTTCTTTTATCCCTCTTACTTGTTTAATGTTTCTTGCTTCCTGTCTTGTAATGGCAGTGCTGTGTTTGCTGTGATAACACAGATCAAACATTTTTGAAACAATGAAGAAACTTATAAAGTAATGATTTATTTTCCATATATGTAATTCCTATTCAGAATATTAGGAAGTGATAGGTTCAAGTGGAGGATTCGAAGTGTCCTCTGCTTTGTGCTTATTGAATAAAAAAAGTCATATGAATTTGGGTACCTCCAGCTTCCTGGAATAAGTACTGCAGAGCTAGAAGGCTGAGGCAAAAAGCATGAATGGGTGGAGACAGGAAGAAAATTTACTGACGTAAATGAAAGGAAAAAAAAAAACAGTAAAAAAATAGGAGCTCTTGAAAGAAATAATTATTTTGTTCAAATTACACCAAAAAGGAAGGAAAGCAGAAGGGAACTGGTGTCATCTGGAGTGACTAGGAACCTGCTATCATCAGACAGCTCAATAACGGAACCAATAACTCATATTTCATTTTTTTTTGGTATAGACAGTGATTTATAACAGTCATAGAATAAGTGAGTTACTGAGAGACTATACTCAACATGTAGTCACAGTTCCATCATTATCCTTTTCTTTTGAAGTTCTAAACCAACCAATTGCAGGATAAACTGCTTCTAACAGCCAGCTTCACTAATTTAAAGGTACAATATTGTTCATGAGGTCAGAGTAAACAAATCAAAATCATTTAGTTCAAAAGGAACTTCTGGAAACCATCTAGTTCAGACCATGCTCAAAGCAAGTCTGATTCAAATAGCTTGCTCACAGCCCTGTTTAGCTTAGTGTTTGATATTTCCAAGGATGGAGGTTCCAGAAGCTCTCTGCACAACCTGTTGCAGTGTCTGACTACCCTCAAGATAAATAAAGTAAAATAAAATAAAATAAAATTTCTTTACATGTAGAACAAATTTCTCATGTACCAACTTATGCCTCTCATCACCATGCACCTCCGAGAAGGGTTAAGCTCCAGCTTCTCTCCCATTTAGCTAAGTCTGGACTGCAATAAGATCTCCCCACAGCATTTGGGAAGCGTTTGTTCTCAGAGTTGAACAAACTCAGTTCTCTCAGCTTCTGCTTCTGTATCATGTACATCTGAACAGCCTAGAGAGGAGCCCCAGACCAGACAGAGGGCTCCAGATCTGGTTTCACAAGTGCCAAATGGAGTGAAAGAATCACATCCTTTGACCTGCTGGCTACATTCATGCTAATATAACCTAGGGTGAAGCTGGTTTTCTTTGAAGCAAGGGCACTCTGCTGACTCATGCTGAATTTTCAGCAGATCAGCTCCTAGCCTATAACAACTCCCTAGCGTGGCCTTATTCTGTCCCACAGGCAAGACTCTGAACTTGACTTTGTTCAGCTTGATGATGTCTCTGCAAGCCCCTCTATTCAACCTACTAAAATCCTTCTCAATTGCAGTTTGGCCCTCTATCATATGCTGAGAGTGCAGCACAGGTTTCATTTTCATCTCATTATTTAGGTCATTAATAACAACACAGAATCAGTCCCACAATTTATCTCCACTAGCAACTGGCCACCAGGTAGACATTTAACTATTGATTGCTTTGAGACTAGAATCATATGCTCAAATGCAAAAGTGGACAGTTATGGCTCTCAAACTACCTGTGGCTTTTGAGAGTATATGATCACACTAACAGTCTGCAACACTGTCAGCAGCAGGGGGTCCCAGGGCAGGAGCTGCTGGGCAATTCATGTTCCCGCCTGAGGGAGGAAGTTTCCATCAGCCAAGAAAACCAGCGGGCGCAGACTAGTAATTCGCCTGGAACCACACCATTAATTCAACAGGATTAGGCACAGTGAAGCAGTCAAGTTTTTTGGTGAGCTATTATTATCTCCTATGAGATACCCACTTCTGAGAAATATACCATATAAAGCACCATGGTAATAAAAAGGGTCTTTGCTTCTGGCCAAAACAACAGGCTATGTTCTGATGGGATTTGGGGCTAATATCAGTGAGGCAAAACTAACTGCAGAAAAAAAATGATACATCAGTAACTGACATACAAGACTATAAAACTCTTAAGAGTATAGACAGTGACAGCAACTATATTTTATATAAAATATGTTTTACAAGACCTAGACAGAGGCCAGCTAATGAGGAGTTAGAAAGTGCCTAGCTATTCTTTACTATCAGTAGTCTTGCACTTTACTTCAGGAAAGTAGTTGTAACATACTTACTCAGGCTTAAAGTAATGAAATGCTGGATGGGATATAGGACCAAATCATTCATTGTATGAAGGAGGGAGGGTTGTTTTGTTACATCAGACCCAAAGAACAGGAAATCTGGGTTCTGTTCAGTTTACATAGGAAGTCTACTGTGAAGTCTTTTTGAGCCATACCATCTTTTAAAATCTGTGCAAAAATGACTTTTCAGAGAATTTCAAAGGGTAGGTTAGTAAGAGAAAATAGAATTGCTTCTTTTACTGACATATGTATTAAGTACTATCTACTCTTATTAGTAACCACAAACTTAACTAACAATCTTTGAAAGGTTTTTTGAGATGTTCAGTGGAAAATGCAAAGCATTGCTTCTTCCACACTGTTTTTGGACTGAGGCATTGACAAATTTCCAAACCAATTTCCTCCATGCCTCAGCTCTTCCCCCGACAGTGCAAGGTTTGTAGCGCTCCCATGAGCTAGGTGGGTCCTCTCATCAATGCTGAGAGTGAAGCCACCCAAAGTTTCGCTCTGAAAAAGGAAAAAGTATTTTCCTGGAAACATGACAGACTCCACTCCACCCTTTATTCTCTGCACTGAGACACACATTACACACATTTTAATGGCATAAAGTGCTGCTGTTTTTAGTGAAGGTAACATACTCTACTGCAGTATAGAGAAAGGTATGTCTGAGAAAGGTATAGTTGAACTGCATATGTAAATAAGCCCATGAATCCTAGGTGATTCTAAGGTTTTCTTCTTCACATGAAAAACATTATGCAAAATGTCAGCAAAGATCATGTTCTTAAGACAAAAGCTAAAAGAGATTAAAGATACTGTTCATTTTCAACTTCAGAAAATTTGTATTAGTTTTGTATTATCCAGTCTTTGCTACCCAAACCCTCCCCAAACCAACAAACTAAGAGTTAATAACCATTGGTTCTCAAAGAAGATTTGCTTTTCAGACTTACAAGCACACCAGTGGTAAAGAATGGACTACCTCCCAGAGCACTATGACTCTCACATCCCAGGGAATTAAATGATCCTATCTAAGTATCAATTTACCTAATTTTTTCAGCACAAAGCAGTCACCAGATGGCTGAGATTGGAAGGGACCTCTAAAGATCATCTAGTTCAACCTCTGCTCAAGCAGGAACACCTAGAACACATGGCACAGGGTGGCATCCAGGCGGGTTTGGAAGATCTCCAGAGAAGGAGACTCCACAACCTCTCTGGGCAGCCCGTTCCAGTGCTCTGTCACCCTCACT
>JAWLRI010001021.1:91575-120634 GCA_034781795.1 Crypturellus tataupa
TCCTCTTGTTCTGTCACTGGCCACTACTGAAAAGAGGCGGGCCCCATCCTCCTCACTGCCTCCCTTGAGGTACTTATTCATCATCTTGCTCTACACTGGACCCTCTCTAGAAGCTCCATATCCCTCTTGTCCTGGGGAGCCCAGAACTGCACTCCCTCCTGCGGCCTCACCAGAGCTGAACAGAGGGGCAGGATCCCCTCACTCACCCCGCTGGCAATGCTCCTCCTGATGCAGGACAGGATCCCATTGGCCTTATTCGCCACGAGGGCACACTGCTGACTCAGGGTTAACCTGCTGTCAATCAGGACTCCCAAATCCCTCTCCTCGGAGCTGCTTTCTAAAAGGTCAACCCCTAATCTGTCCTGGTGCCTGGGGTTACTCCTCCCCAGGTGCAGGACCCTGCACTTGTCCTTGTTGAACCTCATGGGGTTCCTCTCTGACCAGCTCTCCAACCTATCTAGGTCTCTCTGAATGGCAGCGCAGCCCTCGGGAGTCAGCCATGTCACTCAATTTGGTATCGCCCACAAACTTGCTGAGGGAGCACTCTGTGCTCTTGTTCAAGTCATTGATGAACAAGTTGAAGAGCACCAGGCCCAGTAGTGACCCCTGCGGGACACCACTGGCCAAAGGCCTCCAACTAGACTTGGCTCCATTTATCACCAATCTCTGAGCTCTGCCATCCAGCCAGTTCTCAATCCATCTCACTGTCCATTCATCTAAGCCACACTTCCTGAGCTACCCCATGAGGATGTTATGGGCGACTGTGTCAAAAGCCTTGCTGAAGTCAAGACAGATGACATCCAAGGCTCTGCCTTCATCCATTCAGCTAGTCATCCACTGGAGAAGACTTTCAACTCACAAATCATACATTGTAAATTCTTGCACGTATAAATCATTTCACATCTTTTATTTAAGCAAATGTGCAGTTGTTCTATGCGTACCTGGTAGCACAAGAAAGGACAACATGATTCCGAGATCCAGCTACCCCAGATACTGAGGGAACTCAGTGACTAAATACCATAAGATACTTTTCAGAGCACTGAATACCACAACAGGTATTAATACAAAATCTTACATAGTCCTATATGACAGAAACAAAAGTAGAACAAAAAGAAACTGTCAGTAAAGTCCTCCATTCCACTAGTCTCCATTCCACTAGCACCCACACTGGCCTTCTGTAACTGCAGGACTTGCCACAAAATATTTGTTGTTCTTCTCATGCCACAGGAGTGATGATAAGGCTTACGTGATAACGCTTACCATATTGGTTGGTATAAAGTAGGAGCTAAAACAACACACAGACAACTACTTTGATCCTAGTTTTGCAGCTGTCTACCTAACCTTCATTTATCAATGTGAATAAGAGCTGTATAAACCCCTCCCGAAATCATCTTTAAAGAATGAAGTTATAAATGATAATGTATCACAGTGAAGTGCTCTAGCTTTGAAGGTTTTATGAACTCAGTTACAGTAGAATATCAACAAAGTCATTGTAAAGATCCTTTTTAATTTAATGTTATAATTAAGGACTTCAGAGGGAAAAGAGCAATTCATGTTTTAGAACAAAAAAATTGAGACAAGTCATCTAAACAAAAAAAAAAATATTTCAAAGAAATGAGAAATTATTCTGCTGAACAAGCATAATAGTTAACAAAATCTTCCAGGCCCCTTTCCTGATTTTAATTTCATATCAAGCCAAAGAGTTGCGGTCTTACCTTCAAGCCTCCCTTAAAAGGCTGCTGTCCAAAAGGCTGTCTGTGCAATTCTTGCAGTTCTCAGAACAGCTGTCATTATTTCGTACAATGTGTAGATAACTGTCTCAGCTATTGTCTTTTCTATATATGTCTCATTATCCTCTATGGCACATATCCACCCTTGAAAACTCTGTTAGCATTCACCAAACAATAAGTATCTCAGCAAAGCTTTCAGAACATTTTGTCTGAAATGTAAATATTGACAAATTAGGTTGCTTCAGCAAAAAGTAAATTGCTAAACCCAGAGATATAATGTTGTAGAAGGACTCTGCACTTTTAAAATATGTATAGTCTTATTTTTGTCAAATTTTTAGTTACAAGGGATGCTGTCTTCTATAGGGCTCAGTTACTAGACAGTGGCCTAAGATATATCCACATTCCTGAAATTAAAAATCAATGATGAAAATCATTCTACAAAAGAGAGCCTTTAACCTTGATCTTATGCAGATCAAATGCAAAACAAGGGCAAGTGCACGGTCCTGAATCTGGGAAGAAATAACCCCAGACACCAGTACAGGCTGGGGACTGACCTCCTGGAGAGCAGCTCTGCAGAGAAAGACCTCAGAGTCATGGTGGACGCCAGGTTGACCATGAGGCAGTAGTGTGCCCTTGTGGCCAAGAAGGCCAATGGGATCCTGGGGTGCATTAAGAGGAGTGTTTCCAGCAGGTCGAGGGAGGTGATCCTGCTCCTCAGCCCTGGTGAGGCCACATCTGGAGTACTGTGTTCAGTTCTGGGCTCCCCAGTACAAGACGGATGTGGAGCTGCTGGAAAGAGTCCAGCGCAGGACTGTGTGGAAGACTGGCCTGGAAAAGGGGAAACTTAGAGAAAACCTAGGGCCTAACACAACTTCTGGCATTACAGAAACTTGCTTGAGGTGATACACAGTTGTCACTTCCAGGATGGCTGGTACGCCCAGACTCTGCTCCACCACGATTCCCTGGCAACACAATCTGTCCCCCTAGCACACACTGATAAGAGTAAATGAAGAGTGGAGCAGAACGGAGACACCACGGTCAAACATTGCTGGCTTCCCTGCAGAGGGGTAATCTGATGGTGCTGTGCAGACATGAGTAAATAGAGGGTGGAGCACAGTGAAGACACCGCGGCCAAACTCTGTTGTACTCCCTGCAGAGGTGCCAGCCTGATGGTACCACACCGCTGATGGGCCACATAGTGTGATGCCTGGTGCTGGGCCAACAACGGTGGCAGATCAGTCCCTTCCAGTAGGCTTTGCTCAAACTTCTCCTCCTTCTAATCTCATTATAATACAAATACACAACCCCATCTCACTGAGCATGCTCGTTAGATTTTCGATTAACTCAGGAGACCTTTTTAAATCAATGAATAATGAAAGTAAATATTACAAGAGCCACTCAAGCTCCACCTAAATGTAAAAGAAAATATATAAAAGGCAAACTAGGAAGGAAGAATAGAACAGTAAGAAGGGAGGAAGAGGAGCTAAGGAAGAGGGAAGACTCCACTGTAACTTCTGTGTCAGTCGATGGACTGATCCTCCTTTCCTCCCCTTGGGTCAGGACACTGCCTGAGGAGACTCGAGACTGAGCGCCCTCTCCCATCTTCTGCAGTGAGCGATGATTGCACATTTGTACATCAGAGCTGACTAAAAACTCCACGCTGTAGTAGAGAATTTCCTATACTGACATCTGAAACCTGCTACATAAATGTTGCATTTGAATAAATCCTGCTGTTTGTGAACTTGACTACTTGCTTGGGGGGAGGGATGCGATAGGACCTATGGTTCTCAGACTGTTCAGAATGAACACTTTAGAGCCCCTCAAGTTGCTACAAAACTAAATTTTCACCCTTTTGTCCTTTTAACTGAGCTGTAATTCAAAACTGTTTATTTGTGTGGAGTCATCACACAAGACATGAGTGGAAAGCCAAAACTCAGGCATTCATCTGACTGGAATAAGGAGAGGATGGCTTATATTTATCTACTCAGGTAAATATGTACAATTCATTTGAGTCTAACAATCCACTGCCTGTAACCACTAGCTAGTAGATATTGCAGTGTTTAATATTGCAGAACCAAGCTTTCTTTGTGGATCTTCCTCTGTTCTCTACAGACTGTTTTCATATTTGTCTAAACATAATCCACTTTTTTTTTTTTAACCCTAGTGCTATCTTACTGAAATTTCTGATTTTTGTATACTTTATTATACTATAGTGATATTCTTTTATCATGAAGATTAGGGTCAACTTACCTTGTTTCTGTTTGTTTCTCCCAGATTTCTAGCATTTGCATACAATCACACTAGAAAATTTATTTTCCTCTAAGCTTTAAAGGGAGAGTCTAAGACATAAAAAAAAAAAAAAAAAAAAAAAGAAGTTTATATTGTAGGTTTGCCAAATGTTTTCCATGTGATACAAATACATAGTCAGAATACCAGTCATATAATTTGTTCAACAAGCACAAGCATTCAGAGAATGTGTAAAAGTAATAAGGCTAAAGGACTCAGAATTAATCTTGTCTTTAGTATGAAATACTTAATTTGCACTTAATTTAGCAAGTGAGGCATTGTTTTCTTCAGCCACTTAACATAAGGACTGGTCCTAATTACCCTTCACAAAGCTTTAGGAGGGGTCCCATAAATCTTTTTATTCCACTTTAGCATATCGCGTATGAAGAATTTATGTATTAAATTAATAATTTAAGAAAGCCTTCTCAGCTGCCACTTGAGCTGACTTATGCCCTGTGAAATGTAGCACACTCATATCCATTCCGTAGTCCATGCCAATGGTATTATCTCAAACTTTTTTGAAGATACACTTAGGAATTTTCAAAAGAGAAAGAAGCACTCCAGAGAGTGCTCTTTGTGTTGTATTTGGGTCAGAAGATGCTTGCTTGCTTTCTAGTCACCAGCGCAGGAGCAGTGGTCACAAGCAGAGTAGCTCCCAAGATCACTGAGCAATAGAAGTTATGGTTGGCTCTGGTTTTGTTGGTTTCAAACTGATGGTGATGAACTGGGTCAAGATTTAAAAAACTGTAAAAAAAATGTAGAATTAAAAAAGAAGCAGACAGGAAAAGGCTCACACATCTGAGAACTACTAGCTTTTAGTTTAGTGTTGAAACATGTCAGGTCAGCTGATAACAAGAAAATATATTCCAGTTTCATTATCTTTGCTGAATATTGTAGTGAGAATAAACTACCCAAGGCTGCCTCAATCTTGCCAGTTTGTGTCATCTTAATATGTCAAAGACAGAAGAATTAACAGCTCATCCTTGGACAAATTACCTCATCTACACATACAGAAATGCAATATAGGTTAATGTCTCTCTCATTTTTTCTTCCAACCATCCTTCACCATAATCACAAATTTATGGCTAATTGTCGAACGGCATCTTTCATGAGTAATTAAGTTTAACTAGCAGGGAAGCTTACATTTCCAGAAATAAAATGTGTGATGGGGTATTTCCCTCTATCACACAATCAAAGATCTTGTTATAAATAACATATTACAGCTGACTTTTTCTTCAAATGCCAAAGCATTTTCTATGTAATAGCACACAAATTATACGTAGAAAGGCATTATCCTTTATGAACTATTTCATGAGAACACCGTAAATCACTCTGCTAAATGATTTCTCCATGTTACATGAGCAAAATGCTGAACCTATCATTCCCTCTTTTTTATGAGTCTCAGGATGAAGGCACAAAAGCTGAAGGTATATACATTAATCCTTCTGAAAACTCAAGACTCAGCTAATGTAAAGAAGCAAGTATGCCTGACACCGCTCATTTGAAGGCTAAAGCGAATAAGTCAAATGGGGAAGATTTTGGTGCCATGTTCTCACCAGGAAATATAATATATGGCAATCTACTGGGTATATATCAGCAAAATCTGATAATGTTAATCAATAAATCTCTATCTTACTCAAGATACTCTCACTTTATTTTTTCCTGCTAGCTGGTAATTGAACACTGCAATCAAAAACTACAATATTTCTGCATTAAAAAGAAAAAAGAAAAAATATTATTATTAAATCAAGATTTTTGAAGTGTTACAACTACAGCAGTATTACTAAAATGCCACTGACTATCCTCTAAATTCCTTACCACAGTAAAACCACAAGGATGCAAATATTCCTCCATCTGACAATAGCTTTTTATAGTGACTAACGTCAATGATTAGTTGGCTTTGGGCCAACCAATAGTTACTTAGCTACACCAGAATAAAGCATAAGAAGTCTGGTTTCACTCACTCAGCTGGTATCTGTTACTGAATAACATACATTTACATTTGATTGTAAATGTATGCCTATCTTCCTCTTTAGGTTAGGTTTTGCTTTTGAAAGAGGTCATCTTTAATTTCCTAAGGTGTGGAGCCCGAATGCTGACAACCTATGTCAGGGAGTCACACTGGCATGCATATCAATACTAGATAAATATGATATTTCCAAATTTAATCTTTTAAATACAAAGGTAACACTGTAACATCATTAGTGTGGCTCATACTTGCTGGCATCTTGGTTAAGACAATGCCTCGCTAACGTTGTCTTTGAGTAAATTACATGTAAAAACAAATACCAGGTAGCTCCTTATAGGTTTCTTTTGGTGCACTACAAGAGGTTAAATAGAACAGTCAACAGCCACATAAATGACTGACATCCACAGCAGCACAACATCTTTATGTGAATGGAATCTACTCGAAATTAGAGGAGTGATTTAGCAAATCTACTGATCAATAAAGGTGTGATAATTCCTGTCCCTATTTTACTGTCTCCCTTGTCATGAGAGCAGTCCCAGCTTGTAAAATCCATAATAAAAATAAATAAAATATATTGTGGAATTTGCAAAAAATACTCAATGCTGTTCTAGCACCTCTAAAGATAACATTATTTGGATTTCAATGCAAACATAAGTAAGGACATAGGATGAACATCATTTTCACATCTTATAACATACCTATGAATGCGTTGTTCATGAGTAGCTTTTTGTATCTTCCCTCTCTGAGAAATTAGCACCTCTGTTTGCCATAATCATTTGGCTTGATACAGTTGCTAGATACATTTTCATTACAGTTTCAATGTCTACTTCTGAAGAAGTTTCTCACTTACACATATACAAATATGAATATACAATATATATAAGAATATACAAATAAGCTACTATCAACATCTACAAAAGTGGATTTGTCCCCAAAAGTCTTGCCTAACAGTCTCTGAACTGCGCAGTGCCTCCTCAATACCTGGTAGCTCATGTTGGCTTGCTAAAGCAATGTCATAGTTTTTAGTGAAAACATTTGTCATGATGATGTTTCTCATTTTCTAGCCAGACAGGTCAAGTGGACCTGCTTGCCTATACTTATGGCTTCCATTCACTTCAATATTATTCTTACAATGCAAAAGAATCTAAGAGCATGTTTTTGTCATAGACCATGAATTAATGAATGCATTTTTTTTCTTAAGGTCAAAATGCCAAATGTAAGCTCAGAAGATACAATTGGCTAATTTAGTTTACAAGAAAACAAATAGAGTTCCATCCATTCCTGGAGTTCTGGGATTCATCATCTGAACTCCAGTAGTAAGCCACCTGGATTCCATTTCCCCCCCAGCTGCCAGGAGAAGATATGTCAGACTTGTCTCTTGGGCTGAGCCAAATTGGCAGAAGAGAGATACTTCGGAGCTTAAAACAAAACAAACAAACAAAAAAAAAGGAACAAAATCCATGCACTTAATCCCAAACAACTCTTTTTCTGGCACACACTGTAGAAATCACTGTGTGCACTCTACTTTACAGATCCATATTGCTCTTTCAAAAACTGCATAGCTTCAGCTACTTAGTCACACACATACATGGTTACAGAAAATTTCATCTTATGTAAATGTTTGTACACATGTTACTGTGAAGCAGAAAACACGTTTGCAATGGCACAATAATAGCGCACAAATGATTTTAAGGCTTTAAATACTCATATGAACAATCTCAGCATCTTTAATGTCCTTCCTCACCCAGTTAGCCCATTTCTGTGCACATATCTACATGCACAGAAACGGACAGATGTATTATAAATTCAGATAAAAACTCTTTGGGATTAGTCACTTGAGTAGGTTAGATAGATTTTCATTTTGAAACCTGATCCAGTCAGTTGCTTGTGGCCTGCCCCACCAAATCACTCCCTTCAAAACATAAATCTGTGCATTAAATTCATTTTGTTTCTCCATCTGTTTCATTCTATGATCTTATGGTTTTTTCCTGTTCCTTTGTCAAGTTTATAGGGGATCAAAGAAGGCTCAGAGAAATTAAGCAACTTGTGCAAGTTCACCTCAGCCGAAATTAGCACCAAGCATTAAAAACAGACACACGTACAAAATAGGGGAAAAAAAAAAAAAAAGGAGGCAAAACATCATCTGGGGGCTTTTTTATGCTATAGATACATTGAGATAAATTTATTTCCTTTACTTCCTCCTAGCAGGTCTTTGATTGTGCCATTCAACTCTTTTCACACAGAAAAAGCAAGGTGCATGGCAGCTTTTCCCTGTTGTATCATCTCTGAGGAACAAAAGAAGAAATTGAGCAATGTTGTATTTGAATTTAAAAAGAAAAGTATTTTATTATAGGAATACAGTTTTTGAACGTTAACAATCTTTGAAAAAAATCTCCAGAAGCAAACTATAAAATGCCTCATAGACAACAAAAAGATAGTCAACAAAAAAGATACACATATAGACATTACGTAGTTTACGTACTATCTATATGGTAGTATATGCTCTTGAAACAAATTCAATTACACTAAAACAAAACCAATCAAACAAATCAAATAAACCTATTGGAATTCATCTTTTTTTTTTTTTAAATCCAGAATGTCTTGAACCATTCTAATGATATTTCTTGTTTTTATATTCTGTAAAAAGAGGGATGATTTTTCCCCCCTTCCCTTCTCACTATTTCACTACCTCTGCAACATGAAGAAAAGTAAGGTAACATGAAAAACATCTGCCAGTATGTTTCTAATCACAAGGATGCACAGCATGATTTTTTTTTCTAATGCAAACTGGTGCAGGTAAGCCTGCTCAGAGTAGTTTTCTGGCAAGCACAGGAAAAAGAACATTACTTCAGATTTGCTCTTCCTCTTCTTACATACTGAAATATTTATACTGCACCAATATTTTATGTTGGTTCAAATACAAATCTCTCAGATAAGATGTTCTTCAAAGCTTTCAGTGCTAGAATGAATCTGAAACAGATCTTGAATTAATTTTAACATTGGCTTTGCACTAAAAAAAGTACAGAAAAGCTTCATGAAAAATCTGTTAGATGCTCCAGCTGGGAGCAATACTTTGCCTTACAAATGCCAAATTACTTACTGTTCTGTTTAATGCTTCTTTAAAGAAAATTAAAAAGTAACACTTTCCATGATGACAAAGAATGCACTCACCCCTTAAATTCCTACCAACTCTGAAATATAACAGCACTAGCTGCTACAAAAAAGGACTTCAAGATTTACAATCTCTCATCCAATTTTAAATCATAGAGCAGACACAGAGTCAAACCAAAGATCGTTATTGCCCAGAACTTGCTTAGATCTGGTTAGAACTAGATTCTAGGAGCAAGAGTAGGAAAAAACATATATAGTATTTCCTTCCAATGCTCTCCAAGCCATCCGGAGGAAAAGGGGCTATCTTTGTATTCAGCAGCATTTATATGATTTCTAATACACAAATTTAGCAAGCTCTTGCCCACATATTTTTAGCACATGAAACTACTTTTGAAAGGACCTTCTTAGCTTACCATGTGCTCTCTGAAGAACCATCTACTCCTGTTCGTTTTGAACATTTCTCTCCTGCTTTTCCTTTAGATCTTGCTTGGGGAAGACAATTAATAATTTGGTGCATATTCACATTCTCCATGTTGGTTAGCTGAAATAATTTCATTGACCTCCTCTATCCAATTCACATGTTACTTCAACATGGAGCTGGCTACTGCCCTTCACTTTGCGGAAGGCTGCCAAAATGAGGGCTACAGAGCACCAAACAGCTATGAAAAATAGAAGCTTTAGCAAGATGGAGTCTACACATATTTATTCATGTTTTCATGTTGTCAAATTCAGCAAGTCCTCCACTTAATTTAGGCATGAAGAACTGCAGTTAAGGAGTTTTATGAATAAAAATTAGGAGAATTTGACCAAGAAAATAAAAAGTGTTTTGCAGAGCAGACGAAGATTGAACCTACATTTAGTGTAATTCTTACCTTCACAATACATAGTTGCCAAATGGTACTCAAACCACCCATGTCAGGATCTGCACAGCTAGCATATATTCATCCAGCCTGTGCATCTCAACCCATTCGTATTCTGACCTACTGAGAGTGAAACAAGTCCTATTTGGTTTCCCTTCCTTATTCCACACGAGAAATCCCTTTTTTAAGCCAATTCCGCAAAGGCTGGTGCCCTGCCCCTCTGCAGCCCTCAGAAGCAGCGCTGCCTTCAAAGACTGCAATTCAAGTGATTCAACAGAGTTTAGTGACAAAACCTGGCAAGCTGTCTAAGAGAATCACGGACCCCAGGCTCAGTGGGATAGAAACCTTCTCAATTCCAAGTCATGTCTAAAGCCCAAATAAGTTTTATTTTTTTTTCCACTCGCTACCACATGCTACTCCTGTTTTACATGACTTTGACAGGAAACAGAAATTTCCTCATCAGAGAAGACAAAGATCTGCATATTAATGATGAGAGATGCTAAGATTCTTGGCTGAACCACAGCCTTTGAAAAAAAAAAAAAAAAAAAAAAGTTTGAGGCAGACTGCAAGCAAAGTGTACATGTTGGAGGGAACCAAGAGAACACTGCTTCCCAAATATTATAATTTCTACTAGATCTTACAGCTTTGAAAGTTATAAAGTCTTCAATTGCAGGAACGACTTATTCCACCACCCCTAAGCCCTGTTCCTCCTGCCTTTGTCTCTTGGTACAGATGTGACACATCAGACATGCAGTAAGCTTTCACTATGTGACATTGCCTTAGCTTTTCTATTCTACTCTCACAGCTGTGAAGCAGATGAAATGTGAGTAGAAATAATTAGGATTACGAGCATCTTAACTGCAAACATTACAAACCCTTTTGAATCAAGCCAGGCAGCTGTAACATCAACCTGTACCAACTTTCACCAATGATCAGTCGAACACCTGGAGATAGGTACCCAAGTTACAGAACTTGCAGAGCATAAATGCAGACTTCACAGTACAAAAACCCAGCAAGCTTTAGCTACATCCTGAAGCAAGAATCACATGTGATACTTAGTTTTCAGTACTAGCTCCAACAGTAGGAATAAAAATAGTAGCTGACTGAACAATTGCATTGGCACGCATTTAAATCAATATCAGTCCAATAATTAAAGAGACCAGTTTTAAATGCCAAAAACAATAAATGTTTTTTGGATATTGTTTTAGGACTTAAGCTACAAAATATGTAACAAAGCACATATCAGCTGTAGACTATAATCACTGCTACTACTGTGGATTTTCTCTTATATTACTACAACTGAAATCTAAGGAACACACGATATTCTCTGGAATTTGGAATACCTAGTGTCTGTCTATTCAGCAGATGAAGAAAAGCGAGCAATTGTGTACATGCTTTGTTTAAAAACAGACAAAAACAAACAAACATTTTTTTTTTGAACTAGATAAGAGCTACTTGCCAGCTTGGAGCCCAGGAAAATGTTTATTACCACTGAGGTATATTTGGACATACGAGACTATTCTGAGTTTCCTTTTTCTAGAATCAATCACACTAACCAACACACACAAGGAAACTTACCAAGTTGTAAATTTACCCAATGTGTGTAGACCTTCTAAAATTTGTATTTATGTTCTGGCAATTTTTCATCTTCTTTTAAGAAGGAGGGGGGAAAAAAAGGACATACAAAAAGCTTGGTAGAAAAGAAATATAACACAGTGTTAATTATAACCAATAAAATACAGATGTGTAAGTCAAATACCCAAACCCTACAGTCTTCTTTCCCCTCCTCCTCTCTCTTCATTAAAGCATAGAATACTCCACAAATCTTTTTGTGAATGAAATTTTTATTTACAGACTGTATCCAGAAGCAGATACATAAATCCTTATACAAGTATTTTTCAAAAATGTGCAAGAAATTATTATAATTTTGCTTACAAACCAAAACACATTAAAATCAATGGACTTTGGATAATTCACTCTGTGGTGTGCTCAGTACAAATAGTGCACACCAGGTCTGAAACAGAGAAAAGTGTAAACTACAGCAATCTGGATTGCAATTATTAACTTCGTGGCACTCCATCATCACTATAAAAATTCTTTAAGCCAGCACGTATTCATACAAAATTCTCCAAGAATTTCTCCTTATCTCTGTGTAGAATTTAGAACACTTTCCAGAAACAGCAATGCCATATTTCCCATTTTATGAACTACCGCCTAGTCCATTCTTATTTATAAAGAATGCCTGTATTTTTTTTTGTCTTTATAGTTGTAAAAAGATTAAAAGAAATTAAATAGGCAATCACTTTTATCCATAGCTTATCTCAAAATTTGAAAGTTCAATAACAGAGAAATATTTCTCAGTAGAATCATAGCCCACATATTGCTGGTATATTGTTTTAAATTTATAATTCTGGTATTCACGTAGATGAAATGCATCACAAGAAAAACAGCACATTTTTTCACTTAGACCAGCAGTCAATATTCATAGAAAGAAATCGCTTTTAACGAGATGTAAAGTCAGTTCATTTGAGAACAGAGTTTAATTAGTAATTGCATTTCTCACCTTTCTGATGGAAAGACTCTGATAAAAAGATGGCATTCACTGTGTCAACAGCAGGATAAGTGCTATATATCCTTCAAATAGATTAAAGAATACAAATCACTTTCAGTTGTTTATAACACTGGTTTACAAAAAGAGGAGAGCAAATTGTGCAAATTTATTTTTCTGTATCTAAATGAAAGAGTAAAACACCTTGCAATTGATAAAACAACCAAGATGATGAAATGACTGAAGTTGCTGATAAGCTCCAAAAACACCCCACCAGTCTTATTTCAAAGTTTTTCTATTCATTTTCCCACAATTCAGTTGCATAAAAAGCATAACTTTAGACTTTTGTGCTGAATAAATAGACATTTTTCCACTCTATAAGGATCACAGTCAGTTAGCTTTTAGTCTTAGTGTATCTGCCTCTAAAGGTATGCAAAATATGCTCAATCAGGACACTTTGTTCTTTTATCAATTTTTATCAACAGAAGTCAACACAATTTTTGTGGTTACTCTGAATATTTCTAAATTGTTTCATAATGTTACTGCGATTTTTTTTCATTAATCTTCATTAAAAGAAACTGTAAATATCCTTAATGTTTGCAAAATCACTCTTGTATGTTCCGTAGCCTGGCAGGACAGTTATCTCAGGAAAAAAAAACAACCAAGCAAAGAATAATGAAATTTGTAAAAGTATTTTTGTTTCCTTACTAGTGTATTTAAAGTACTTTGAGTTTAGTAGAAATATCACCACTTTTTTTTTTTTATTATTTAGAAAGAAAGTGCTATATGGGTCTCACAACCTAGGCCTCAACTATTTTAAGGTGTTATGTTTGTGGATACTTTATGTAGAGAAAATAAACGTAACAGTGATAACCTGATCTGATTTAGTTCACAAATCATGAACAAAGTGAGGAAAGCAATTCAAAAATGGGATAGCTGAACCAAAGTCTAAAAAGCATCAATATGTATGAGTGAGCAAACTGAAATTCATAAAGCATGGAAATTCAGCACACTTGCTCTTACACCTTTTCATTCAGCAACAAAACTGGGATATTAGAGCTTCAAATATTTAAGTTTCAATGCAATGACTGCTTGATTAATGCATGTGGCATAATATAAATATGTTTAATGCATTCAATAGTGGTTTTTAATGGCAGAGAAAATATTTAACATACTATAATCTTTCGAAGATTCTGTAAAATGCATAGAACCTCTAGCTTGTACAGGGAAAGAATTTTTAAAGTGAAGAAAATACCAGAGGTTTTCTTCTAAAAAGTATGTGTCTGAAATTCATAAAGATCATTTTCTTATCCCACTCCCCCCAGACAGAATCAGAACACTGTACCATGCAGTATTGTGCCTTTTATTGAATAAAGTTTGTGATTCTGATTCCCAGGGGTAGGAGAAATGTCAGTAGAGGGGAAAAAAGGAAACAAAATTTCACACTTGCATACATATATCTCCATGGCAGAGCCAACAAATTAGGCATATAGATTGCTCTAGATAAAGTTTAAAACTTTATCAGACTAAAGAAGAAATCCTTATTTTCCCTCTCTTAAAAGCAAAGGCAGACTTTATCTGCCTTTGATTTTTTTGTTAAACATTATGGTCAAAAAATAAATTAAAAAAATATAAATTTAGTCTATCAATTCAGGCAACCCAAGATGTAGTGCTACTGCACCACCTTGCAGCAATACTGTATTCATTACTAAAGACTCATTTCAGGGGACAAAAGGCTAGATTAAACAAGAAGAAAATGACCTAAACAAGAAAACTATCAAAGACTTAGAACTGTTTTCTCAGCTGATCTTTACTGACCAGCAACTTCTACAACGATGGGGAAGATAACATTCTCAAACATAAAACTTTAGGGCAGGAGATATGGGGCAGGGATAAAGCAGGCCCCTCTCTCGAGTTAGCCATGACCCCTTTAACAAGTAACTTAGAGAAGTGATAGACCACAGGGTGGGCGGGGGAAAGCAAAAACAATTAAAAAAAAAAAAAAAAAAAAAAAAGAAAATGCCGTGAATTAACCTTCAATGAGGAAGATGTTACAATGCAGAATCCGTACGTCCAACTGAAAGTCACTTTTTTTCCCTAAAGAAAGTCAGAATAATTTTAAGCTTTTCAAATGCCAGAATATTTGTCAGAGATCAAAAACATTTACTTAACTGATTCAATATTTCATATGTCAAAATATACGCCATGACAGCTAACTCCAACATTTTCTGTGGTCAATGAACATTAAAATCCCAAATCCCTTTCCCCTATAATTTCACAGGCTACAAAAATAGAGCTTGAGACATATTTTAAGCATCTTCCATCCAAATTATCATCAGTCCTGTCCCTCCCTCTCAAAGATTCAAAGGTCATTAGCGTATTACTGAATTTGAGAAGTGAAAATGCAGAAAAAGGGGAAATGTTAAAATTCGACATAGCTTCGACATAGCATTGCAGAAATCATCCCAGAGGAAGAGAAGCCATTCAAAGTTTCACCACATCTCTAAAACGGCTTGTCAACTTATGTTCCCATATAAGGATTCTTAGAGTAATCTTACAGAACCAGGTGATTTTTCTTATTGAGAAGAAGATAGGAAAGGGAATGACAGGAAAGATGGGACCTGGCAGATGTTCATTTAACTGATGATTTGATTTTAAAACATAATGTTTTTCAGGATCTCAATACTGCAATCTCCATATAGGTACTACACATTGACTTTCAAAGATTTTTTTGAAGGCCATTTTTAGAAGGACAAAATACTGAGACAAGAAGAAAGCCGAACCAACTTCCTCAAACACAAAATAGTGTACAGACAATACGAGGTTTATAAGAAAGAGGTTCTTTCCAACGATATGCTGCATAACCATGTTTTTATCACACATCTCTGACTATAAATTCTACATTAGGGCATTTTTTATAGAAATTTATAGTTCATATGCTAGGAAACCATTTTTAACATATATGTAAATTCTGTAATTTAGAATACCAGTATGTTTTGTCCAAGATCATCTTTTTCAATAGGCTATTTCAAAGAAAAAAAAAAATCCATTCAACAAGTTTCATTTGACTTTTACTTATGGTTGAATACACATGAAATGTGCTTTCAATGCATAAAAATCACAGTGGATAGCAGCAAAGGACTTGGGGGAAATTAAAGGAGAATTTGATCATTCACATTGTGATTAATCTGCACATTGATGAAAGATAGCTATTTCACACTTCTAAAAATAAACTTGAGATCATTCTTTCAAAAAAAAAAAAAAAAAAAAAGAAAAAAAAAGGCGCCCCCAAAATACACAAAATCCCCCAAACAAACAAAAACCCAAATGCATTACTTTTCTTTTACACACACACACAAAAAAAGAAATATCGTTATGGCAGCAAAAGACTTTGATAATAATGAAAGTCTGTAAACTGTAATTCAGTCTCTTCTTGTTGTTGTTGTTCCCAAAGTGCAAGATGCAAGATTCCCATAAGCTTTCAGTAGTGCTTTTCCTGTAGATAATCCTTCATTTTGTTTGGCAAAGGCAGTTTCTGAATCAGGTCTATTCTGGTGTACTGACGTATTACAAAACGGCACAGGTACTGCAAGGAACGCACCTGCATAAATCGGGATACGGGATTTGTCAGTCTCACCGGGTAAGTTGCAGATCCAGGCAGTCGGGATCTCGAATAGCAGAAAGCTCCATTTTCAGAGTCCCTGATCGAATGTTCAATTAAATCAACTATAGACGTATGTCCCTCCACATCTGGTTGTTCATAAAAGCTAAACCTACCATTTGAATGTTCAATTCTAGTATGAAGTGTTTTTCCATGGGAACGAAAACTCAAACTTAAAAGGTAACGATCATCAGAACTATCGCGAACAAGAAATGAGCCATCAGGCACATTTGCTAATTTCCCCTCTGCCTCCCAGCGTGTAATGGGGCCCCAGTACCACCCTTGTTTTGCAAGTTTTTTCAGTTCCTCTGTTAGACTTGTCACAACCATGGGACCACTGTTCTGCACAGAATCATAAACTCTTCCAACTCCAGGGGCAGTGTTGGGATCAAAATTCAAATGGCAGCGCATACTTTCAGCCACGTGGCCATCTGTGCCGTTCAACCCATTAAAGTTCCTTTGGATTTGATTATTCTGCATTGGAGGTAGCAAAGGTGAGAGTGGAGGGACATCACTGTGATTCACTCTTGGGCTTTGCAACATGACTCCCGTGGTACCAATCAACAAACCATTCACCGCCTGGTCCACAAAGATATCTGGTGCAACAACTACATCCTGATGCACTTGACTCTCCTCTTCAAGGAAAGGACTTCCTCCCACTTGAGACGAAACAGTTGAAACTTCCATGGGTGAGGAACTATCCAGGCAGTAACTACGCGATCCTTCCAAAGGATACATTCCCTCATCTAAAGGCACAGTATACTGAATGTAGTCCTGAGGCATTAATCCAATAACTACAGGCACATGTTCATCAAGATGAAGATGCAAGTCCCCATTCTGAGATTCCGTATTTTTTAATGCATTATTTTGTTCCTGGAACACGTTATCTGACTGCAAGTCATGGAAGTCCTTTCGAACACCATTCAGTGCTGGGCTTGGATTAGAGGAGTGGACCAACGCCTTGACTTTCACCTCCATTTTGATACAAGTTTCTTCCGAATTTGTAGGTCGAAGGGGCCATGGAGTTGGACTATAATGGTGATTACGGAGGGAAGTGGATCTTAGAGGTCTTTGAGCTCGCACATCCTTGAAGGTTATTGGAGCAGAAGAGGAAGAAAAGGTGTCATCATCTGCGGAGCTTACAGATGGAGTGCTGCCTTTGCCTTTCTGCTTTTGTTTTGCTGAAAGCCTCCTTTTTAGCGTACCCATTAAGCTTTCACTTTTTGATCTATTTTTGCCTCCTTTTTCATCTTCACTATTGACTTCGCAGCTAGCCAAATCTTTACCATAGCAGCTGCCAAACAACGAGTCATCTTTTCCAAATTCGCTTAATGATGGCTGCTGAACCACTACAAAGTCACTTTCATCTTTGCTTTTATTTAAGTTAAAGGACTTGCGAATTGTTTTGAGACTAATTTTCTTCATTATGACAAGTTACCAAGTTTGGCTGATCAGCCGTGCTTCTGGAGATAGAGTCCTAACACATGCAGAGCAGCTTCTGCTTCATTTGTGTGTCTTATCCAGTCTCATTTAACTTCAAGAGCCATTTCCTGGAAACAAATAAAAAACAATTAACTTCACAAAAGAAATTGTAAAAGTTATCCATAAGTTCCACCTCCCTTCCCAGAACAGAAATTGTAGTACTTAAATAATGGGCATCGTATAAAAGTAAATATATTTAGAAACCAATCAAGCTTAAAAAATATGTGGATCTACTCATCTGTCTTAAATTTCTTCAGTCTTTTTCTGCATTTACAACTCAGTTTAGACATAATATATATCACACAAATATGTTCTTGTAGGCATATATAAATAGAACAGTAACCATGATTGCAGGGAAATTAGTTGTAGTCCAATAAATTGGGTTGAACAGGGTCCTCAAGGTCATGACAAACTGGAACTTATTAAGAGCAAATCATAGGAATCCCTTCCCAAATTTTTATGAAAGAAGAGATGAAAGATTTCCAAACTCCATATTAGTCAGATCACACCAGATCCAGAAAGGCCCTGATGGAGGTCCTATCACAGGCAGTCCTCTCCTACTGCTACTGCCTTTCTTCTTCCAACACTTCTGACAGACACATCTTCTCAATCCCAGTGGAATGCTCCCATCTGGCATCCTCTAGAGTCATGTTCCCCTTCCTCCCAACAAGAAGGGGAGAGAAGAGGGATACGAGTTGGCCTGTCTGGTTTCGTTGCTGCCAAGCAGTAGAGGCTGCCTTCAGAAGTAGCCATTATTCAACATATTTCCATTTACATGGCATGTTGGCAGGATACACTGCAAAAGAAGCCTGGCTCTGTGCTCAATATGGCAAACTGGAGGAGACTAAGATCACCTTGGCAAGAAGTATTCCCAGTTTGTAGAACTGTGGGAGAGACAGAACAACCCTTACATGTGCTCTCCCCTCTTTTATTAGATCACCACACTTGCAACCAAGAAAGACAGACACAAGCAGAAATGGCAACAACTAAACAATACGATTTTCTTAAAGAAGTAAAAGAAAAGTATAAAAGATAATCATTACTATATTCAAAGAACAGTTCATTGATCATTATTTTGATTCAGCCCTACTTTCACAGCATAAACACTAAGAACTTCCTCAAGAACACAAAGAGTTACAGGATCATATCCAAGCTATCTAAAAGAAACAGGGCAAGGAACTGTTCAAAATAGAAGGATTTTGAACTTCAAATTACCTTAAATATTTTTAGAATGAAGCCCTGCCTCAGGAAAATTGCCATTCTCACTAGCAGAAGAATCCCAAGGTTTGATTTGCTATGGATTTGTTTCCTAGTTCTCTCTTTCCTTCAAATTCCACACACTATTCACATCAGAATATCTTGAGGACCTATTTTGCCTTTGTCTTCCCTTTAATATTCTCCAAATCCATCATATTCATCTTCATAATATCTTCAGTTTTTAAAAAAAAAAGAAACAAAAGAAAAAAAGCTAAGAACCACCCCTTTCATAGAACAATTATTAAAATGTTAAAAAAAAAATCCTAATATTTTATTAGAAGCTCTCTGCTGAGCTTGAGCATTTGACATTGCTGAGCTTGAACAAATCTTACCCTCTAGAAAATTTTGTTTCCCTTAAAATTGTGAAGAAAATATATTGAGATGGATATATGCTTCAAAGACCAAGACCCTGCTTTTCTATGTAAGATAGACATACGCAAAGTCAAAGAAAAAAATCATTTAAAAAAATACTTATGCTTAATAGGAGCTTCATACGTTTTGAAAGAATTAGTAATTATTGAAATAGTTTTTTAAAAAATAATACATTAAATGTTTCAAGGTTTTTATATGTTTGAAGTCTGTGGTATCAGAGCAAATGACAAAGCACAGGAATTAGGAAAAAGCCACAAATACAGAAAGTGGGAGAGCTACGTGTCACCTAAAAGCAGGCTTAAATGTCTGAGTGGCATTCTGTTTCTAAATCTTTTCAATTTTCACAGTTTACCAATTCACAGCCCTATTTTCAACCTGTGTAAGAAAATGAACCTATGAAATTAGTGAAAAAAAGATAACTTCAGCATTTTATACGATTCTTAACCACAGTGAATCACAGCATTTGGTATATTTTATCGTGCCCTGTGTATTTATCTCCAGAAGTCTTGCAACACATCAGCCCCACATGCGAAACCCACAATGCTCTCAAACTGGTTTCGACTAATGTTCAAGAGCTGACACTGTTTCCATCTGACCAAATATGTTCCTCTCATCGTTGCAAGATATACATGACACTGCTTGCAGCTCCTAACCCTATGAAGAAAAGCATACAAACAAAAGCAAAATCTGCCTTATACTCTAGAGAGGAATTAAAAGAGAATACAATTATAAAACTGAATGAACAGATACTCAAACTGCTTGATTGATTCTTTTTTTAATGGGTATGTCTAGTAAGAATTACAATTAGCTAAAATTTGGCTGATGGAGCTACATCTCTTCGGCTACGGACAAGCTAAAAGAACCAAGTGAATCACTTTAAGGAACAGCTTTTTATTGCATACTAGCTTTTCCATATCAAAATGTGTTTTTACAATTGAAAATCAAGTATCTAAAAATAATCTCAAGAGATAAATCTCTATGGCAGCACAGAGAAAAGTTGACATTTTGTACTTCGAGATCAATCACTGAGCACGCTTGAGCACAAGTGTTTTATATCCATCAGCCCCCCCTTGATAGCCACTATTTTTATCAAGCAAAAAGCTATCCAAATGCATAAATCATTACTTATATTCTTATTATATTTCATATAAGGAATAGAGGCTGGATGTTCATATAAATTGTATCAGTCACAGAAATAACCTGCATACATCCAGGAGTCCAGTTCATTCATGCACGAAAAGACAATACAATCCCATGGGAACACTCCTGGCCAAAGACAAACTGAAAACACTTGGTTTAGAGGAGGACTCTTAACCAAGTTCTTCATATAAGAACTACTTAATGCTGTAACACCTTTTACGATATTCTGGCTTTCTCCTGTCTTGAGTAACAAAATTCTAAAGACAAATACCCTAGCTGATCCAGATATATTTCCTTCTTTGCATATCTTTAAGAAGTACCAATAGTTCCGCATTACATATTCATGCATTTTAAAAAGCTCTCTTTGCATGGGCCTCAATGTAAGATTTATTTATATACTTGCAGGAGTAAAATTATTCACTGTCTACATCTAGAAGAGCTGAAACAGAACAGCTACGCATGCATTCCTTCCTGGAACATACTGAAACTAGCTGCTGAATTTCATCATACTTCTCACCACTGCAGCAGCTTCACTGGTTTCTGCAAAAATTACGGCATCCCAGAGGTCTCCCACAGATGTGCTCTTCCAGGGCCATCTGCTGTATAGGGAGTTTTAAGTGGCTAACTACAGATACCTCTGGAAAGCCTTTTGGTAAGTATTGGCAACTATTGCTAACTTTGACCCATGCTACAGTATACTCCATATTTGGCAACTAACTAAGTAGTAGAAATACTCGTAACACATTTCTTGTTTCGTTATTTGCAGAAGTATAAGGGGCTTTTTTCATATTGAACTCTCACTAAAATATATCCATCCATGTTTTGGTAGGAGGGAATCAACAATAGCATCTTAAGGTATCACAGATCAAACGCCTTATTTTAGAAAGAATTAAATCTCTAAATTTATTCCAGAATTCCTAAATCCATTAAAAGGACTTGTTCTAGATATACGTCCTCATACACTAGCAGCTTCTGACAGAACATACAAACCACATGGCAGCTTTCAGCTTTCTTACATACCATTAGCATATTGAAGATGATGAGGATTTCCCCTTCCCTGATTTACTCTTCTTCTTTCCAAGTAAATTCTGGTATCATGTTATTCTTTAATATACACAGACCTTAAATAAAGCAATTTACATTTCAATTCATATGTTGATTTTTCCACACTACCTTCAAAACAACAAAACAGATTAATGGTTTTAGCAGTGGCTTGTTCAGTAGCAGACAAACACTGCTTTAAAGAAAGTGGGCAAATTTTACAAGAGCTCACCCTATCATCTTGTGTATGGTAGATAGGCTGCTGAGTATAAAGAAGCTCACATAACTTCACATAAAATTGGAACAAGCTTTGGTTTGGGAGTTTGTTTGGTTTTAAGAAAGAAAAGCAGATGAGAAGTCCATCTGATAGCACTTTGCAATTTTTTCACCATTCAGGAGTACTTAAGAGTTTCCTATTTTTTAAAGAACACTAAGCAGATATTACTCATTCCATATTTAAAATTCCAGCTTCTAAGATATATACACCTAAGGAAGGTATTGGTCCTTTCTCTAAAGGCCAGTGTAGTAGGCATCATACAGATTCAAATTTCAAGCAAGCAAAATAAATAATAAAAAAAAGGCGAACAAACAAACAAGTCACATCAGTTCTGCTGTTTTTCTTTCTTTCTACAAAAATTCAAGGGAAAACATCCCATAGGCACTAATGTTCTGACAACGTACAGAGTAACCCTAGTAACTATTAGCAAACTTTAGTGGATAACAAGCAAGGTATGTATTTAGCAACAAGTAGAAGATTAGAGCAAAATAAAAAATGGAAACTGGTTACACAAAGTGAGTTTCCTTCATCACCACTTGCAGAAACTTATTTGCACCACTTACTGTATGTAAAGCCAACAACAGAACCATGCAAAAAGCCTGAATACCTGACTGCCTGCCTCTGGCCTCCTGTTAAAACAAGATGTCCCTTGACATCTGGGCTGCCCTGACCTTTTTTTACTTCACTCCCGACCGTTCGCAGCAAGCCTGGTTCTTCTTTCCCATATTTGGTTGCAGCACAGATTATTTCCAGACGATTGGTAGCCTTCCTCGAGGGAGCAACCGCGGCGCATTAAAAGGCATCTTTGTGCTGCAGCTCATCCGTGTGCATGCGCAGCCTCGCGACTGCCGCACGCGTGGGACCGCGGCAGCCGGCGCCCGACAGCAGCAGCCCCTGCCAGAGGCTGCAGCCCCCTTGGACACAGGTGCCCGCTGGGGCTGCCGCTCCGGAGGTAGTGCAGGAGCCCCAGGCGGGAGCAGTGCCTCCTCAGAGCGGCAGCGGGAACCCTGCGCATGAGACACGGGCGGGTGGCAGCTACGGCTGCCACCACTACAGCCGCTCCCCTAAACCTCTCACGGACCGAGAGTCCACAGGGAGGCAAGCAGGGAGGGAGGCCCTGCCTTTTACGCACTTACTACTGATGGTGCTAGCACCGTCCTTCTTTCTATCAGATGCCTAATAACCATGCACGCTGCTACCAACAGTTTTTCAGGGATGAAGAAAATGAGGAAAATATAGGGTAAAATAAAGCCACTCCTTGGCTAAGACCCTAAAGAACTACCAAGAAGAATAAAAGACGGGAAAAAAGAAAAAGGGAGAAAAGAAAACCAACTTATTCCCAAGCACTGAAAACGAAAGACGTGAAGCACTTCTATTTAATTGAATAAGAAAAATCACCAAAGAAACCTGAGGTATGCAGTAGGTGTACATATGTTTCATTGTAGCAAATCACATCTACTGAATCCAAGTAAATCCTTTTTTCTTCTGCATACAGCTGTGCAGAAGCAGGCTAAGAATGGGAATAATGTTGAGCCAGGCTCTGTCTTTATTTTTTGTTATTGTACATGACTGCAGCAGACTGGCTGCCAGAAAAAGAAAAAAAAAAAAAAAGATTTAGTTTCACAAGCAAAGGTTACATTTGCAGGGAGATGAATGAGAATCCCTTTTCCAGGTAAGACTCTAGCTCACTTCTCGAATCCTGACAGAAGACAGATATACCAAAACATTTTTCCTCTTTTGTAAGGTATGGTGGTACCCTCAGCACGGTAAGCATGGAGCTTATCTAAGGCTTCTTAATTTATTTTTTTATATAGCAATATATATGCAAGTATATACATATGTATATGTAATATATACATATATCTACACATGCATAGCTCCACGTAGATCTACATATATATGTTATAGTAACGTCAAGAAGTGCAATTCCTCCCCAAAATAGCTTCTCAACATTAGCAGTCAGGAACAAAACCACGCTCTGTAAAAAGGAGTATTTTAAAAAGCAATTTTACTACAAAAATTTTTAAAAGCTACTTGTAAAAGCCAGCATACAATTTCCTACAATTATGAAATGCCATAGGTAAGGAGCAGATTCTATGCCTTCTTATTGAATAACCAATGAGAGAGTATTTGAAATGTATATAGTGAAAAGAAAGAAAGAAGGGGAAAGACAATCAGTAAAACCATAACAAATTTGCATTTCTGTGCTTCTTTTTACAGAGTAGTAGGCACAGATGCATGAATCCTGGAATATGTGCAGAAAAAAACATAACCTGTCCAATTCTATGGATGCAGGCACCACAAACTAGTTCTAAATGGAGCTTGTTTTTGAATCCTGATGCATTTCTAAAAGCAATTTTAAAAACACTTCTCATTTATTTTTAAAACACGCCAGAAAGACAGAAATAACAAACCAGAACATTTTCCCAAAGCTATTTTCTAGTCTGCCCTAATCTGACCATTTTTTTAATATTATCGACTAAATAACATGATTGTCTCTTTCCCTGAACGACTCTACAGCAAGCCTGACAGCGCTGAAGGAACATGCAGAAACACCCCGCTCCCTTAATACACACAGGTGCCAGCCCTAGGTGCAGACGGACTATATTCATTAACCATATATGCTTTAACTGAGTGATAGAAAAGACAGAAAAGAGAAGATGACAACCTCAGCAGAGGGAGGAGGAAGCAGGAAAAGTAATAAAAGTCTCATGCCATTTTTCCTGCTGAAGACTGTAGAGTCTTATGTAGGACCATGCCCTTTATGATAGTCTTCCTTCTTATTTGCTAGGATAAACACATTTTGTGTTGTCATTCTCCCTAAACTAAAAGTCAGTTTTCTGAAGTTTGATTTCTGTCTTATTTATTTGACATGAATATTAAAATTAGTTGCAGTTTCAAAATAGAAGGGTTAAATAGCACTTACACAATGTAACACCCATGTATGACGGATAATGGTAATTATTCTCTTCTAAAGTGCAATATGGAATACACCTTCTAGAGCAGCAGAGATGACAAATCTAAGCAACCTCACATGAGAGCTTTAAAGTCATCTTCATTTAAAGAAAAAAAAAATGCTAAGTCTAACTTTCACTTTGAAAACCTCACTGGGTAGACTCTCTAGCCAACTGGTGGCTTCATATCACACTTGTAAAACCAGTGTCTCAACCAGCAAGTTGTAAACTGCTAACTTTCCCATCACCATTTATGCTTATCTGACAGATGACAAGAAACCCTCATCTGCATATACGTCAGTAAACTGGCCTTTGCTTTTACATATAACATTGACCTGCAATCAAAGATTGGTGAAAAGAGAAACAAAATTCTGCACAAATTCGTTCAAGGTAGCGCAACTGCTTTCCGAGTGTTGGGTTGGGAGTAATCACCTTTTCAAGAAGATAACAAGAACTTTTTAATTAAAACAAACTGGGAAGAAATGAGCTCTTCTTCAAGCCATAATCCAAATTTAGATATCTGAAATCAATCCCACTAGTAACGAAAGAAATATTGTTAAAGTCTAAAAGAGAAATTTATTCCACATGGAGTTCACTAATAACTTACATTGCAAGAGCTAAAACACAAGAAGCTGAAACAGTTTTAAAGTAAGCAAGCGGTAACTAGTAGGAAAATTCACCATGAAGAAAGCAACAAAAGAAAGGCTTCTGCTTTTCCACTATACCAAGCACATAAATACTCTACGATGAGAGTATCAGTGCTTGAAATAAAATTAATTTTCCAACGTCAGACTTCTCTAGAGGCCTGCATGGATGCATGGCGATACTGCATTCTGCGCAGTGCCTATCAGCCTGCCCTGGCTCCTGTGACCAACCGTGGCTGTACCTGGGCCTTCAAGTCAGCCTCAGCAGGACAAGTTTCTGGCAAGGGCCCCAGCTACCTTTCCACACCACGTGGCCATGGGAGAGGCCCAGAGCCCAGCTCTTTCCAGCCGCCACCCCAGTACCTCCACATCTCACTTTCAAACCCAACAGCAGCTTTCCTGCGCTAGCAGGTACCACTCTGTCCTCTCCGTTAAGCTTAGGTGCAGCAGCCCTTCATTATTGCAACCCAGTTAGCCCCAGGTAAATGGAAAGATTATGTGGGCCAATTTTTGGCAGAGGGGAAAGTGCCTCCACCAGAGAGACACAAAAGGGGAAAGCTCCTTTGTACACCACCCTCACAGGGAGAAACTGGGATGAAAAAGCAGTTAATAAAGAACATTCCTTGGAGTCACAAGCAGGAAGGAATTAACCTCCGTTTTGCGTTTTTCTCTACCGTATAATCAAAGTTGGAAGGACAACACACTTGCCACAATAAAACTACAGAGAGACCCCACTTCTCCTCCAGACCCTACAGAAAGTTTAAGGCCAAGATGGCAGGATAGTTGCCTCCTCTATCTGGGCATTTAGTTTCCATAAAAGTCAAAGACTTGAGAAATTTCAAACTCACATGAAGAATCCCACTTTGTGGATTTTCAGGTTTTATGCACATAAAATCAGCAGGTACTTAGAATTTCTAATAGTGGGAAATTCTGGCAGAATACAAAGACAACGGATATTCCAGTCATTGCATGGGGTGCAAAGAAAAACAATCGCCTTTTTGTGAAATTTACACATATGGGTTTTATTCATTTATTACAATGACACTTTTCCACAGTAATCGTCAATTGTTTTATTACAGTTGCACATCATTAACACAAACGTAATAACATTAGAAGTATGCACCTGTTCAAAATTAAATACATTTTAAGCAAAATACAAATATACAGAGTAACTGGAATTGAAAGGTATTGGCTACATTTAAAAAATAATTACTTTTAGTCAAACAAGGACTTCCCAACCCCTGAAGTAATAACTAAATAAGTTTGTATATACCATTGCAACTCATACAAACTATAGGTTGATTACTTCTCAAGAAATTTAACTTCTTAGACACTTCTCAGAAATGTGGAGTTTAGCTTATATTCACTGAATATAGATTGTTTTAGACTTATTTCCCAATAGAAATGAAGCTTGTGCAAACATGGCTCCGTGTATCTGTGGGCCATCAAGCCAAAGTTTTACAAATAAGCAGATAAGTGGTACCTCCACTGAGGGAACAGCCATTACCAAAATTCATACATTAGGTGTATAAAGTGTCCAATCCAAGGGTGTTTCTAAATACAGGAAAAACCTTTCCTGGAGCTCTTAAACATTTCCAAAACCAGACAGGAGACTAGTAGGGTTAAAACGTTTCATTCTTCACAGAACTATATGTTTCATAAAGTTTCACTGTAATGCACAAAAAATACACACATTTTTATCTACAACCATGAATACACTATGACTAGAAACATTTCTTAGGAAAGAAAAAGGCTTAGGCAGTATCTTTTATGCTACTGTAAGAAATCATTACCAAAAATATTAAAAATTCAAAACTTTCTCTAGATATCATGTTATGTCAAAGTTTCCCGAGAGTTTTTATTTCTGACATGATCAGTAAGTTTCACAAGCAATTTTATTTTCCTGAAGTTTTTTTGAAGGTAACCAGTCAAATAATCAAAGACAGCTTCTATGGCAACTTCTGGTGGATAGTAATATTCTGTGTTTTCCCTCTTAAGCAATAGCATACCGAGGAAGTCATTTCATAACCTTTGCCTGAACTATACATACAGAAAATGCATGAGATAATTACATTAAGGCTAAAAGATCAAGAACTCAGAAATTAAGAAAAGACAGAAGGGCTGTCTGTACAGGACAAAAATGTTTATCTTAATTTTACTTTCCATCACCATCTAAAATGTATAGTCCTATCATTTCTTTATACTAATAATATCAATACTAATACACTCCAAATTCCAGAGCCTACAGACAGAACTATTAGCCTCATTAAGGAAGTTTTTATTCTGCTCTGCACTAGAATACAATAGAGTTCAACATCCAACCTTTTTAAAAACGGAATTATAAGATGAAGATCAACTATATTTGAATTTAGAATAACATAGACACTTTCAGGCAAAGGTAAGGTCGTTTATTTGGAAAACTCAATTTTGCATTTTCACAATGTAGAGAGATATGGATATATATATGGAGAGAGAGAGACAGAAAGCGAGGTTTTGACCTCTAGAGATTTCTGATAATTGCCTGCTTAAAAATATAACAGAAACCTTCCCATCTCTCTATGGAAGCATAAGAGGCCAACAAAAGCAAAGCAATTTGACAGAGTACTTGGTTGTAGCAGCAAATTGCCACCTACTATGGACAGCTTTAGCAGGAGACCAGGTAAATCCCTTTCAGGCATTTTCATCAGCTCCATCAGCGGCATGTATCTGAAGGAGTTAAAGAAGCAGAAAACCAAAGAACAGGATACAGAAAATATAGGAGAAACTTCAAAATTAGTATGAAGTGTTAGTGAAAACATAACCTGCAAAGAGATTCAGACTAACCAATAGGCCAACAATGTTTCTCTCTAGAGTCTGTTTCATGTGACATGAACTCCGAGTCTGCAAAATTGCTCTCCCCACCTAAGCGCAGCTCCTGCCACATTCTGCTGGTGACATGACAGATCCGAGGCCGATGGCCTGCTTTCCAAAAATGCAGTTCAAAGCAGAGTACATTCTGACAAACGGCAGAGGTCAGAACCACAACCAATCTTATCTAGAACTGAGATAAAATACCTCTTTTTTGTCCTAGGCACAAGCAATTCCTCCAAAAATCAGTACAAACTACAAGTAGTCAGGGCATCATAGGTGAGTCAGGCTTCTGAAGGACCACAGAAAGAAGGATCTCATGAACAAAACCCCTCTCCTTCACAGACATAGAGCCACTTCATCTAGGAAGTATCCTTATTCCAGAGGGTTTTTTTGTTGTTGTTTTAATTAAAAATTCCACAGTAGCCCTTGGCCTTATTTTTGCATACACAAGCAGAAGTATTTAATCTTAACAGAAGCAAATCAATGCCTTCCTCATGGCTAAGCTTTAACCTACCTCCTTCAGCATGTGCTGACAGAGAAGTGTGAATGTGCCAATCACCCCCTCGCAGAATCAAGCTGAATAAAACACGTTGGCAGCTCCACCATGAGTCATGGCTGAATGATCCCGATACCTCTGCAACACACAAGGACCCGGCACTCCCTGAGGGGATTAAAGCTACAGACTACAGCAAACCTGAAGGGAAACTCTCACTGCTTGATTTTCTGCTGTCCAGAGAGGGTTTAAGATGCAAGATAACTCGGCCAGGAAGAAGGTCCCAGGTTTTCCCTCTCCAAGGCAGCTGCTTAATCCTCTGGCTGGAGAAAACACTTCATCTCCAGCTCTTTTTTTTTTTTTTTTTTTTTTTGGGTGCATGTA
>JAWLRI010001021.1:130204-145976 GCA_034781795.1 Crypturellus tataupa
GGCCTCCCGCGCCGCGCTGCCTCCGGGCCCCGCGGCCGCGCCGGGTCGTGTCCGCCGCGGGCGCCCGCGAGAGGCGTTTCAACGCCCGCCCTCGCGGAGAGCGCAGGGCCCCGCGCCGAGCAAAGGGAGGCCGAGCAGGGGCTGCCGCCCGGTTAAAAACAAAACAAACAAAAAGAGCGACCCCAAAAAACCCTAATTCAGGATGTGGGCGAGTGACGAGCAGGGCGTGAAAACACTGGGAATCCGCGAGCGCCGGGGTGGCGGGGGGCACAGAAGTTTTTCGGCAGTCCCGCTAGCTGCCGGGCGCTGTGCTGGTAAACGGCCCGCGGCGGCTGCCCGCTTCCTGCCCTAGCGATGCCACCGCGAGCGCCGTTTCGTGAAGAGCCGCGTAACTTCGCTGGCCTCCGCTGCCGCCCGCCAGCCGGGGGGTTATTCCTATGGCTGGTGGCAGCCGTGATCAGCTGATTTCGAGGTTGAGAAGAAATCACCCAAACTCGCAAGATTGCTCCCAGGGTGTTCAAGTGCACCCTGACCTGAGCGCTGGAATTCGGTGCATTCAGGGGCTGAGGCCTGCGAGATGTTTCATTGCCTGCAGTGCTTGAGGTCAGACTGTGCCCTGATAGTACTTGCGTTTTTACATCCCAGCCATTTACTGCAAATTAAAGGGTTTTCCTTGAGCTTCATCTAAGGGTCCTGTGGTTCTTCATGTGCCTGGTGCCACTCGGTGCTAGCAGCCACATCCACCCCAGGAAACCAGGTCTCTTAATAGAGTTTCAAAAGGAAGTAATTTTTTAAAGTTGAAACTTGTTATTTTTTCTTTTTTTTTTTTAGATATAAAATACTAAAATCTTTTTTTTTTTTTTGCTACCTAGAATTATTTTGATACATGTTTTGCGTTAACAATTGCCTTATAATAATGATTAAATGTTATCAGTAGTATAACAAACAAAACAAAGAATATCCGAATAATAATAAGAGTATTAAAATAATTCTAATCTTTGGTCACAGGTATTTTCAAAACAAGTTGCGTATTTTGTTCAAGGGCAGAGTTACACTAGGAAGAATAGCTCCAGGTGGATCATTTGGAAAAGTTATGGAGTGTAACTAGTCTTTTTAAAACCTGTGCTGCCAGTTTGAATAATATGAGTAATTTTCTAGGTTGGCAGTGGTGTCAAAGAAAAAAAAATCCATAAAAAATAATAAAGACTTTTTTTTTTGTCCAAAATACTGGAGTCCTCCTGTCTTAGGTAAGCTGTTGGGAGCTGGATGTCTAATCCAAAAGTAGATTAAGAGAGAAAGACACCTATATAAGAAAGGATGTCTTTGACTGGTAAAGATTCATTTTAATTATAAAACAATTCTGTTGGTTTCTCAAACTTTTTTTTTCTATTCATATATTCTACTCATGCCCCTTATTTTTTTCGATGCAAGTATTTGAGTGAGTAATTATTTCCCGGATCCAGAGGGTAGGTGCCCCGGTGTCTTCAGCTGCAGGCCAATAGCAACGTAAGTGGAAAACACAAAGTTCTTGCAATAACCAAAGAAGCCCATTGGGCTAAAGATGTTTTTCTCTTTTCTGCCATCTTGCCTTAGGTAAGGTCTTCAGTAGAATATCTTACGTGTGAAACAACAATTTGGTCTTAGGAATGCTCTTTTACATTTAAAAACTCAAAAGCGCAAAAAAGCACTACTTGCCAATTGGATTAATAGGCTGATGCAGTTAATATGCGACCAGATGAGTATCATAACCTGCACAAATAAAATACATGTTTTCTGCGTTTCGAGCACTGATAAGGAGGAAGGTGGGTTAAGGTCTATGATCATCTCTATAGGGTACCAGTGTGTATCAGTTTGTCTCTGACATAGCATACAACTTGGAATAGACTTTTTTTTTTTTTTTTTTTGTATTCAAATGTGTCAGCAAACAGCTATATCCTAATGAGAGTAACAATTTATTGCCAAGGTTGAACCTACCTACATGTGCCCCACTGGCCTTGCAATGTGACCGCATAGGCAGACAGTAGCAGGATTGCTCAAATAAATTGATTCCGGGTTTAAAAACACATACTGAAATACAAGCTGGACAATTCATATCCGCAGACCGTATCTTCTTGTAATATTTTCTACTTACATCACTGTATTACTTTTCATCATACTTGTTAGCTTTTGTTCTGAATGATGAAGACTAGAAAATTGGGTTTAGTAATACAAATCTTTTCAAAAATATGTCCTTTTACCCACAAAATCCTAAGATCTGGAACTCTGGTTAGTTCTAATTACTTTGACTAAGGTCTGTCTGTTGATGAATTCTTTATTTTGATATGTTTCCACCTTTCCTTATACTGAAACGTATGAATACACATGATTTCATAACTTTGAGTCCTGTTTGTGTATATAACAAACCTGTTGCTCAGAGATACGGGTCAGAGACCAGATTATGAGTGTTCATTGACCATAAAGCCAATGTTTTATCTTCTTATGCCTATCTACCTGCCTGACCTAAGTTACTACGCCTCTCTGACAACTATTCTCCTTTCAGCTCATTGTCCTGAATGTTGGTTGGAGGTTAATGCCTATGTCTTTTTATTGCTCTTTACAGGCATGTAATTGCATATGATTGCATTTTAAGGGAATACACTCACTATTGTGCAATGATTCTGTCATTTTGCCTGGCTATAAGTTGTGGGATTTTTACCCCATATCTTTAAGGTGTTTTAAAAATTAACATCTTAATAACTTCAGTTTTATGTGAATTTAAGCTGATTATTCAAAGGAAAAGGGAAAATTAAAAACATAAGGAAGATCATTTGCTTAATGATCACTGTACTGCATGCCTTCTTTTCCACTTCCATTAAGTGCAATTTAGAAAGTGCATTTGTCATCATCTTACTGTAACCTGCAATTTATTGTAACTGTTTACAGGAACCCACTTTTTCTAGATGGTAAATATTCAGGCAGTTAAGGAGAATAATAGCCTTTCAAAGAAAGCGATATACACAAGAACATTGTAGACTGTTGGTTGTTTTGATAACTATGGCCTGGTTTTCTAGTTCTTGCAATCCTCAATATATTTGTTTATATATATATTTAAATAATCTATGTAAGATCATTTATTTCTTCCTACGTTATAATATTTATTAAGAACATTTTTATATAACATCATTACATGTAATTTATGTATATTGCAGTAGGGCAAGTGTTCCACTCTATTTTTTCATTTATTCCTGTTGATATTCTGTAAATAAATTCCGCTTCCATTACAGCAGTTCATGTATATAAGTTTTTCATAGTATTATTTTTTTCCTGCTGCGGAGGGAACTCTTGCCACTCCGGCTTAATCTTACTGTAAAAAGAACAAAAGTGTGAAATATACAGGAAGTTCTTTCCCCTTGGAGTTAAATTTGCAGTGGTTACTGGCGTTGCTGAAAGCAGCTGAAGGTAGAAATGAGAAGTTAAGGTTTCTTTATAGCTACTGAAGACTAACTATCCATCCCATACTTATAAATCAGGTACCAGATTTTAACCAGACAAGTGCTACTGCTCCTATTCATTTTTTGGTTATGTTGTGATATGCTGTATCTTTATTTGTCTGTATCTTTATTTGCATATGTTTATATGCATATGTCTTAAAAAATGCTTATTTATTTAAAAGTGTCCTGATTTTTTTTCAAAGAATTTAATTAGTAAAATTCTAACTTATAATATCTATGATAAAGATATTGATCTATTGATCTTTATCTATGATAAAGATCTCTTTTTTTTTTTCTACTGCACTATGCAGTGGGTATACAAACGCAACAAGATTTCTTTGTGTGTTTTTTGACACAACATATATTTATAGTTTGGGTCACCAATGACCAATTTATTTAAATCTAGCTATTTGCTAATACATTGAATAGTACACAAGTGTTAATAAAATAAAAGAGAAAAATAGATGTTATGTTCTAATGCTATTCTGTAAAATAATTCTTCAGAAAATGAATCCATTCTGAAAACAAATTTCCTACTATCTCAAGGGAAATTAAGGAAACTTGGGGAAAATATCTTTCTTTAAGACTATTTATGGAATATTTAGAAATAATATCCTTCAAAATAGATTCCTGTTTCTAATTTTCACCTACTTTTGAGTGCCACTCTCATCTGTTTATTCCAATTCAAGAGGAAATATAATTTACAGTGATTGATGAGCTTTTCTGAAATTAAGATACTTAAATCCGTTGCAAAATTTTCTGTTGATGATAGCGACATTTGCTTCTAACACAAGCATAACTTAGTATTTTTGAAGATTGAAATTGTCTAACAATTTTATTATGGCAGTCAACAGAGTTAAAACAGCACGGTGACATTTTGGGTAACTGCTCAGGAAGACTAAACTTTGCTCCGCTGGGTAGGGGGGAAAAGGAGGACCTTCTGTCTATTAACCAGAAGCTGAATAAATTCAAGGTAACTGGACCTCACAAATGATGTTTCTTTTTACAGTCAGGCAAGCAATGTATTACTTTTCTGTGAGGACACACTATAAATTATGAGAATAGTTGCTACAGTGCATTGGGTAAGGAACACTGTGAGTAGGCTCATGCTCTTAGGTGGATCTTCATGGATCTTGTACTGGGCTTGCTTGCGGTGCCTGTGCTGCCTGTGGACTAGCTCAGGCCTGCAGTGAGTCATACAGACGTATGGATGCAGAGGGTGGGCAATGTGGAGAACTGGCCCTGCTCACAGCTCTTCTATAGCAGCACTGGCGACACAACCCATCCGAATTTCTTGGCACGGTGAAGTCTAACCTGAATCAGGACACGGCTTATGTGAAGCCTGTGTGCTCAAGGCCACTGCACTGCATACAGGCTCTTCTCATCCATTTTCCCATCAAAATACTATAGAGAACACTCTTGTAGCCTTTCGTCTATACCACAGAAATAGAGCAGAAACCTCATAACCTCTTCAGCTTGAAAAGCCTGCTTCTTTAAAAGGTGAAAGTCTATATCCAGTCAGATTTTTTTATGGTGCTAGTGTCAGACTGTCTCTCTAAAGACGTATACTTAAAATTTTAATTCTTGTAACCCAATTCATTCTATTTAAATTCCTTATCCTTCTTTATAATGTACTCTCTGGGCTTGGCTTTGTAGCCAAGTATTCACAGTGGACTAACTGGCCTGAGGATTACAGAGCTAACCATGAGACAAGAATTTTTCCAGCAAGTGTCAAAAACAAAACAAAACAACCCCAGTTGTCACCTTATAATGCCTAAGTGCTCTGAACACTCTGGTTATGTGGTTGTCATAGGTTTGGAGGATCAACTGAAATTTATGTGATTTGACTGAGATTGTATCGAGGGAATGCGTTTCTAAATGTCTTGATTTCCAAGTTTCTGTGTCTGGAGGGTGAAACCGATCAAGAAAATGTTACAGCCTAACTGCTTCTGCAGGGTAGAGCTCATCAAAAATATGTGCCCACAGCTTTTTAAATATGAAAATACTTACTTAAAAATAAACTTTTTTTTTAAAGAATCCTACTATTAAATAGCATTGTTTAAAAGGAAAAGAAGTAGTTCATTTTCTCGTCTTTGAGGGGGAATGGCAGACAGAATAAAAACATGAAAAAGTATTACAAAAATGATTTACTCTTCATTTTATTTTCATGGAGAAAAGTCTTTTGGAAAACTTAAGAGGTAATATTGCTTTTACATTATTTTCCTTTGGCCAGCTCCTGTTCAGACTTTGTGAGGGCTAAGCACACAGCTGCGTCTAGAAACTTTTTATTAAACTAACTAGAAATAAAAGTTGGTAAGACATCAAAAATCATACCTAGTTCACTAGACCACATAAAAGAGGGCAATGAAAAGTGTAAATATGAAATCAGAATGTTCACAATGGATTAAATTAAAAACTGGCTAAAAAGAGTAGTAGCAGGTGTGCTTGGAAATTAATATTGTTCTACTTTCTGCATAATAAATAACTGTTCCTCCTGGCTCTAAGTGTTGCAACCATTTCCCTAGTTTATGAAAAAGCAGGTCAGATGGGTTCTTCTTAGTCTTCACAAACAACAGTATATTAAAAAAAAAAAAAAGCCTCTGCCCCAAAAATGCATTTAGGGGTACAGTAAATCTGAAGCTGAACAATTTGGATTTACCTTGATCATCCTTTTTCTTCCAGTTCGTAGAAAAGACCCACATTTACTTTAATAGTGTAGGATTGTATCTCTAGTGCCATGAGCAATTTCTCTTGATTTCAAAACTCCCACTGACTTCAATTAGATCAAGGATTTCTCCAGCATTCTCATTTCTCATGGGCTTATCATTACATAAGGTACTTTTAGCTAGAGAAAGAGTTGCCCCAATACTCTTGTTTCTCAAGAGCTTATCATTACAGAATATACCTGCAGCTGCTTGTTTTAATTGAACATAATTTGTAAATAATTTTAACTCATATTTATCATGCTCAAATTCAAAAAAGCAATATGCTTCACAAACTTCTGGAATAAAATTCCATGTCATTGAAGAAATAATATTTAAATAATATTTAAATCTAGTTGGCTCACAGATGTTGACTGTGGAACCTTTCATGTTTAAGTAATGAATCCAAGCGGGGTTTTCATTAGCTGCAAATTAAAACTATCAATCTTGGCCTCTATTATGTAACCAAGAAAAGATGATTTGACGCTCTCCTTTTCTGAAGTGGAAAGTGCAAACGTTCTAACTGGTGAACTTTCTTTTCAGCAGAGAAGAGTCTCAACATGCTCTTGATACACACACTTAAATATGGTTCTCTGAAAACTGAAACCTCTCTCACAAAAAAAAAGATTTCTACAATTTCCCAAAACAGTTATTAATGTCCCAAGAAGTAGTAAAATAATACTGTTAAAATCTTTGTTGTACCTGAAATGTAAGGCAGAATGGAAAAGCCTGTTATTCATGCTACACCTTTTTATAGGCCTTGTCTTAAGTCAATCACCATAAGTGGCATTTTATTTATTAGAAAACATTCTACTATGCCTCTGCATAGCTTCTCGATTACACATATGACATGATCTGTGAAAATATAGGCAAACTGTCACATTTATGTTCAGATGTGTAAGAATGTTTTCTACAAACAGTTCATGAAATTTGTTTTGTTCTTCAGGAATAACACTGCTAATGAAAACTATCACAAAATATATCTTAACTTTTTAAAATAATACACAAGGGGATAAGATGAAGTTTTAGAGCTTCAGAAGCACAACATGAAAAATCTGCAGATTATGACTAGTTTACTATGTTGTTCTTAGTATGCAAAACAAGCAGGAAATATTCTACCAACTTCCCTGGCTGCTATTCAATGACCAAAGATAGAATTCTAGTAGCAAATGAAAGATCTTTTGTACAAGCCTACTTCTTTCCAGAAGCATTGCAGATCTCTAAAAAAATTCTGTTTTATATTTATGAAACAATGAGGGGTTTTTTTTCATTGTAGTTATAGAGTATCAAAGCACTTTTAATAATTCTGCTCAACTCTGGTATGTAAGATGCAAGTGACTGATGGCCTGTTTAGGAGGAAAAATAGACTCGATGGATGCAACCTGGACATCCTGAAGATTGTATCCAGCTGTCTTTGATCTTATTTGAGAACTTCATCAAAGGAAAGGGCAGCATAGAAGATATAATGTGCTGTTCCAAAGCTGTAAATTATTCCTGACGCAAAATAACATTTCAGCATTTTCTTCCCACTGCAGACACAGTAGATTTGAACCTGCTCCGCAATACACACTAACATCTACATCTGAAGACATTAAATAATGGTGATATAATCTTAAACTCCAGGACTGAAGGCTTTCGGCTGAATATGATAGAGGAGCCTATTCTTTCAGAAAAAAAAAAAAAAAAAAAAAAAAAAAAAGGCAGTTTATTTGTTTGCAAAATTTGCCCACAAAGTCAGTACACAAACACAGTCTTTTTTTTTTTTTTTTTTCTTTTTTTCCGAGGGGGGTGTAAAAAATAAGTCTTTAGCTGTATTTAAAATTTCAGAAAAGAAAATACTTCCTTTGATGGAAGAAATGTCAGTCTACTCAGTATCATGCATTCAGGGCAGATTTTCAAAGACGTCAGTTAGGTACCTCGTGGATCTTCAGACCTTTGAAAAAATATTCTTCCTTGCTGTGTTAGGGTTTTCTGAACTCAGAAATTCTTTTCTTTTATGACTCATCTCTATCATCTCTTTCCTGTAAATAAAACATTATCTTGGTTTTATAAATATGTTGATAAGCAATGTGGAAAGCATTCATCACTGAAGTTGAAGGATACTTAGCAAAAAAAAATGAACAGAATGAATTGAGGAAAATTTATTTAAATAGTATTCAACAGCTACAAAAAATGTAATGCACTTTCACTGTGATTAGACCAGAGAGTTTATTTTATCTTGCATGAAAAGGATAAAATCTTTCTTTATCTAATCTGAGACAAAATGATAATGAAACAAATTTATTCAGAAGCATATTATGCAACTAATTTTAATCAGTTATGGAGCGTATTGACAAAAACAAAATTCTGCTTTTTTCATAATGATAGCCATGTTAAATAAAAAAAAATTAAAGAACACATAGTATATAAATGTATACCTCTGAGAGCGATTTTTATACTCTGAAACTTGGGATGGAGGTTTAAGTATGAATAGCATGCAGTGTTCTATAGTCAGAAACAAAGACTTAATTCCTTTTCAATCATTGGCAAGGTCATTATTCACTTCAGGAGAACTGTGACTTCCTCCTTGTTGCCTAAATATTAATTGGAGTATTCAGTCTTATGCATACTCCTCAGTATTAAACAGGGTAATAATCAAAAGGCAAAACTTCATTGTAAAATCTTCCCGTTCATATTCAGAGGAAATTGAACTCCTTTTTATTGAAAACATCCAAGTTAGCTAAATGGAACATCTAAAGCAGAATTAATGTAAACAAAAAAAGTTTTTTAAGTTACTTTAGAGGAATCCAGTGCTCTTGCAAATTTCTTCTATTTAATGCTGTAAAATATTTTTTATTACTGTTTATTACATCAAAGTATTGCTGGGACTGTTCTTCATTCTTAGTGAATCAGTATCAGTAAAGTCAGCTACTTTTTCGAGAGTTTCCAGATTCCTGAGAAATTTTGCGCTTCTCTCTTTCTGGGGGAAAATAAATAAATAAATAAATAAATAAATAAATAAATAAATAAATAAAGTGCCACACTGTATCATAAGAGAAAAACTGTACTTAAATGTATCTATTCGATGAGATTTAGCCTACTCATTATCACAACATGTCTTTTTATCTCTGTTAAAACATCTATTGCTTTCCTGACCTCGTTTATCTAGTGCCCTGTATTGCCCTGTATCTGTCCTGTCCTTTTGGTTGTTTACTACTTCCATGGTCTTTATATCATGCACAGAATTTTCTGTTATTTTTCAGCTCATTAATATAATGTTATACTGTGTCTAAGATGAATCCAGTAAAATTCCACCAGAAAAACAGATGTTCCATGGCAATTTTTCACTTGCTTTTATATCTGCATATCTATCTACTAGCAAGCTTTAAATCTGAGGGTTTCTAATTTCTTAATAGAATTGTTAGTCAATATTAAGTTACATGTCAGTTAATTGTAGGAAACAATTTTTACTTTCACAAGAAGTTGGGTTAGCTTGATCAGACCTATCTTTCATAAAATCAGAATGTTTCACAACTGGTTAGATTTCTCTCCTTCAGGGCTTGCGTCACTGGACCCCACAACAGGCTTGCAATTACTGAAGTTTCCCTTTATCCTTTTTTATACGGTAGTGCATTATTAGCTTTTCCCTCATTCCTATAGAATTTCTCCAGTGTTCATGAACACCAAGGAAAACTTCGTGGCTGATTACAGTTCACGTGTGCATGAGGGTCATGGGCATGTGTGGCTGGTGGAGGAGGGTGTGGACTGGGAGGAGGGGATGTTTTTCAGAGTTTTAGTAGTGCTTTTTTTTTCACATTATCTATTCAGGTAGGGTATACGTACGCATTTAGCGAGAACACTGACGTAGCTTATGGGCTCTCACAGCGGGGAGTGCTGCTGCCTCTCTGGGTGTGCGAGCTGGGGAGGACGGCACCTCTCAGGAGATGTGGTTAGTTTAGCTTCCTGCCCGACCCGAACTCTGTGTAATATAAAACCAAAGTTCATTAGCAGGATGGTGATTTTGAAACCAATACTCTGCATGATTTGGTGTGCCTTATTACACTTAAGCTGATCTGATCTCCAAATTTCACACACACACACACAAAAAAAGGATTCTATTTCCTTCTCCATTCTCCAGCCCAAAGTGTTCCCGATGCTTCCCTTGAATGGCATCTAGAGTCTAGAGGCTGTGTGGCTATAGGTGAGGGGCAGCTGAATTCCTGAGCCAAAGCCAGGATCTTGCAGGGAAGACATTGGATTTCTGGCAGAGCAGCAAGGTAATCTGACTCAGATTGCTCTGTGATTGCTAGAGCTGCTACAAGGCTCTACAAGGGTGAGCGGGGAAGGGAGAAGAGGAGAACTGTCCTTTTATCAGCAGCCCACAGTTAGAGCAGGTTAGGTGCAACCTGGAACCACATCCTTTGGCTGCATTTTCACAGTTGGCAACTCCCTCAGCAACCCCACACCTCCTGCTCTGGCTGCTGTCCCCACTTCAGCACGACCTGTCACTTGTGCCAGGGCCATGTGACTGCAGAGGGAACAAGGATCTAGGTGAAAAGAAAAATAAAGAAAGAAAACCTTTCTTTTCTGCAGGTGTCCTTTCCACTCCAGATCATTTTTTCAGCCAGGTTCCCAATGCAGCTCTACTACTTGCAGTGTAGGTGGTGACACGGGGTCAAGCAAGAGAAGAGGCAGCTGCTCCTTAAACGATGCTCCTACATTTGTTGTGGGTGGGTGATTCTACCTCTAGAGCAATAAGTGGAATTTGGGGACCTCCCCGCCTGCTGTCCCTTGGAAATAGCCACTCCTGGTTACCTCAGCAAGCATTATCAGATTCACTTTTCCTAGCCTGTCCTAGAAAGCTTGTCTTTATTCCAGCTGCAGGGAAGGAAGATCAGGATGGGGACTGGCAAAAACAAGGCAGCAAGAGCCAGGCTACTGCTGCTCTTTGCTGCTGCTGTGGTGAAGAGAAGGGAGAGGGAAAGGCAGCTGCTGCTTCCAATGAGGAAAGCTAGGCCATGAGCTGTGAACTGTACCATATTGTCAAGGAACATCACAGCAGGATTTTTCTGCCATTAAAATTAGAGCCAACAAAACAGTTTTTTTTTTTTTTTTTTTTTTGACAGCAACAATTTTTTAAAGAATTCTTTCATTTCAAATGATCTAAATGATGACAGAAGACTAAGCAAATGTTGGCACTTCTTAATCACTTTATAAATTGCTTAATAAAATATCACTTTATACAGAGAGATAAAGACTCCATTTGTCTTTGAAGTCTTTGAAGTGGGATTTCCTTTGCCAAAAGCACACCCACAAAAATGAGAAAATACACTTGTCATGAAGCACATTGATCACAACTAAACTCCCTTATTTTTGCTAGATCCTTCATAAAACAGTAATGTATTTTTGATCAACCCATAAATTCAGTGTATTTTCTCTGTAGTTATCACTGGACTAAGCCATGTGCTACTTTTTGTAGATGAGTTCTGGGAAATTATACTGTTACGGTAAAGGCAGAGTGAGTGAGTCATAGGCACGTCACAGAAGTAGAGAGTGACTCAAGTGAATGACTCTACCAGTTCAGAGCATTTCTGTCCTTGTACCTGTGTTGTGCTATTAGTGCGCTGCTGTTGGTGGCTGCGAATAGTAAGACAGCTAAAGGATGTAGGAAAGTGATGTGTTTTGAGCAAGGTTAAACAGTACTACAGCAGCAAAAAGCAGTGATTTCAGATCTTCCAGTCTGCTTTACAGATGTATTGTGAGGATGTATAGTAATCTTTGTCTGATGAAAATTGATTTATTTTGGTGAAATTGTGTTATGCACATTACGGGTGAGTCTTTTGGTAGCCAATTAGTGACTGGTGCAACAGAAAGTGAATGTGAATTTCACAGTGAAAACTTTCACGTTGCTAGTGCATAAGATAATCACTGTGGTGACTTTATTTCTTTATGGTTATTTAAACTGTTTTACCTATCTCTGCCCTCTAAGACACAGATTCATCACACTATATTGTGAATATTTATATGCAAGTAGTTCTCTCCAGCTCTCTAAGGATCTGTGATCCTTTCATATCAAAGCTTAATTTATATATGATAATTTACTCTTACATGTCTTTGTAAGATTGCCCTAAGCAAATAGGCAATGCTTCTGAAGGGTCATTTTTTTTCTCTAAGAAAGAAATTTAACAGAGCATTACTTACACTTCAGCATTCATCTGATAATCAAAATCTATTTCACTCATGTTATTTTTAGATATCATTAACTCTCAGGGGAAACTTAGATGTTATACTCCAGTCTGGGACTCTCTTATACAGATTTGAAAGACAAAAGCTTCATTGTCTGCTCCAAGGAAAAACTGCTGGAGGCATTTCTCCTGTGTTTCTAATGAATACCATATGAAAACAACCAGAGAACAACTATTTACTCACATGCAGTAATCTACTGGATTTTAATATAGAGACCACTTCCTTTGCCATGCCAATAAGCATATGATGCTGATGTTATACCTGCCAGCCTATTTACAGGGCATTTTTATTTATTTATTTATTTATTTTTGCAATGGCATAAATTATGCTATTTTTGAGACGAACTCTTATTGCTGGTGCTCTGTGTGAGGACAAAAGATACTGTTGTATATAGTTTATCAGACTTAAACACATCAAAGAGCAATAATATTTAAGAGGTTTAAATATTACTAAGTCATTCTTGCTCGTTTCCTCATTTTAAAGTTCAGATTTGCTGTTCGATAATATCACAATTGCAATTGTTCCCTATGCTTGAAGTTTCTCATTTGCCTGGTTAAGTATGAATTGGAGAGCATGTTGGAAGGGGAATGCATAATCTTATAGACCTTCTTGAGACTGAACATCTGTCATAGGTTTAGATGTGGATTTGGTGAATGGATTCAATGACATGTAGACTTACTTTCCAGTCTTGTGTTTCCACTGCGTCTGATCCATACCATGCAGACTGTTTCTTCTGGAGCCTACTGGCATAACAACTCTAGCCATAATATGAAATGCATCAGTGGCCTCTACCCTTCTGCTGCAAAATGGAGGGTAATCGTAGCTGCATGGGAGAATGTTGTTTAATGCTTTTTTTTTTTTTTAATTGTCTTACACTCGTGCAGGCGCCTACAGTGGTCTGTACAGTGCTATGAAGACAAGTACATTTGCAAACACAATACAGGTGGAGACACATACATTTTCCATGTATTTTTTATTTTGCAACTTCTAATCAGTTATTCATTCTAAATCACTTTTAGTGATTTTTAAGAGAATTTTTAATAGAAGTAAGAAAATCTAATCTTGTTTTAGGAAGTATAATTTTGTTTTATGATGAAAAGCAACTTGTAGAAAATCTTCAGCAGTTAACATAGTTCTCCATACTAAATCTTTTTTAAGAAAAAATAGTACACAGTCAGAGAGTGACAAGCTGGACAAAGGCAAAAGTATAGAAAATCATTTGCAATTTTCCAGCTTCTGTCTGGAACTTTCAGAACAACCAACTACCATCAGCTTGACATTACCAAGCTTGCTACTAAAGATAGATAGCTTTCATTCAGTGAAGAATGGAGTGCTGAAAACTACCATCAAAAGCCAATGAAGTGAGGTAATGCTTTATTTATATGCATCCTAGGATGAGAAAGTGACTTTCAAAGCTGAGAGAGGTGTTTTGAAAAAAATATTGCTTCCCCTTGAAAATAAAAATGCTTTCTGTTGCACACAGTAAAATGGATAACAAGTATATCTGATTGCATGAATGTTCAGTTCAAAGGAATGTGAGGTCACTGATAGTATCTGATGTGTTCAAGTATATTCTTCCTATGAAAAGATTGAAAATTAAAAACATAACTTGTAAATAACTACAATTCTTTTGACTTCATTTTAATTTGAGCTAAACATTTAACTTCTGTTAAGTAAAAATAGTATTAGTAAGAGCATCCTAATATTACTGTGCAATGAGAAACAGTTTTTACATTGTTAGAAGAGCTTTAGCAGGAAAAGTGTCACATGAACAGTTATTTTAAGTCTTGATTTTTCCTGCTTACACCTTATCCTATTCTGTCTAAGACTATAACTAATGGTGTGACATCTGGCAACCATACTACCTCAGGCTGCGACCTTGTCAATTCTTGTAAAGCTGTGGAAAAAGTATAACAGTGTAAGCATGAGGTTTGGATGTTTTTTTAAACCGTCTAGAAGCACAGAATCAAATATAGACACAAGCTACTCAGCTTTTTAGTCTCAGAAGAGCTAAATCTGCCTTCCGCACAAAAGATTCTTTCAAGAGTTGCAGTTAGGTCTGATGCAGACAGAGAAAGTATGCGGCTGGGTTTTCTAGGGGCAAGGAGATCTTAGAGCTCACAGTAGGTCTACTTTATGTTTTCCATTAATTTATATCATCCACCCTGAGAAAATAAACAGAAAAAGAAAGCAGATTGTGCAAAGATGTGAAGAATATTACTGCAAAAATTTGTTGGCAGAAAACATTTTGCAAAATTGTGTACTTTTGCTATCTGCCTGAAAAGCAGGCTGATTACATTGTTAAGTTATTAATATTAGAAAATAAGTGCTTTGTTATCTGTGTAGGCCATTGGTTCACAATGGTTTTCATACTTCAAATTGCATATTCTTTCTTCAACTTGCTGGCAAAAGGGAAACCAACATCCTTGACCTGCTTTCTGGCAGAGGTCGTGTTCTGTAAGATGACATGGAGTTACAGAGTAAGCTGCTTTGCTCAGTCTGGGTGGAGTTTGTAACAGTATCTCCTCATTGCACAGCAATGATTGTTATCAAACTTTCTCCTTTAGAAACGATCCCTTTGCATTAAACATTGTGAGAAGTGGCATTCAGAGTAAGCAACTCAGTGCAAAGAGGCAAGTCAGCAGGAACTCTAGAAATAATATTAGGCGTTTAGATAAAACTGATGATAGTAAAGGGCGGGAAAGAAATTCTGAGTGTCTCAAAAACTTTCAGTTGCCCAGGTACTGGCTTCCCTCTCTTGTGATCTCCATGGAGAGAGGTCAACCTTTTTTTTTTTTAAGAAACCTTCTCAAGGCTTTTTCAAATTGTCACACAAAATTCTCTTGGACTGGCTTATTATCTGGCAGTCAATATTTAAAGAATTTTGGGAAGTATTCTGGATATCTAAAAGCTTTTGCTAGATGAAGGGAATAGCAGAAAATTTGCCTTTTGTATTTTCAAAGGCGCGATTGCAGAGTTCTGGTTCAATCACTTAATGCAATATAAGAAAAGCATTTGTGAGCTTGCAAAACAAAACTACCTGTCATCACTCCAGTAAATTCCAGCTGTAAGGGAGCAGCTATCACATCTTGTGCCAGTCTTATCCAGCGCAAGAGTGTGTTTGGTGGGGTGTTCAACAGTATCTGCTACACTCTGATGTTTGACACCGGTCGAGAGGTTTTGATGGCTGATTACTACCAGAAAGCAGAAGCTTTAAGACAGTCTTGGAATCTACTTTTCTCCTCTGTCAATGAAAAACACTTGAAAAAATATCTGTGTCAGTGTAGTAAGCAAGGATGTAATCCATGAGGTAGCAAAAGACATGATGCTGCAATGCAAGAATGCAGTCCCTGAGATAGCAGAAGACAGAATGTT
>JAWLRI010001021.1:146076-164497 GCA_034781795.1 Crypturellus tataupa
TGCTTGCTTGCTATTTACAATAAAGCATACTGGCAAATCCAAATCAATTGGCTCAGAGGATTTGTCCGTTTATAACATCAGGATATTCATCTTTCAAAAGCATTCTTGTTTACCACACTGTTGAGTTGCCTGAGACAAAATCCAAGGATAGTGTTTTCGAACAACTACTCCTAACACAGGAGCCATAAAATCAACAGGAAAAATCCTTTGGCTGTGAACAGTATCTGGAATACAATACCATGCCTTTTTTTTTTGAAGATTGGTGTTAGGTTTGACCTTATTTATCTATGTTTATCCTTTATCAGAGATACTATCCAAATGTTTATTGTTTCTACTCAGATCATTATTCTTTTTATTGAAAATTACTGCCACAAGCTGATATGTTAAATGTCCTTCAGCTATGCTTCTCTTTATCTAAATTGAGTGATGGTAAACACTGAAGCAAATCCCACTAAATATAGCATTTTTTGTTATTATTTTTCTTTTTAAGCTCATGTGTGCATGGATGATAGGTCTTCAACAAAAGAATATTTACAACACTCCACATTCAGAAAACTTATAATTACATCCAGGCATTTGCGTGTATTGATGTTTGAGAGTTAGTCAAAAGAGATTTCTGCATTTTTGGATATTTGAAATCCTAGCTGAGCTCTGTGTGCTATTTTAGCTGGCATCTTAGAATAAAACAAGTTATTGAAATAAAGTTAATATTCTGCAAATAAGCAGAATTCTAAAAAAAAAAAAAAAAAAAAAGGAAAGGAAAGAAAAAAGAAAAGTGATCATAAATATGTGCAACTATAAAGTTACAAATTTCCTTAGAAAACATAGTGCAAAAAGTACCTTATGCTCAGGAATTCTAATCTGTTCCTGTATCTGTAGAAGCTGATTATATAAGATCTTCCTGAGAATTCAACCGCTGTGGAATTCCCAGAAGAAACCTATAATGGCAAAACAATACTGCAAGAAGCACTCTTAGTTATAGAAGTTAATCAAAACAGCTACCTAGCTGGTTTCATTTACTGTATCACAGATCCATCACCATGAATGAAACTGAGTATAAGCTACAGCCTAATGCAAAAAGGAATCCCTGGTTCAGGTTACTGGGTTAATAGGTTACTGGTATGACTGAAACCTGAACACGAAAGCCAAGAAGTCCAGCTTCATTGCTGATATCAACATTACAGATAATCATAAAACAAGTAACTTAAGTATATTCTTTGCTAAATGTTGTATCTCTCTAGGCATTCATATCTTTGGATTTAAACACTTGTGAACAGATCTTGAGAGATTCCTGAGTGTTTCCAGTGTCAACTGAGGACAAAAGGAAATACAAATATTCAATATCTGAAAATCAGACACGGAAAATGAAACTCAAACACTCCTTGAAGGTACTCTTTAATACGTCGTCTTTAGAGAGGTAAAAAAGAGCAACCCAAGGGCGGCTGTAGCTCTAGAGCTCCCCTCTGCCACGCTCAATGCATGCCCACTTCATGCAATCCTCCTCCTGCAGGCTGAGCCATTCCACAAACATAAAATAATTCATATCCCTTACCTATCACTCAGGACTGTTGTGAAATGGCAGCAAATTCATCCTGTGTGTAATTTCATTGACTATTATCCAAATGATCTAACATCTGTAAGGAGCCTTCTTCAGGAGGAGAAGTATTATTCCAAGTATTATTTCCATTGCCAAACACTGATCTATTTCATGTCAGTATCAAGTAGGCTTGTGATTGCCAGTCAAATTTAGCACATCGGTCTAGGGAAGGACTTCACTCTTTTTATCCTCATTTCTAGGATTCAAATTCTGGATAGAAATGACATTTTTCTCTATATTTGTCCAAACCATATTCCCCGTAGAAAATACACTAATGCAGTTGTTGCAGTATAGCCATCTATACTGGAAAGAAACACCTACACATACTAATATGCATAATATGAAAAGCTAAGTCAGAGATCATGGGAAAATATCAGCAATGTACAAAATTAAGTTCTGTTCTAATCTTATGCCACAGACAGACAGGTCTGAATTTTTTAAACTATTTTTAATTTATTTAATTTATTACAAAACTAACCCATGTAATAAGGTAAATAAGTAAAATGATATTCTTTCACTTATTCCACCCCCCCCCAAAAAAAAGAAAGGAAAAAGGACTAAATCCACTATGTTAAAATTTCAATATGTGATTTTACAAGTCCTGGTATTCAAAATCCAGTTTTATAACCAGTGAGTCCTTCCTAACAATGAAAATAGTAGCCCGCCTAATGTTCAGGCGTATCAATTGTGATTATTTGAAAAAAATAATTTTGACCTTTTTCAAGATAATTGAAAGGCAAAGTAATAAATAAAATCAAGCATATTCTTAGCTACTCCACAAAATAAAGATTTATAACTTCAGTGTCATAATAATATGGCAAATATTTTGCAACTTAAGTCTTTATCAGGTTTGTCCTTAATTTTAAGTATCAGTCAAATTTGGTGATAACTGGAAAAACCTATAATTAGCTTTATAAAATATTTGAAATTCATTTATCTTTTCCGCATGTCCTGACAGAGGTTGGTAAGTATAATTATTTCACTGATCGTGACATTTTTTGTTGTTCAAATCTACAACTCTATAAACCACCCCTTGCTAGATATAATTTGTTTTGAGCTTAAGGGTTGAAAGCCAGATATCTGGAAATGCAAACACAATGTGAACTCAGACTTAAAAAAAAAACACTTTCATAAAACCCATCTGTGGAAAGTTATGCAGCTATACTGTCATCTAATTTATTGCTTCTTTTAATGGGCAATTTTAGCTTTTGTCCAATAATAAAATTATTCCAATGGAATACTTGTCTGGTAAAACAATACTGAGCCAATTTCCTTGCAGAAAACAAATAAAACATAATACCTTTTTAGTGCTTTGATTTTTTTTCTTGAATGAACTACATTCTGTGCCATCTTCACAAAAAAAAAAAAATCAAAATATCCTGTAATAATTTTGTTTCTCTTTTTTTTTTTTTTATCTCAACTGGTGCCGAGTTTGCTCAGTTAGAGCAGATCTTACAATTTGCACCAATGTGACCAAGTTTTGAGAAAACGTCTCACAGAATAAACAAAACAATAAAGAATCAAGTGTTCTCCATGTAACAGCAGTTTAACAATAGTTTAGCGCTATGTGTAGAGCCTTTGTTTCTGGATCTGGGAACAGCATATGGGCAATTCCTCTTACCCTCAAAGGTCAGATTCCATTATATCTGACCTCCTCACTACAAATTAGCAAACAAAGCCATTTGTGAGCCTTCACTGCTCATCATTGTTACTCATGCAAATCTGTTGCAATGGGCTATTTAGGACAGGCAGTGCTGTAATGCAAGCTACATAACAATGTATGCAAATAACCATCTGACTGGGCTATAAAGACCGAAGCAACAAGTTAACATTAATTTTTCCCACTTGTCTACATCTGTTGGCTCTAATAACAAGAATATCTGAAAGAAAAAACGCAAGACATTTTTAGCTTTCAACCCATAGTGAAGAATGTGAGTCATATATGCAAGAAGAAATAGAGAGATGTTAGCAAAGAAAAGGGAAGAAAAGGTATACTCTAGTTTATTAGGAGATTCAGAACTCTAAAACCACCACCAAAAAAAAAAACCACTAGACATTGAAAAACAAGTTCGTTCCAATATGCACATTTTCTTAGATATATCGTTTGTGCTTCTTTTCTTACAAGGCATGTATGTTTAAAGGACATTAATACAATTACACTGAAAGCATTGATTGATTTAAGTGTGGTATATCCTATACAACATTTTAGATGTAGATAGTTGCAGATAGATGTCAAAATTCTCCAAAAGTGTATGTGTTATCCACCCAGAGATTGACCCAAAATAGCAAAACATTTAGGCATGCCAGTTAGACCCATTTAAATGCAAAATTTTTAGTACTGGGAATTCAGAATACATTAATCTTTTTTTATGATAATGAAGTGGACTATACCAGAGACTACAAAAAACAATCCTGTAACAGCCAGAAAATGGGCTGTATCATCTTGCTAATTCATTCTGTCTGTAATTTACATAATTTTATGTGACTCAGCACTTATTCACAGAATAGGTTTGCCTTATATAAACCTGATATGAGGAACATAGTTTCTACAGCCTTCTTCAAATAAACAACTCTGAGATGAAGCCCTTTGTAGTGATTGTCCCTTGGAATTAGACTTTATATCAGTGACACCTCCCGTACTTATAAGAGTAATCTATTGTACGTTGTCAATAATAATAATATTTCAAAAAATGTTATGGTAAATTGATGTGGCCATGTAGTACTTGGGCATCACAAATAAACTGTATAACCTGTAAGAGACTGAATGAAGATAGTCCTCTCCTACTCCTAGCACTTCTAGTTCTTCCTATGCTTGTCTTGTAATGTGTTTTCATTATACAGGTAGGGTATAATATATAGTTCAGAATAGGTAATAAGTTTCTACTGAAAGACATATAACAAGTTTCCTACCTAACCTATTTTTTGTTTCGTTTGTTTGAAAAGAAAAGGGGGTGTTTGAAAAAAAGTTCAGGAAAAAAAAAAGCTTGAAAACCACTCGGAACATTTTCTTGTATCAGTCATATAAATGTATCAGACTGGATGAGTGGACAGTGAAGTGGACTGAGGACTGGCTGGATGACAGAGCTCAAAAGGTGGTGATAAATGGGGCTGAGTCTGGTTGGAGGCCTGTGGCCAGTGGTGTCCTGCAGGGTCAGTACTGGCCCGAGTTCTGTTCAACTTGTTCATCAGTGACTTAGACGAGGGCACAGAGTGCACCCTCAGCAACTCTGGAGATGACACCAAACTGGGAGGAGTGGCTGACACTCCTGAGGGCTGTGCTGCCATTCAGAGAGACCTAGACAGGTTGGAGAGTTGGTCAGAGAGAAACCTCATGAGGTTCAACAAGGAAAAGTGCAGGGTCCTGCACGGGGAGAGGAATAACCCGAGGCACCAAGACAGATTAGGAGTTGATCTGCTGGAAAGCAGCTCTGAGGAGAGGGATTTGGGAGTCCTGGTTGACAACAGGTTAATCCTGAGTCAGCAGTGTGTCCTCGTGGCCAAGAAGGCCAATGGGATTGTGGCCTGCATGAGGAGGAGTGTTGCCAGCAGGTCGGGGGAGGGGATCCTGCCCCTCTACTCAGCTCTGGTGAGGCCACACCTGGAGTATTGGGTGCAGTTGTGGGCTCCCCAGTTCAAGAAGGACATTGAGCTTCTAGAGAGGGTCCAGCATAGGGCAACAAAGATGATTAAGGGACTGGAGCATCTATCATATGAGGAGAGACTAAGTAAAGTGGGCCTGTTTGGAGTCTGGAGAAGAAAAGGCTGGGAGGAGATTTGATCAACATGTTCAAGTACCTCTGCGGTGACTTTAGGGAGGATGGGGCCAGGCTCTTCTCCGTGGTGCCGGCGACAGGACGAGGGGTAACGGGTGCAAGTTCAACCACAGGAAGTTCCAGCTCCATGTGAGGAAGAACTTCTTTACTGTGAGAGTGACAGAGCCCTGGCACAGGCTGCCCAGAGAGGCTGTGGAGTCTCCTTCTCTGGAGATCTTCCAAACCCGCCTGGATGCCACCCTGTGCCACATGCTCTGGGTGTTTCTTCTTGGAGCAGCAATGTTGGACTAGGTAATCTCTAGAGGTCCCTTCCAACCCCGATCATTCTGTCATTGTATATAAATGTAATCACTGGGGCTTCCTCTTTAGAATCTTCCCAAATGATTTCTAACAGAGATATTACAAGTCATGAAATCCTATGGAATGCTATAGAAAAGAGATATAATTCCTTTATTCCCTCCCCTACCTCAAAAAAAAAAAAAGACAAACAAACAAAAGAAAAAGGAAGCACTAGTTGCATTTGGAATGCTCAGTAATATAAAGAACTGTATAATTCTGAGAATAAATGACCTAACTTACCTGCACCTTGCAAGTAACGTCCATAGGGCATCATGGAGGGCTAGTCCTTCACCTGCTATGAATCTTAGTCTGTTGGCTTCAGAGATGGATAGGGATAAGCCCCTCCATGCAATTACAAACCTATTTCTGTGCTTTGGTAAACTATAAAGCCATAAAAGTCTTTTTGCCATCAGTGAAGATCTCAGTGAAGATATAAATCCCAGACAAGGATCAGTCCTTTTAAAACTTAACTTGTTCCTTTGTAAATGAATAAAGAACTTAAGAATTTCTGTCTGTTTTAGTTATCGTTAGAAAGCTCATTACTCCTTAAGATAGTATTTTATTATTGGTTTAGTTGTCATCATACTCTAGAAAAAAGTTATAGCCCATGAAGATCAGCTGTCTCATCAATCCAGAGTACCGTACTGTATCTTTCCACTTTTTGCAAAAATTGTTTCCATGTCACTTGCCAGGAGTGCAAGAACTAAAGTGCATTTCAGTATTTTGAAACGCCACACTGTTTGTTGCAGCTTTTCTGATACATTGCTGAAAAGAATTATCTCTAATATCAATACATTTTCTTTCCAAACCTAGTCATATCCGGGCACTTAAGAGTGTTTACTTTAACTGGACCTGTATCTCTTTTTGAAGTTATGAACAATTTTCTCAAACAAGGAAGTTCTATTAATACAAGTTTACAGGCAAGAAGTCTGTGTCTACATTTCTTGTCTGATTCATCTGTTATTAAAAGAATGAGTGCTTCTTTAGAAAACTGTATTTTACAACTGGAGCCTGAAACTTTAAAACTGTTTAGAATCTCCCAAAATCAAAACTTTGCAGTGTTAACATCTCAGATTAAACAAAGAATAGCTTTATGTGTGTCATGGAAAAATACAAATACAATGTAATACCTGATCAACATCTTAATTAACATCCTACCTAAATCTGGTAAGTTATTTAAAGCATTGCCCAGTGTGGGTTGCTTCTTCCAAAGAAGTCTCTTTATTCCCTCAAATACCAAGATAATTATATAATACATTTGTGAACTTAGTAAATGCAACCATTTCCTAAATTCTCCAAAAAATAATTGTGTACCCTCATGCTTGCATGTGCTATTGAAATAACACTTACAGATGAGGACAGAAGGACATTTTCCTTCTAGAAAAAAACCATTTTATTGCTGATGGATGAGATAGCTTGGTGTGATAACTATGAAAAATATCATATAAATAACAAATAACTTCTGATTCAGAGTCTTCTTGGATTTCTACTAGCATTCTTTTGTATAATATTCACTTTTATAGCTTAAGATGTCAGTGGAAATCCTTTAGTTGTGAATTACAGCTATTTTTCTCAGAAAGGACTTCAAGCATATTTTACTGCAATATATAATTTTATGTTAGAAGAGCAGAATAGTTAAGGATATCTCAGTGTCTCTACACCTTTTTTTTCTTGAAACTGATAATTGTCCAACAATTGCAGCATGAAGGCTTGTTATGTAAGACCTCAGATCTGGAAAACATTTTAAAAATAAATTGTAAAGTATTATTTAAATCATCCCTGACTTGCTCTGAATAAAATATGAAATGGAAATGTCAAACAATATTTAACATATTTCTCCCTATGTCTCAAGTTGTTTTGGTATTGTAATTGAGAACCTAGATTCTAAAGAGTAAAGAACCTAAGTTCTCTGTGAAACAAAATGAATACATACATTTAGATTGGTGATATGTCAATAATTTAAATTAACCCTCTGACATGATTAAATACTGAGGCAGTAAAAATGTCCAATGACTTAACTGGACCAAGGCTTCAACCTCAGTGTGCAATTAGCAGTGGTGTCAGTGGAATTGTATTTGTATGTATTGCAGTTTTTAAATGACATGTTTTAAAATACTGGGTCTGTTCAAAGAAGGATAGCTTAAAGAAATGGTATATTAAGAAAACTTTCAGATAATTGACCTGCTATCAACTTATGAATATATAAAGGATGCTAGAATCAAAGTGGGAAAAAATACTTTATTTGTCTGTCAGGAATGAAAATGTAAGTATACGAAATCAAATATGGAAAAACAAAATTAACTCTTGCTCAAAAATATATGAAGATTAAAAAAAAAGAGTAATTGCACAAGTCAAAAGAAATAAATCATAAGAAATAGTTAAAATAAGCTGAATAGTGCCTTCATAAATAGTATACAGAGTATTATTTCCGTTATTGCAAAAATGAACTGGAAGACTTTCTAGGCTCTTTTCATCCGTAATTTCTAAATATGCAGGTTGCAGCATTGCCTAGCCCAGTTTCCATTACTGTTAAAAAGACTGGGATATCCAATCATCTTAACTGCTTATGAAAAATCTGAGACCTAATCCATCATTTTGTATTTGAAAAGATATTTTTTAAATAATCTACGGCCTTTGAGGAGCTAAAGGGTAGTTCTATCTTCTCTTTTGTTAGTGATACAGGTCATGAATTGTTTTCTTTAGTATTTTGTCTTGTGATATCTACTATGCCAGTGCAGTCATTTACTTCATTAAATTTAGCCTTAATATTCCTCAAGGGGACATGCAGGAAATCAGTTTTCCTTCTGACTGCCTACAGACCATGAGTGAATTTGGTTCTGCTTTTTACCAGGTATCCCTGACTTTCTGATTTGAACTACCAACATCTTGCTGTAAAAAGAAGAGAAGGAACCTGGCACGCTCCAGAATATTCATTACAATTTTTGAAATGGTGTTTTGAAAGGTTGCTGGATGAATTCACTATGATTGCTGCCTTAAGGCAGGAGATCTGAAAAATGTCTTTAAGGGATAATGACCAGTGTTCTTTTTCTGCTCATAGAAAACAGTGTTGTTACGACAGACTTAGTGACTGAATAGAGGGGGGACATCATTCTGCTTCTGGATGTCTCCCAGAGTCACTGCTAAATCCTGCTTCTATCTATCTACTGCATATCTCAATTTTCCATTTTCTCAGGTTTTGCTGCTGCCGCACTTCAGTCCTAAGGGCAAAGAAGAAAAAAAAAAAACCCACAAACCCTCAACCCTGGTCTCCTCTACAGTGGCTCAAATTGCCCAGAGGGTTGGCCTACTTCTCTGCCACTTTTCAAAGATTTCCTTTAAAAACAGAAGAGATTAAAAAAAGGAAAAAAAAAGTGAAAAGGTTCAAAATATATAATTAACCACCTTCTCATTAGTCCTCATGCACCATGAACAGCATGTCACACAGTGGGTGTCTGTAAACACAGAGCAGCGAGGCTGCAGCTGCTCCCCTGACAGTAACACGCTGCGGTTGAAGCGGCGCAGGGTCATGCCGCTTTGCAGCGTACAAGCTACCGAGCTGTAATTTGGGGCTAGGCTGTAGTTTTGAGCCCACACAAAGAGTCGGGGGCATAAACTGTGCTCTATCTAATAACAGCTCCCAGAGATGCTCCCTGTTGTGCCAGGGGGACCCCCACGGCAGCTGCTGCCATTACCGGGGCCTGTGTGAACCCTCTCGGTGCCAAGGCGGCTCTGCTGGGTTCTGTGCGCGAGCAGCATCGCTGCGGCAAGGCTGCTGCCGGCTGCCAGCGAGGGTTCGCTAATCACTTTAGCCTGCTCCTGGTGAAATATATTAATTTCTGAAAAGAGCAAAATAAGGACACAGGGTAAGGAAGCAGAAAAATAGGATCTTCTTTATCCTTGCTGTCGTGCATGCACTTAGGGAAATCCACCATCCAACCGCTTGTCATTTCACTGAGGCGTCCCTGTGGCGATGGGGCTTTCTGACGGTTAAATGGGCACCTTGGAGCTCAGAGAGAGACGTGGGGAGGCACGAGCTGGGACCGAATGTCTCGTTTTGAAACATCACCAGCCAAATGCTGCATAGTCTATACGTGGTGAAGCGATAGGAGCCCTCGGGCATCTTTTTACTAAACTGCGAGCCAGTAATAAACCACAGAATGGAGCCAATGAACAGATTTAGACCTAACAAAGTGACTTGTGCTGCACATCAGACAAATGATTATGTAGCACGAGTAACAAGGAATCTACATCCTGCTCTCAGAGAAGATCATGTGACTCAAATGGATTGTTAATGAAATTAGTTATTTTATTATTGTAAGGCTAATAAAACAAGAAAACTGCTAGCCCTGGAAAAGTCCTTTACATTCTTCACCTGGAGCTTTCTTCTTAGTTAAAAAGAGCTAATTATTAGCTCTCAGTTATTAGGTTGGCAGGACCTCTGCTATAGTTGTCTAATCCAGATTCCCTTCAATATGAATTCTGAAAATTTGCTTAATGCAAACTGAGACACACAAATTTATGGAATATTTCAGTAGTAAATTGCTTTCTTAGAGAAAAGCAGAAATCTGCTCCCTTCAAGTCTTAGTGAGTTACTCTTTCCCCTGCCCAAGACATCAAGTACTGGAAGATACATGGTTAGCTGGCCCTCTTTTTCGATGACCTACATTCACTATGCAAAATTTAAATTGCAAAGTGCTCAACTTTAAAAAAAAAAGAAAAAAGTATAATTATGTTAGGAAACATAGATTTCTGTCTCGAAAACAGAAGAATAGCAGTATTGTCCAACAAAAGAGTGACGGTTGTCCTAACAGCCACCATTACATCATTCAGAGAATAAACAGTGTATTTTTCTTCTCTAAGTATAGGGCTTGGGAATGTTCAAATATTGTCTGTAAAAAGAATGAGCTTTCTATGATAAAAAGAAGATTAAAGCATCTTCTAATTTTATCAGTTTAATCCATATATGCATACACTGTAAAAAAAAAAAATAAAAAAAAATAAAACGGTTGCTAGTAGGTAGATTAAGAGGAATGTGGGAACCAAGACCTTGAAGAATTCAGTATTGAATAAAATAAAATATTTTTGGCACAGCATGTGTCATATGTATGGTATCTTTAGGATGCTAGCAATAACTTTTCCCTATAAAAATCTAGGAAAAGACTTTGCCAGAATTTGGATGGGGACAAAACCTTGATGCCATTTATATGCTGAAAAGTAGCCAATCAAAACAGACTAATCAATAACAACACAATGTTTACCTTATTTTCATGTTTATCTGTACACTACATCCCATAAAAGCACCCATGTTTGAAAATAAAGTCACAGATAATTCATGCCATCAGATGATTCACACACTTAGGCAGCCCTGGCAAAATCTGAGACAAAAGTAGGTGGAAATCAGAAACTGGTTAACACAGACTTTGTGGTAATCTTCTCCTTGTGTTATTTACACATATATATAAACCTATGGTGCTGATAAAACACACACTTTTGTTTTGTTTTTAAGTAGCATTGACATCAGTAGTGCTGACAGTTTCAGTATTTTAAGACATAACCTCTTCCTCACTGAGTGTGACTGAAGCTTCTGTGTTTTATATTTAGCATGCTAACCAAATAAAATTATGATCAGAAAATTTTGTAAAAATGACAAGTTGGCATCCATCTGGGTGTCTCTCTGTGAATGCCTCATTTATTCTCTCAGGCTACACATGCCAGTTCATGAACACAGTGCATTCAGCTACCTGAAAATGAATCAATGTCCCTTCTCTGTATATTATTCATTGCCCACAACCCCTGAGAACTGGAGAGTCTGGATCTTGCTAAAAATTAGTTCTGTGATTAATTCCCGAGGCAGAATATGATCCATCCCACCTATTTCTTGGCAGCTATTCTGAGTTAGCAGGGTGACATTACTTAAAACTTATTTTTGTCAGTTAAGTAAGAAAATATGACTAGGTGAAGGCATACATATGGTTACACTTTCAAAGTGACTTCTGAAAAATGTTCTCAAGATATTTGGAAAACTGCCTATTTTTAAAAGACAAAATCCAAGTTTCATATGGAAATAGGTTTCACGCATTCCCTATATCCTTTAGAAATATTACAGGTGAATTTAGGTATGCCGCTTTTGAAAAGTGCTTCTCTCTCTCACACACACATATACAAAAAAAAGTAGGAGCTGCCATTCAAAATGTAACAATGATACAAGGCTGAGTAAGACAATATGCAAACCAACCAGGTCCAGGACGGAGAAGCCACATATTTTCCTCCTACTGGGGAAAAATAGATATTCAAAAGTTTCCAAGAAATCACTTTGGGCAGAGGCCATCTCGACATTGGCACCTGGACATGGCAGCCTGTGACCCAGGCTGAAGGGCCACTAATGAGAAGTACTCTGCCAAAACAACATAATGTCCCTGTCAGGCTTCACAGCCCGCCTTCTAGAGTCCAAAAGATAGCCATAAATGAAGAATCTTCAACATCCTTTCAAAGAGGTTTTCATTTTTTATTTTTGATTACTTGGGAGATCTTTTTGCTCTTTGTATTTTTTAAATGTAGACTGAGTATATGCATGTTTGAGGGAATGCTTGTGAAATTCAAATGGCAAAGTGGCCAGAGAGTGAGTTTCTCGATTTTGACCAGTGTTAAATATTTCCTAAAATAATTGCTAATGTCAATTAACAAATTTTGTAAGCATAGCATGCTTACAAATTCTAAGTTACTTCAGATCATCAGCTGAAATTTCTGATAAATTGACTAATTTCTGCTTGCCAAGAGTACTATAGTAAAGTGTGAACTGTTATATTTTTACTGCAACTGACCTGTCCTGACCTAAAAACTAGATTGAAACCCAAACACCTTAAAAAACCCACAATCATTATCAATGAACAGAAACTTGTTTACGCATGATGACTTTATTCAGACTGTGAACCACTGAAAAGACTGAGAATTTCATTTTTAATCTTAGCTACGCGTGTCCCTATAAAAATACATAGCTTTAAAGAATCACTTGGTTTATTCAAAAGGCATGCAAAGAAAGATTTCATGCCACAGTAAGGAATACAATGGAATGACAATCCTATAAAATACATTAGGTCAATTTACACATCAAATTTTCAGCTGCATATTTGCTCTAAGATCTGTAGTTATAAAGAAGTATATAATATTTCAAGACTGTCTTAACAAGATTTGAAAGTTTGCCAAAAAAATGAAAAAGTATCACTTTTCTGAAAGGCTCCTTACTATCCAGGGACATTCCGGCAATTTCCCTTCTTGCAGATGTCATGGTGCCAGATTGGGGCAATGTTAAGTCTCACATATAGATAGCAACTGAGAAATATCAGAGTCACTAAGGAGGGTTAATAGGCCTATGCAAGGAGTACTAAGGAATAGTAATAGCTAGAGGACAAAGAATGACATATTGAGTTACCTGTTTTCCCAGATTTTGTTTCAAATTTCATGAAAGATATGGAAAAAAGCAGGAAATCAAATCCATATTAGGGACAATCCACATATATCTGGCATATACCGCTTTGATATTGGATCAAGAGAGAAATAAAAATACTTTGAAGATTTTGAGGATCTTGGCAACAAAGGATGTTCCTTACAACATTTCTTTCACCTGAACATGAGATAATGAACCTCATTATTCAAATATTTCAGCATATGACTATCTTTTCAACACTTTCCCAAAACTGAAAAGAGTTGAGAAATATGAAATAAAGAATTCCAACTGAATTTCAGGTTAAATCGCTGGTGCGTGAGAATCACTGTATTTCTCTTTAGAAATTGTGCCCTGCTCAAGGCAGGATGGAATTTTCAATTGAATTTCTGCATTGGTAATTTTCTCCCCCATGTCCTTTCTGCCTGATGCGATTCAGGAAATCTAGAATGTTTGCTGGATGCAAGCCCTGTGCATTAACAGCTGGCCATGTCTTATTTATCACAATCGTAGGTTTGAGGAACTCGTTAGATTCTTGGAAAGACAGAATGGAAACACAATCTCATTTCCTCTTTCTCTGGCACCGTTTCTGGCTTATTTATTCATTCCAATGAAAGGGCAATAGTGGAAAAAAACCCCACTAAACTGGAAGCACTCGACACTGCTTTGCAATTTCTCCTATACCTCAAAGACTGTGAGGTAAGTGAAATGGATGGAGTTGTAAATATTACTATGTGGCTGGGTTGTGTACAGATAATAACATGAGTTTGGACATTTAATTTTCTCAGTCAGAAGAAGAGTGACATATATATTGAGGGTATTATTAATTAAATAATAATATTGATTATTTAAAAGAATATTCAGTTCTGTGAATTTCACTCTCCATTTTTTCTAGTCTATAAACCATCTTATGGTAGAAATATGATTATTCCTTCGTTATTTGAAGAGGAATTATTTCCTGCTTTGATCTAGATTTGATAATTTATTATAGCTGTATCAGTAAAAGAGCAAAAAAATTACAATATTGACTAAAATTGAATATCTTTCAAATTCAAGAATTTCTTCTTTTAAATGTTTTATCCTTGACAATGGTGTGCAGCATTATTTTTAGCAGAAGGTAATTCACCCCATGACACTTTACCAATTCTTAAGACAATATACATTTCGTCTAAAATTAGTAGGCACTCTTGATATGTTTAATATTATCTAAGCAATAAATTGCAGTAGAAGGTCCCTTTAGAATGCACTAAAGAATATACTAGATTATGTAAACACGGTAAAGAATTGCGTCAGTACATATTAACCAAACCACTGCTTCAGTGACATCCAATGTTTTATCAGAATAATTTGTTAATTTAAACAATATAACTAGGATTTGTTTATAAAAAGGAAGATAATTATATATTCTGAGCTAGAAATCTTATGTAACAAAATGGGCCCTCAAATAAAGGAATCTAGAATCAGCAGTGTAGCTGTTTGTTAGGCATTGCAGTCTTTTCTGTGAAGTGGATATAGATACAATTTACACTGGTTTAATCTAACCTTTTCATTACAACAAAAGAAACATGCAACATTTAAGTTGGTTTGTATTTCTGAGGGAAGGAGATTCTTATTACTTGTAAAAAGGCATTAAATATATGTGGACTAAATCTGTCTTTTGAAGGTTTTGGAATCTGACAAATGTTAAAAGATGACATGTTACAGAAGGACAGGTTTCAAGCTGTAATGACTAACAATCCTATTCCTCTAAACTTTGTAAGCAGCATTCCTTTTCTGTTGTAACAAAGTTTAGAGAAGGCAAAGAACTAAAGAATCCTCCTGGGGTGTGTTTCCTTTGGTAAGATCAAAATGCATACATCAGAAGACTGTAAGAAATGCCTTACTGAGAGGAGAACAAGCTAGCACAGTATTCTGCCATTTCTGTTTCTTTCCATTCCTAGTATTCCCCTTCTCTTTGCTTTCTTTCATTCCTTCTTGCAATCCTCTTTCAGCTTGTAGGTAGTTAGGTTTGCGGTAGCTGCAGCAGCCAGTGATGTTTGGGTATCACAGTCCCTATTTTGTGTTCTCCTCTGAGAGGCATCTGGAATTCATCTTTTGCATCCCATGTGCTCTGCTCTTTCTTATGCATAAAGCTGCTGCTCTTTGGCATATGTGAAGAGCCAAAGAGCAGGATTTTCACAGAAAATCAGAGGTTGCAGCAATTAAGATCAGAAATATAGTGAAAATATTATCAAAAGTGGAATCAAGATGCTGTTATATACAGTCTTTGATACGGTGATCCTCAAAGTAACTTTAGGAATATAAGAGGACAAAACTAAAAAGCCATAAGGAAAGGAAATATATTTTAAATAGAGAGCTTTAAGAAAGGAATAGAAAAAATAAGACTTTATCCTGTATTGAATGATTCACTGAAACGATATCCAAAAATATTTTACATTTTTAAATAACCGGTGAACCTCAAAATTCTGGTAAAAAAAAAAAAAAAAAAGGACTTTAGAAAAGCTTCATTTCTTTTAAAAATATGTAGGTGGACGGAAATTTTAGGTTAAAGACCATCCAATATTAAAAGATCTGCGCCTTCAAGTATCATTTCAGATAAAATGACAATAGACTGACCCATGGGCCTTCAGATTCAGTAGATTTTATCAAGGACAGATTTTGGCACAAAAGTAGGGATAGTTCTTGGGATAGAACACTGCTGATGATATAAAGGATATTGGAAAAAAAATGGTATTGGAGTTATAGAAAGTAAGCATGAGATGAGAGAGGAGTAGGCAGTTCTTTAATGCAGAACATATGTAGAGTACAGTAAGGAGGCAACAAGGGACGTTGTAAATGAGATTCAGTGACTAATTTCCCCAGTGGCAAAACTCCTACACATTTTGACTACAGATTGAGAAGAATATACATGGCAAAACAGATACTTGTATTAAATAATGCCAAAGGAGAGAAAAAAAATTGAATGGATTTTGAAAGTGGCTGTAGGGATCAGAAGGTCAATGGGAACAGCAGGTAGGCCAGAAAGCTGAGGAATGAAGTGAGAGTCCAAGGCAGGAGAACACACATAAGGAATCAGTACTTCCAGTAATGAGGGACCAATCTTCTCCTATTTAGATTTTATCACAGTCCTAAGAGTAATTACTAAATCCATTCCCATTTTTTTGTTTTCAGTATGCAGAAAAAGAGATTTTTAGTTTTTCTTGAGAGATAGATACACTGTATTTTTAACATATTACTCCTATGTTTATTACAAAGAATATGACATTTGATTACTGTTGATTAGCCTTAATTTCATTTTATGCCAGCATAAAATATTGTGCATCTTTCTCATATATTTCATGTATATTCAGGCATTGAAAACAATAAGAATTGGATTGGCCATATTTAAAGTGGTGAGAAGATCCCATATTCACCTACACCTTTTCCCAAAGAAAAGTTCCTACCTAGGTACTGTTATGAAGTGGCTGCTTAAGCAATTCCTCCTTGCTTGAAGAAGATATATAAATTCAACTCATTATTATGATAAATTTCTTGTATGGCATCTCATAAAATTTATACCAAGCCTACTATGGGAAATGTGAGCAGCACTACAGGAGAGCAACCCTAAGTGATGGAAACACTTCAGTTTTCATTTTATATGCATATAGTTCACAGCTAAAAGGAATTTTACTCAGTCATTGATACTTACTTTGTAATCGCACTTGAAAAGTATTGACAGATCCAGTCTTTTGTGAAAAAAAGCTAATTGCAGCCAGCATAGTACATTTACAATGAGTTTAATATGGTGCCTTTGCTTTATTACTTCACAGATCGAACACTGTCTTGCAAAATGATGAGCTGTTCTGAGTTGCAATTAAGAATTTAATAGAGGCTGGATACAGCAGATGGAGGGCATTCATTTGAGTTTACTGTGAAATAATAGCACAGTGACAAAGACCAGGGAAGAGCTACAATTAGGCATAAACTGAGAGTGATGTATGCCGTTTTATAAATCAAATGCATATTCTATACCTTACTTTTTACATTTGAGTTTTTATTTTTTCTTATGCAATATTTGACATCAAAAAATGAACCATGGAGATTATACAGCCATTTTAATTTAGTTATCTGCAGACACATGCAAAAACTTTCACATTGCCTATACAAGCAACAACATCCAATGCTTGCTATCACGTCATCAATTTATTTTTTCCAATTACGAAATAAGCACCATCTTTCAAAAAAAAAAAAAAAAAGCAAAACAACAACAACAACAACAACAACAAACCCAAAAAATTCAGTCTTCTGTTCAGACATCCTGTGATATATTATGTTTCTTTCCTCTGCGTATACTCTGCTTTGTGGAACTGACTTATGAATTCTGAAGTCTAGGTTACAAACACAAGAAAAAAAAAGCTTCATAATTCCCCCTGCTTCATCCCATTTATCCAGTGGCTTTATATGAGTCAGCAAGAGCTATCTGTAGTGTTTTCAGACACATCAAAGAAACATTAGCAAGTACTCAGTTATTACTATAAACATAAATCATTCTCTGGCTTCCAAACCCAGGTCATAAGGGCACTAAAGCCTGAAGAAAATTAGCTCTTTCCTGACCATCTGGACTCAGGCAACTTATACTCATTCCTGGAAAAGATGAAGATGCAGATAAACAAGGAGGAATGACAGCAGCCTTCTTCTCAGAGTCATGAGCAGAGTTCATGTTCAGGATGCAGGTAAAATATCAGAGTGCCAACTGACTTCTGGGTTTGGACCGCTATGGCTACAGATGTGCTTATTTTTCTAAGTGCGACCAGACAGTAAATAAATGATGTTGAACTAACCGTCAGGACAATTGCAAGGCTATTGAGTTACTGCTTTTCAAACCGTAAGGCTGGGAAAACTCTGATTTTCAGATTAAAGTATTGCTTTTGTGGCAAATAGCATAGCTCAATAATGCACCCAATACAGATGGTAAGAGCTTGCACTTTGAGGGTGTGAGTAATTGATGCCAAGCGGTCAGAGATGGTCTAATAATTGTGTGTCTCTATCTGAAGTTTGGTAGGCACCAAGTTTTTTTGAATCCACATTTATTGAAATGCAAATCCACTTTTAGGTGTTCCTTCTTCTCTCAGAAAAAGAAATATTCCTGTAGCTGTTTAAAATTTTGTAACTTCTGAGTTACTCAGCTGATTCAGGCTCCCTGTCTGGAGTCTCTTGCGGACGTCAGTCTTATTGCCAAGAAAACCTGGAGGGAAAAAAGAAAAAGAAAAAACAAGGTGGGGGGGGGGGGCA
>JAWLRI010001021.1:174425-194897 GCA_034781795.1 Crypturellus tataupa
TTTTTTTTTTTATACTATTTCCTTTAAAAATTCTGAATTTATTTTTTTTTTTTTTTTTTTTTTTTTTGACAGAGCTCTGAAGATAAAAAAAAAAAAAGTAGAATGAGTATTTCATAGGTCACTTTACTACATGGTTGAAATTATTATGTCGCTTAAACGTTTATGTTAAATTCTTAGAATATGGCATAAATTCTTAAAACAAATTTGATTTGTACACACCTAAAAATGCAACCCCAACATGGAATTACAATTTATTTGCATACTCTCAAAATATTAAGGTTAATGTATGTGTGTACATTTTACCTGTCTTGACAAAATAGTCTTAACTCCAGAGTCACCGTCTTTTATGGGCTCTTATTTGACTCTTATTGAGTGCCGCTTGATAATTTTTGAGTCTGTATGGTATTTTGGCTTAATAATCCAGTAACATTTGAAGTGTTCAAGTAGACTGATATTTTAGATGAGAACCACTGACATTTTCAACTGTAAATGTATAAATGCTTCTTGACAGTCATTATATTAAAAGGTTATTTTTATCCATCTTTAATATACTCATTTTTTATTATGTATTTATATGGCACTATACATGAAGTCCAGGCTTTATACACAGTTGAACCTGGCTGTTTTCACAAGTTGAACATTCACAATTTAATAGTAATTGATGAATATTGTTCAAGAAATAGGGTTGACCAGACAGCTTTTGTGGTAAGAATATCAACACAGATAACATACACAGTAGGTGTTGATCAGGAAAGTAAGGTGACCTTTGTGGAAGAGGAAGCGATAATTTCTTGAAAGTACAAGGCCATATTATGAGCTGTTTCTTCATGAATATACCTTTGCATTTTTGTACATCCTGGGGGGCAATATACCTGCTCTCCACTCACATTTCTGACCAAGATGCAATTTAACCTAGCTAGTCACAGTATAAAGAAAAACATCATGTTGAGTGAAAAATATAAAGGAAGGAATAAACAAGAAATGTCTGTAATGCTGATTTAAGATCCCTGATCTTAATATTAAAGAGCTCCTTTTAGTCAATCTACTCTTCATAATTGTGATATGAATTATTTATTGCCATAATTTTTTTTCTTGTCTTGATTCTTTACATCATCTCTCAGTTTCTTTTTGTCTGCTTCAAATTCTGCCTGGAAATTTAACCTTTCTTCTTCCAAATTCTGAGTCATTTTATGGCTGATGGTTGATCCCTCTTTAACTTCTGCTAAGTGCAGTCAGAACTTACTGATGAACTTACCATTTTTTGCCTATATTTTTGCATCATTTTCAAATAATCCTTCAGCTGTTAAACTCTTAATTGCTGGGGTTTAACCATCTTTTAGTATGATGTAATACTGTCATGCCACAATTCTCTTTCTTCAGGTTTCTCAGAATATACTTAAACCTTTTGGTAGAGGAGAAAATAATTTTCTTTTCTTGTACAACAATTCAAAAGTTCTACACACTTCTGTATAAGAATCTCTTTTTTTTTGTTTTGGGTTTTATTTATTTATTTATTTATTTATTTATTTATTTATTTCTTTTCTTACAAGGATTATGTAGGCAGCTGCAGAAATAGAATGATTTTAATGCACCAGGTATTGTACAAGTGAAATTTGATTGATCACTTCATTAAGTGGCCTTGCTTTAAGCAGCTGTATATTTTGGACACTGGAAAAAGCATCTAACCAAATGATTTTTTTTTTTCTCTTGCAATACTGCATCTCCCTGCTATGTATGAATTCTTCCAGTCCATGTTTCTAAGTTATCTGAAGACTAATACCAAAACACTAGGCACTCTGCAATTTTAAAACAAGCACAATCTTTCCTCTGCAACTTTGCAGGAGAGTGGAGAAACCTTGGAAGGAAGGGAGATGTTAAAATACTTGGTGTCATTTGGTTAACATCTTTGGATTTTGTTCTTTGGAAAAAGAAAACTTTATCTTTATTTATTTTTTTTTTTAAAGTGGAAACAGTACTCAAGGAAATGCAACCTCAAGACTGTCTCTGCACTCCCCATTTGATGTTGGACATATTGACGTAGCAGATCTTGAAAATGAGGATATTTTGGAATTACAGATGAAACAGTTTAGCCTTCCACAGTTCTGTGTTTTGGTCCTGGAAAGTGCTATACCTCTTCTAAGAACAGGTGTGAAAATTTGCATGAAATATGTTACCTCTGTATCTCTTTCACATTAATCTGGGGAGCTTGATACTTTTTCTTACACCAACTTTTGTGTTAACTGCCTAGGAAATTAGTGTGATGAAGTGTGTACCTCAAATGACCAGATATGTATGATTGCCGAAGCATATTAACAAATTAGAGCAGTTCTAGTCTAGTTGTTTTGCTTCAAGGTCTTCAAGGTAGATACTGCTGGTCTTTCCTGGTTGTGCTGCAGAAATTGACTTCTTTTTACTAGTGACAGAGGATCGTACCATTCGTAATGGTACGAATTAGGAAGAAATGCTTGTATGAGAAAAATTGCTTGGTGGAGTAGGGTGTCACTTGACGGGGAAAAACTCAATATCCACTCTTAAAAAATGTGTTTTGTTAAACTCTTTTTAAATCTCTTTAGGCATATTATTTTTCTCTGTGCAGGAAATAATAAAAAATCTTTAAAAGATTACTTTCTTCTTTTGTATTCAGTAATAAACCATGCCTGTGTGTTAATTACTATATTTTATAAGTAATGGTAGTCTTAATATCAGTAACGATTCTTAGTAAACTTAGGAAGGTTCTGAATTGCCAAACCTTTTGAATATATAGTCTTTTTCATCCCAAGCTATCAAAAATAGAATTTAATTGGAAAACAGTGTCGTTCAAATTCAATACTGACAAAAATGGTAAGGTTTTTAAATCTAGGAGTGGGAAATATCTATCTGTGACCAGACAATGCCTATCAACAGTTTCTGAATTGGTTGGGGTTTAAACTTATAGAATGAGTGAAATGTACAGTTATGTAGTGCTATTGTAAGCCAATTTAGCTCGTGATGACTTTTTTTTTTTTTACCACAAATACTCCTGTAAAATAAATATTAAGCTTTGTTCCTCAGTAAAGTAGTGCATAGTTTTTCTTTTTTTTCCTCTTTGTCTGTAAATACAAAAACTCACAAAATAAAAACTTCTGTTTTCCTTTCAGAATAGTGATATTTAAATATTACTGTATTCAAAACATTCTCTTGACTTCTGGCAGTTTCTCCTTTATTTATGATAGAAATTTTTTTTCTACATTCTCATATTTTCTATTTGCAACACATGTAGAATCTGAGCATCTTTTTGCAAAATCTTCATATTTTAGGAAGAATTTGATTCTTTGCTCAGATTTTAGTTTTAGATTTTTCAAGGTCTTTTGGTTGATTTTTTTTGAATGTTATTCAATAACATTTTTATAAAAGGAATAGCTGAATTGCTTGTGTGTGAAGACAAACCTAGTGATGTCAAGCATGCATTAAGCATAGTTGTTATCAATCATCAGACCGTTATCTGATCATCAAAATTTGACAGAGATGTCTGTCTGTCCATCCATTCACACCTATAGAGAGAAAGAAAAGATTTTTTAATGTCTTTTTATTTTCTGATTAAGTTTACTTTTGTAAACAACAAAACAACTAGTCACAGGTTATTTCTGCATATTATCTGCTTGCCTCGTGCTAGTACCTTACAAAAGAAAACATTTTTTCAAATGGATAGAAGGATTACAGACAGTTGATCATTTTTAACAAAATTAGGGTAACCTGTCTGTTATTCTGTTGATAAACTGAAAAATGTGCTTGCCTTTGCAGTTTATTGGATTTTTGTTGTTGTTGTTGTTTGAACGTATAATGATCTGCCGGAGAACTTCAGTGGGAAAGTTCCTGTAAAAAGTTCATTTTCATCTAATTTGTTTGAAACGCAATTACATTTTCATTTACTGAAACAATGGAAACATGCATCCTTGTAGAGTGATGTGATCAGTTTTAGTGACATGTTTCATTTTGAGGCAAAACAGGACAGAATTTCACTGGTAGCTTCTCTGGTTATTTGTTTATATGTATATCTAACTCTACAATTATAATCCTTTATCAGGGCATGACAGTAAGATACTTCATATGGTTCTGTAGCCTACCTCTTTGAATCTGAACATTTAAACAACAAAATTTTCCATTTTTCAAGACTGTTTGTATCTTACCTTAAAAATAAACACTTCATTTTTAGATCAGTTTTGTTTTTCCTTGTTTCTCTTGACCATAGTCATTTACAACAGAATGTAAGCAAATACAAACTCTTAATTAATGACTGTTTTAGTTTTTTCTGTTATATTGGCTAGTTGTCAGCTTTGATGACTCACTTTTCATGCTAGTTAATGGCAATTAGCATCAACTAAACTGGAAGAAGAGTACAGGAAAATTAAAATCTCAGAATTCCATATTTGGTATAATCCCATGTTTAAAATGACTTTGTGTTTAAATTTTTCTGTCTCCTCACTTGTGCTCCTAGGCAGTAGAAGAGTGACAATAGAGGTCCTTGAATTACTTGTTGAAGACATGTACCTTACAGGTGATGCTATTTCTGAAGACGTTTGGGAGGATGATAGCCTTTTTGGATTGGAACTGGTAAGATTTCTTTAGGCCTTGATCAGCTATATTTAACAGTCTGCCTCTGGCATTTTCTTGCAGTAGTTCATATACACATGTAATCTTCTGCTGAGCTACCTTTTTCAGATCCTAAATAGTTTAGTATTGATTTTACTACTGCCACATTCTGTGTATTTTAAATATGAAATCTTGTATTAGAGGACACTGAAATTTCATCTCAACAGAATAAGTCATTGTGTTTTTTGACAGGAAGTAAAAGGCCATTATGTTAAGAGAAGTAACTATAAGGGAAGGGATCTCGGGATGGGTAGGGGGAAAAGCACTGACTACAAATATTAGATGAGCAGTTTGATTTATATTATTACTTTATTTAACTTGTGAAATATCAAATAATTATTGGGTAGAATAGCAATGTGTGACTTGCTTCTATGTGTGTGTGACTGAAACATTAGCTAGCATGATATGTGTATGTAGATATTAGAATTGCAGAGATTGAAAAGTGTGTAAAAATCTCAGTTGAGCTTAATCTTGAATGAACGTGACTTGTAGCATGAAAGTACCAGAGAATATGAACCAGTTTTTACTATCTTTGTTATGAATTGACTAATAATTTTTTGTAGGCTTCCCTACTCTATCTGCTGCAGATTGTATATCTTATTAGGACCTAGCACTGGATGTGGACTTTTTACTTTGCTTTAGTATATTCACACTCATTTGTCAAAATCTGTTACAATTGATCAACATCAACTGAAGATGCCTTTCTGAACGTTTGATCTAAAAATTTGAGTATTTAAATTTTTTGTTTGGTTGTTGAATTACCCGAACAAATATATTGATTGAACAAAGAACGCTGTCATGCAGGAAAGCAACTTTTATATCCAAATCTGTCAACATACTGTAGAAGCTATGGGTGTATACACACAAATTATTTGTGGAAGCTCTTAGAAGAAAAATGATCTAAAAAAATCCTGTTACTAGCAAACATAACTTTGCCATCAAGTTAAATATAATTTCTGCATATGTATGTGTTCACATATCTCTCTCTGTATGTGTATAAAGCCTTGGTGGTATAACTTTATTTTACTAGCAGAAATATGTGCTAGTAAAATAAGTAAAATGGTTTACCACTAGTAAAATGGTTACTTTTTAGATAAGCTTCACTGTCCATCAGAAATCCGAATATGCATCTATCTGAAACATCTGGACTGTCTAGGGCCAATAAATAAAGCTAAAGCAAAGTAAAGCTAAATTTTATAAAAATCAGTTGGCCATGCATGCAGGAAATATTGGAAATTCCTTTTAAAAATATGTTTGATTGTAAATATATATATTTTACTTTTTCAGTACCATCCTCATGTAAAATTTTTATTGCTTACTTATTTTTAAAGTGTATTTAAATATAGTTTGATATTTGCACTATCAAAAAATTTTGAATTTGTAGAACCACAACCTCTCAAATTTTTGTATCATTTGTTTTGAGACAGACATCCTTTAGGGAAGAATAATCTGTTCGATTCCAGGAATCTCAAAACAGCAGCTGAGTCTTGAAGCTGAGGCTCCACCTGCCTCTGTCAACTCTATTAGTAGGGCAGGAAGAATTTTTTTTTTTTTTAAACTGTTAAGTGGGCTTGCAACCTGAATGCTGCAACCTGAAAGCTATGAAATATTTTTTGATGATAATTACTTTATAACACTTGCTGAATTTAGTCAGTTGCTTCTTGTCATTTCTTTTTCAACTTTTGCCATGTGGAGTCAGTCTATACATCTTAATGCAAGGTAAATCTCTCATATGCCTGCTCCATCAGTCAAAACTAAGGCAGAGTTAGGTGTCCTTAAATACCCACTTTTTTTTAAGGTGACCAAATTCTAGAAAATCGTCTTGCTCTCTCCTGATGATTTCTTTTGATCTCTCCAAATACTAGAGATTCTATTGCAGATTTTTATATGATCTAATAATTTTTTTAAAAAAATGCACCTTTATTAGAAATAATCTAATAAAAGTATTAGATGTTTTGAAAACTTTATGTTTTATGGTTAATTTTCATTAGCACATTCAAATTAGATCGTAAGATTTCTGTATTAAAAGTGAACTTCAAAATACTTTTTTATACACCACATCGAATGTCAAAAGTTCAAAAACAGAAAAGAGGAAATTGCAAAAAGGGAGGAGGGAGCAACAAATAATTACAGAATAATGTATTCAGAACTACAAATGAAAATGCAATCAAGTCTACAGCTGTAATGCAAACTTTACATGATAAATGAAACTATGTATTATGTATTTCTGCATTTTTAAATTAGTTTGTATAATTGTGGTAAAGATAGTACAGATACTGCATAAGCATTTCAAAATATTGTAATAATATTGTGGCAAGTATTTCTAATGATTATATCTTTGATTTCATTTTCAGAAGAACAAGTTGCTTATAGTGTTTGATTTGCTTGGAGAAACTATATCCTATCACAAAAGCAATATTAGTGCAGAGCAGCCTGAGGTGATACTGGTGCATCATAGAATGGCATTTGTCAGCGTCTCCCTTTTCACTGTTAGACTGCTGCAAATGCTTCTGCCGGTAGAAAAGGTGAGGTCATCAAAAATTTTAGAAGTGATTATGTGGTTTTTTTTTTTTTTTTTTTTTAATTTAAAGAGGGACTTTTTGCAATAATTAATGCTGGGAGAATACTCTGCAGTTAGTGAAGTTCACCTGACTTACACTGACTGTGGGTTGACCGCAGAAGGCAACGTTGCCCTGTCTTCAGTTCAGTGCGTTCTTCAGATGTCTGATGCAGATTTCAAGTATTATTTAAGTATTCAAGTATTATTTTATTTATACCTGCTATTTTAGTGAGGCTTTCAGAATTCAGTATTCTTTTTCCTCCTATAACATTTTTTTTTAAATCAGATGTGTGCGGTTTGCAAAGCTGTGCTGCCCCCTGCTTGTTTCTAGCAAGCACTTGTGTTTAGACCGACTTACTGTTTACAGTCATCACTGTCTCTCAATGTGTTTGCTAGAACATAGCGAGTAATTTTAGTATTTTACAGTGACTTTAGCTATCCTTTGATTCTAATGTTCTTTAAATTTTCTGTTTTGTATCTTGTGGGTTGTTTTTCTATTCAGTTTAGACAGGAATCTGATGTGATCTGATCTGGAAGTTGTTGTGGGAGAGAAGATGTTGGAAGACATTTAAAGCTTCTAAAGCTTTTTAAAATCCTGAGAATCTCTCTATCTTTATGTTTTCATACTTGTGTTGTGGGGTACTCTCAGATTTTTTTTCAATCTACTACTTAGATTCACTTAGTTATGGATTTTTTTATGAACGTGAAATATAATTAATGCAAGTAATCTCTTGTCCTTGAAAATAAATACAGAAATACTAATCCAATAAGGTTTTATATTTTTGATTGCTATGATCTTATATACCTGGTGTAGAATTTTTATTTCTGTGCGTGAAAGGAATTGAAAAAGAATTACTGAGAGATCACAATTTTTAGTTGAATGAACACTTGTAGTAAAAAAAACAACACCAGCACAAACATAACACCATTCTTAGCATGGTATATTACTATGTGGGATTTTGGGGTAGCTTTTTAGTGATTAAAGTATAGAAATAATTGTGATCTATGTGTTCTCTGCCATCTAGTGGTTTGATAGTAATTTGACCTAGTCAGTCTGTGTAGTTCATGTTGTGGCTGAATCTGATGCATCTTCTGTTACTGTCTGCAGGTGTGACTCAAAACTGGTATTTACTGGTCTCTCACTTCTTCATATAAAAACTCCTTTGATATATTTGTGTCTCTAATTTATAAAGAACAGTGATTACCTTTGTTGAATGACTGCAAATACTGTTTTTACTGTATTTGATATTTGAGGGTTGTTCTTTCTGTTTTATTCTGACAGGCAAGTAAAGTTTTGCCGAAGAATTTACTAGATGCTTTATTTCTCTTGTCTCTGGACTTGCCCTTCTCCTTGGAATATCCAAATGTTCATGAGTCCACAGCAGCATATCTGGAGCAGATGAGTTCAGAAAACTACAGTATTTATAAACAAGCCTCAGAAACTGCCTATTCAATTGAATGCACTTGTAGCTTTTTGATGGAAGCTCATAAGGAGGTGTGGAATTTTATTTTCTGTAGGCAAATTTATTTCTTCTGCTTCTGTCTCTCTCTAATGAAAACACTAGTCTATCAATACAGGGAAAAGCCATAGGTATTCTGTGTTAAGCATATGCAGTTATTCTATATTCTTTTTCACTTAATACAATTCATATCATTAGTAAAAATGTTATGCAAAGTAAAAAAAATAAAATGGAGATTGAAAGCGTGCATATGACTTCTTACGAACAAAAAAGTAGGAAAGAAATGAGCAATATATTTATATAAGAAATGAATATTCTAATTAAATAATTTTGAGTATTTTAATTTTTACTACCTGCTAAATTTAGCTCTAGGTAAAATTTCTTCTAGAATGTGTAAGATTATTATCTTTGGGCTTATCCATTATAGAGACAACCCATATACTTTGTCTTCTAAGTAAAAGCATTGTATTATAGACTTAAAATATTATTTTCCATTATCTACGTAATCCATATGTAAGTCATTTAAATTTAGAGGCTTTAAAACATTTATTAATGAGAAGCATGATGCATTTACTTAAATTTCAAAATCTCATTCTTTAGTATTAACAGGGAATTGTTAAAAGTAGTTAAATTCTGCATTATACTCTTCTCCCGAAAAATGATTTTTTTTCTTGTAAGTATTTCAATTTTGAAGACTAAACTTCAAAGAAAAATTATTCTTGGGCATTTTAAAATGTGTTTTGACTAGTGTTAGAGTGTTCATGCCAAGAAACATCAGCTACTCTTCACTCTCATTGCATTTCATAAAAGTTTTTTGGGATTCAGCAATTATAGGAGCAGGTACTAAAATGTATTTATTTGTAATCTCTTAATGAATCAAGTTAACTGTATAACATTTTCTGAGAAAGGCTGAATTAACCCGTAGTTAGTAGATGTATTATATGATAAATTCTGAAAGATAGTGCAGGAACTTTTTATAGTTAATAATACTAATACTGATTGTCCTTTCCCTTTATTTTGCATTTCAGGGGGATAAGAATCTTTTTGAATTAATAGAATTGGCAGACCAGGCCTTAGGCAGTCTCCCTTACCATCAGCACTTTCCCTTACTTCAGGAATGTATCCAAATATGCTCAAATATGTAAGTAAGCTATTATTAAACTTCTGTAAATTAAAAAAAAAAAAAAAAACCTTTTTCCCAGAAAAACTTTCTCAAGTTGTAGGCTCTCAAGACTTTTTTTAACGCTCTATGTTTGAGCAATGTATATTAGCTATTGAAATATCTCTTGGTATGCTTTGTATCACTCTGTTGGAGATTTGCATTTTAAGTTGAATCTCAGGTACTTAAAAACCTAATTCATTATTAATTTTCAAGGATTTTACAACATATGCTTATGTTTATAAAGTTACCATGTGGTTTACAGAGAAATCATGTTAAAACTTTGACTTGTCTTTCTATTTAGTATTTTATGAATTCCCCTATTTCAGGTGAATTTGTGTAACTGGATTATTTTACCTTCAGAAATCCTAACGGACTTTATTTTCATTCAGGTGCTATGTACCTGAATGAAAATAAAGCAGCTCATTTATTAAATAACGAGTTATTTGCTTTTTTAGATTCTATCTCTAGGATAGAGAATTTAAGCTACTCTGTGGAGCCTGGAAAAGTTCTATATTAAGTGCTTAATTAGAGATATAAAATCTTAATACTGTAATGATTCAGATTTTTTTTTTTGAAAAACTCTTAATGTGGAATTACATTTAACAGCATTGTAACAATTGTCTTTAAGATATGAAAAGTAGAAAGGGGTCTGGCGTTTCTCTAATGCTTTAGAATTATTCTGTGATTACTATTTTAAAAAACAGGAAATTCACTGTTGTTTTTAATTTTAACTGTTATCTCTACAAGGAAAGCATTCTGAAAGCATAGAATTTTTATAAGTGTATACCATGATCTCTAGAGCCTACTGGACCTCTCTAGAATGTGGTGTTTTCAGATGAATGTTTATCAGGTTCCTAATTTCTAACAGTTTAAAAATATTTTCAAAGGATTATGAAATTAAACATTTTAAGACATCTTTGGATATTTTAAAATAATTTCATACCTTACATAAAAGAAATCGCTGTTAATCTTATTGTGTGAATTTAACTATATTTCCTTTTTAGATGGAAATCTGACCAGATTAATCCAGCACTCCAGACTAAGAGTCAGAAGGTGCTTCTCCGTCTGTTGTCTCATCCTGTGCTGAACATAAAAACTGAAACCTATCGCTGCTGCTTGGAAGTGGTTAAGGTGAGAACTAATGTTTTTGGTTTTATGCTAAATAAAGATATATATTCTAGTGACATTAGTTTAAGACTATTTTTAGAGAAAAATCTGTTTAACGTACTATATACTGGAATTTCCACAGCACTTTGCTCACCTTTTAAATTATTGTTAATATTTTTCTATTTAACTATTCAGTTTTGCTTGTCTGCTGAAAAGTGATTGCCCTGATTCTATTCTCTTAGCAGCTTTTCATTTTCTTTATATTTTTAATTGAACATGAGTATGCAATCTTTTTGATCTGACTACTTTCCGCAAGGTTGTTCACTAAAGGAAAGCAAAACAGAATACCAATAAAATACAGATGCTTTCAGAATATATATTATTATCTAGATTGTTTTGTTTAAACTGTAATAAAATCTGAAACAAAAATTGTCTCTTTCTTTGTATTTACATAAGCTTTAAGATGATTAAGAGCAAGTCAGTCCTTTTGTGTTATCAGTCCTGTGTCTCCAGGATCTATACTTAGCTTTTTATGTATTTTTTTCTTTTTTTTTAAAGAAAACCCAAGGGGTTAAGAATGTAAACTTCCTGAAAGTATGACTATACTTTTAAATAGTAATGATAATGTCTTATTCATGAGGTCTCTTTTAGTTAGTAACATTTGCTTATATTAGTGGAAAAAAAAATAATTACCGCCTCTACCATTCGACCGAAGTTAGCTCTTCAAAACTGAAGGATGTAAGAGAGAAGATTCCTTCTTTAACAGCTGGTTTATGTACTGAGTTGCAATCATTTCCTTTATGAAATTCCATAGAAAGAACTCATATCAGAACTTGTATATGTGCATATCAGTGAGAGTTAATTTAGCTTGTAGAATCCTTACTGCTTGTGATAATGTATACAGGCTGTGTTTCAAGGCCAGCAGTTAAACAGGCATTTTTGTTTCTTGAAAACTAAATGGCAACTACTTAAATATGCGTCAGCTTAATTTGTTGCATTAGGGCCCTCACGTTTTTGTGTGTGTATCATTTAGTATAATGAAGGCCTGTTGTGTCAATAAGCCTCCTAAAATTTACAAAGTTGCCATTGAAATAAAGACTTTTAATCCAGTAGAAGAAAGACATGCTTTGAGGTCTCTCTTTATACTTGACACCTGCTAAACTTCACATTGTTTTTATGGCACAATTCACTAATAAGAAAAGCTAACAGAACTAGTCTATCACAAAAAAGCAACTACTTCCACCAAATGATGTGTATGACATCTTTACCTCCTTATATTAGGTTTTGCTTATTTCAATGTAATACTGAACAATATGTAAAGTTTTTCTGATTTATGTTTTCTGTTTTCTAAAATTAAAATGATTTTCTGTTTCTTAGCCTATATAGCAAAATGGAATTTTCAGTCAATGAAGTATAAAGGTGTTTGTTTAAATATTGAAATGTTTAGCTTTCAGAATTGTAATCTTAGCTACTTTTCACTGGGTGACAACCTCTGGCAGCCTATAAAACAACTATGGTAGTAGAGACATTCTTGAATTTTAAAATTAACCATCTTTCATTTTCACTGAAGGACTGTTTAGGTATTCATAATGCTGTTAAACCTGTGTCTTCAACCTGCCATGGAGTACACTTTCTTCTTCATCCAAAAGTTTTATATGAGATCTCTACATTTGGTCTTCAAGAACATAAAAATGAGGTGAGGTACTCTATTTAAGTTGTATTTATAAGATGATGTGCATGCATTAAGATAATTCTTAGTATTTTCCTGGATAGAGGCTTACCCAAAGTTTGGATTACATTATAGTTTTGTGTGTGTGTGCGTATATACACACACACACACAAAACTATATTCTGTTCACATAGTTTTTATATATATATATATATATGTATATATATACACACTTACAAATTGTAGTAAATTGAAAGATTTCTTTATGGTGCTTTCAAAGGCAAAACATTTTCTAAGTATGATGCGATTTATTCAGTGTAATAAGTGCAAAAGGAAAACAAAATAAGCTGCAGGTTTAATTTTTATGATTTCCTGTAATATACTCAGCCTTACCAAAGTGGTCACATGGCAAAGTAGTACACAATTCAGGTCATGTCCCTGCTTACTCTTTCTACCATTTAGATGTATATCTATTAGTTAAATTATCATTAAACATCAGTTTAATCTTTCATGCTTGTGACATTGAGAAGAAATTGAGTATAATCCTATACACATTTTTTTAAAATCCCAAATGTTAAAGATAAGCTAGAATGATATTTTAAAAGGCTGTTCTTGCCTAAAGTGAGAAAATATTTAGTTATAGTATAAAATGCATTTTTTTTAACTGCTAATGACAGACTTTTATTTACTTTTTCTACATAACACAAGGAGAAATAATTCTTAAAAGTAAGAAAGCTTCCTCTGTTACATTTATAGCAATAATAACTTAGAGCTTGTGAATGCTTTCAACATACCTTGGTGACCATTGAGAATACTATATCATGTACCTTTTTTTCCTTTTTCAGTATAGAGCTACAAATGAGTTCACATAAAATTGGAAAAATTTTGATAGCCTTCTGAGTTTGACTGTTCAGCTCGAAGTGAAACAGCTATAGAGCAGGTTTTGAGACTTTATCTTCCTGTAGCTCCAGAAATATTGCAAATAAAATCTGGGAATCAGGGAATAAAATATAAGCAAATATAAGAAAAAATATACGACACAAGAATATAAGAAAAAATACATATAATTGTTTTGCCTGGAGGACAGAGAGGCCAATAGATCTATAATTGTAATAATTTTTATTTTAGAAAAAAATAATTGGTCTTTCTAGAAAACAAAAACTATTATTTGGAGATGAAATTTAATAAAAAGGTACCAAGAACTATCATTTAAAAAAACGGTAAATGAAATTTGAGCATAGTCTTACACTTAAAAAAAAAAAAAAAAAAAAAAAACTCCAATATTAAAGATATATTACGATTTCATCTTGAAAAGTAAAATTTAACCACTGGCACATTGTGTGTTTAGATTCACTGCTATGTGTGTAATCTGGAACGGAATTACACTCTCTGAAGTCATCTCTCCAAGGCTGTGAAGATTAATTAACCATGTATTTTATAGATATGTAACCTTGCAATGAATCTCTGGCATTTCACATTTTTATTAGTATCCTGAGCTTAGAGGCTTTAAATTCCAAGAATTTGTCTGTCCTGTTAAAAGAAATATCTTCTCTGACAGGCTTTTTTACAACTTAATATTTATGGTGTCTGACAATTTAACTTTGACTCCTACAGTAGGAGTACATTTTGTTCATAGATTTTTTTTTTTTTTCCTTTTGAGCTGTGATTGTTGCATTTTTATTTCTTTTTTTGTTATCGAGCAGGTGAACTCTGCTGCCAAGTCCATTCTGATGTACCTATTACAGGGACGACTTGTAATGACAGTATTGACTTGGAACAAGTTTATTGAGGCCCTTTATCCCATCATTCCTATTTTACAGGTACATGTATTCATTTAGGTATGAATATGCTATTTGGTGTATGAGGCCATTATGTAAGCAGCAGCACTGGAAAGTGGATGAACAAATATTAAGCTGTCAGATGGAGAAATGTTTTGTATAGGTCCTAATGCCAAAGTTGCTTCTTTCAGTTTGGTAAACAAATTTAGCTTGGTAATATTAGAATTTGAAATTTTGAAGGAAAATTAGAGAAAATTCAGCAAAGATTAAAATGCTCCTAGGTCATATTTTTTGCTCTTTAAAATAACATAATTTAAAAAAAATGTTTTCATGGAGCAATTTCATGGAGGGATATCTGGTTTTGTTAAAGTTGTTGCATTTTTGATGCTTCTCCATTTCTCCTTAATCCCATTCCTAAAAATAAAACAGAATTATATAGTCTAGTTTGCTCATTATTAAGCCTTTTCTTTAAATTTAGTTTCTTTTTAATTTTTTTAGGGTTATGCTGATGCAAAAGATACATTAGGTAATTGTATCCTCACTTTGAGTGAAACCACCTCTGATCAAGGAGAGGGTGTTCTCCCTAGAGCTACTAGACTGCGGGCAGCTCTCCGTCTTCTTTTCTCAAAAAAACAGTTGTGAGTAATATCCTGTAGTACAATGGGACTTAAAAAGTGCATTAACCAATATTGCTTTGAGTACTTTATTTTTCAAATAGAAATTTTATGATCTATATTATGTTTAACTGTAAAGCTAAAGTTTTCCAGTATGAGGACTTTATATATTTCTTTTAATCATTTACTCCTTTAGGGTTCGTTCTGTAGCACTTAAACATTTATCATTCCATCTTTTGAATGAAGAAGGGGCCAACCTGAAACGCCCAGATCTGCATGGTAGTATGTTATCCAGCATTTCAAACTTGTTTATTGTAGAAAGAGCTATTGAGCTGAAACTGGATGATAAAACAGAGTCGGTATTTAAGGTGAATAAAATCTGTCTAAATATTCTGTCATTCCTCAACTCTTTTCCACCTATCTGATAACTTAAGTTATCATTCTCAGGAGGTTGAAATGTTTTATATGAATTGTCTTATATCATGAAAAGGAACATATACAGGTAGATAAATATAGATATATGCATAGATATATTCTCTCTATATGAACATTTAACAATGGTTTTCACACTACAAGATGCAGCAATGAGTAAGAAAACAATTCATTCTGCTTTTTTTTTTCTTTCGTCTCTGAAGATAAGTTAACCTTAAGAATTAGCTTAACTGCGAACAGTACAGGCCTGCCATGTTCACATTTTAATTGTACATTGAAAGAGTGATTTTTCTCAGGCAGAGATTTTCTTTTTCAACCCAGAGTCCCTTGTAACTGAAACAGCCACAAAGATTGTTTAATATTCTGTCTGTGTTTTCTTAGTATTACAGCTTCTGCAAAATGAAAACAAATCATGAGTATATTACTTACGAGTAAAGCTATCTTTTTATTCAATCAGCTAGGCTCTCTTCTTACCACCCCTGCTTCTTTCTCCATTACACTCAACACTTGCAGCTTAAAAATACATTAAAAAGAAGAGTTAGGATGAGTCGTCTCTGATTAAATTTCATTTTTAACAGTCATTGTACGCTTGATTTCTTATATTCTTTCCTACATCTTCCACAAGTTAGGATCTTAAATCTATATGTGAATTCAGAGTTATTTTAATTTTTCTAACCCTACTGCTATATACTCTTGTTCACTAAATTAGAAGTGTATTACAGCATTTCTGTAATTCTGAGATTTCTCTAATCCTTCATAATCTACTGATTAGAAGGCTGCTGTTGTGTGCTTAAAAACTATTCTCTTATGTGCCCCAGGAACTATTAGAGATTTCTTAAAAGATTATAACTTAATCCATTTTTTATTATTATTATGAACATGTGGAATCTAATCAAATATAATCTAATAAATCTTTTTATTTTCTTTCACAGTAGCATACTGTATGTAAATATAAATATGCTTTTACTTTTAGGCAGAAACTGTTGAAAAACTTTATGGTATCTTGACCTCCGATGCTGTTGACTTAGTTCTACGAAAGTCTGCAGCAGAACAGCTAGCTATAATTTTGCAAGGTAAAGTTCTTTAGGAAATTTTTATCCATTTGCTAATTTTTCAGTGACTACTATAGTTTGGCTGTTTTGTTTATGTTTCTACTAAGGGTGCTTTTATTTTACATTGACCTTAGCTGTATCGTTGAACCTGAGTGCGACACTATTGTATTATGAGGATAAAATTGCAATCCAAATCAGAACTTAGTTACTTGTTATTGTACTTGAGAATAAATAAGAGTGTTGAAAACAGCAGCTTATTTCTGTAAGATCTGTAGTAGTGTTTTTGGTTTGTTTTTGTTTTTTTTTTTTTTTTCTTCTCCATTAAATTTGTCATTTTGTGATGTTTGAACTAATAATTCTTCCAACTCAGCTACTCCTATGTGCAGGAAGGGAGGCAAAGGTTGTTAGGAAACATATAAATATTTTCAGTAGTATTGTGCTACAGGTAATAAAGTCACTCTCAGGTTATGCAAACTAGTGAAACAGGTTTGTCACTTTAGTGACAATTTCCTTCTAGCTTCCGGAATTTCTTCTTCTAATTTGAGTTAGCCTTGGTACACAGTTAAAGTGAATTTAAATACCAATTTTATGTGTAAGAGGAAACTCAGGTTAAACTTCTGATATTCTACTCTTCCAGTAGCATGAAGATGCAGTCTCCACAGGGAGCCTGCATCTTATTAAATTATTAAATATAATGTTATTCTAAATTTAATATTAATTTAATAATCTTACATATAGTATGTTGCTAGAAAGGTGTGCCATCGTATGGAATTGTTGAAAACTTGAATATTAAAATATTAATATTAAATTGTTGAAAACTTTGAATATTAAAAGTGAAATCCTGTGTGGCCAGTATTAGAGTTCTACTGAGGCTGATGTAGGTGAGGAACATAATGACATTTTGGGAAGATATTTAGGTTTCTTCTTAACTGTTTAAGAGGCTAGTATAATCAGATAATTACAAAGAAAATTGAGATGTTGTTGTTGTTGTTATTATTTAGTTAATATTACTTGCTAAAATTTATCCTGTAATGGCTGCTCCCTAGTTTGAATGTTTTAGGTCTTTTTCACTTGTTAGGCAGACATTTCTATCTCAAACTATTATCCTAAATTGCACAGTTATTATTCAGTTTTGTAGGAAGACTTCTATAATACTTACGCTTTGTATCCAATACCTCTGAAAGAAATGCTAAAGTTTTGCTGATAACACTCTACGGGGGACTTACCTTGGTTGTTCCTTAGCTGTACCTGCTCTGTTTGTTAGCAGCTTGGGAAACTGCTGCTTTTAAAGGCACAGATTTGTTACTGAACACTAAGAAGCTTAATATGGAACCAGGGGCTGCTAATATATACACTTTTTGTTACAGATACCAAAATGCATAATACAGTGAAAAAGTTGGGTGTGATAGAAAAGATTTTGGCTTACCTCAGTGAGTGCATACATCAAGATGGCAAGGTAAAAATACTGGCACGAATTCTTCTGCAACTGTTGTATAGCATGGTGGTAATATAATCTTTTTTTTTTTTTTTTTTTTTGTACTTATAGCACTAATGTTTTCACTGCATTGATTCTACACAGAAGACAAATGTTTAGTAACAAGTATAATCCCAGTATTAATTTAATATAATCCCAGTATTTATTTAGTTTATTTTTGCATATGATGACATTCAGTTTAGATATTGGTCTAGCTATCTATGATATTAGCTGGTGAAAGAACCAACCATGTTTAGTTTTGAGAGACCAAAATACGATTTTTAATCAGCTTTATTATTAAAAAACAAAACAAAACAAAAAGCAATTTATCTTTTAACTCTCTAGATTAATGTCCTAAAGCAAATAAATATAATTAAAACCTGTCATTTATTAATGACATATGAGTACCTCTGTGAACCCCTGATAATGAGTTGGGAAATATGATATGAGGTTCTTATTTTTTTAATTGTGTTTATTGTAGAATGCCAATGTCTTTGTTCTTTTACTTTTTTGAAATAAAAAGTAATAAAAATCTTCCCAAATTCTAAGCAAGTTCCCACCTTTCCTCGCTCCAAGATAATTCTTTATGGAGAAAGTTAGTAAGATCCCAGGATGGAAAGTAAATAGAGTGGGATGTTTGCCTACCTCTTGTCTGATGTAACTGAAGTGTAAAAATAAGCAAAGTGTGTCTCATTAGTCAAAGAAAGAGCATATAGGTATGACTATGTAAGCTAGTCTCTAGGTTGCTACCCTGAGGGAATCTATCCCAGATTCTTATTCTCCTTTCAAACTGTTCTTAATTATTTTTCCTAAAATCATTAAAAAAGAAAGTTTACATGCTTTTGGGAGATGGCTACCAAGAAAAGGATGAATGATATAGTAGAGAGGAATAAACACAATTTAAATAAGAATATAACTGTAGCTGTGCCAGAGACTCCTCTTTCCATTCTAACTAAGCGTATTATCTATTGAAAATCAAATGGAACTCTATTTGATGGAGCTAAAAAAAAATTAAATATAGAACTTTGGTCAAGCAGAATGAACTGATTCATAGCATGAACATTTGTTGTAAACTTTTCACAGTAGTTCATTCTAATTGGTATTGATAAATAATATTTACTATGGTCCTGCAGGTCATGGAATGTATGGTGCTACCGTGTCTAACGCTTCTACGGAAAATTGCGTATGCTGATCCAGTGGTTCGTTTGTCCCTAGCACAGCAGTCATCCTTTCTGCTTGTGTTATTCAGAGGTAAATATTTTATTTCTATTTTTATTTTAATATGTGAGTAGACAGCACCTGTGTGAACCATTCACCAAAAGCTTATTTGAAAGCCTTGGCTTTCTTCAGAGAGAGAAAAGAAATATCATTCTTTTTGCTAGTGTTACCCAGGAAGTGGCATTGTTTGAAGAAGTTCGTAAAATGACTGTAAAAATTAAGTGTTTCCCCAGTTCTATTAAACATCCCAGTTTTTCTAATATATATTTTAATTATCTTTATTTTATTCAGTTTCTCTGATATTCCAAGATGATTGTGCTGTTCTAACTGAAACTACAGTATTGCTTTGTCTTCTGTTATTTGATGAAGTAGCAAGACAAGAAACATGGTATGGAAAAAAAATCCACAATTTTTGATGATATGTCCCTAAGCAAAATTTTCAGTTTTCACGTTAGTTTACATATACCCAAACAAATTATTGCTAGAAGTTTATTTCCAAAATTGCATCTTGCTTATCTGTGTAGGCCAAATAAACTGTTTCAGTATTTGTGCTGAGAGTCGTTCATGTTTACCTGATGTACAATATAAATACATCATCATTCTTTGGTTTTATTTATTTGTTTACTTTTTACTTATGTACGTTTTAACAAATCCCCTGCTGACCTCTAAGAACTCTCCATAAATAAAAAGTACATTAAATAAAAAGCTATAGATCTGGCACCTTGTTTTATCTTACTAAGAATTCTCTCATTTAGTCTGGGTGTTAAGTGGAGCAATTGTCCTTTTTAAAAAAGACTTCAGCTTGAAGAGCATTTCATATTTTGAAATTTGCATATAATTCAGAAAAAATATGCTGTTATAATTAACACCTGAAAAATGTACTGAAAAAAATTGTAATGCCTGCTTTTTTCTCTAATGGAAATATAATTTAAACAACCGTGTGCTTTGATAAGTCATCCTTAATTTCATTTTTATGTACAGTGCATCTGCAGCAATTATTTTGCATATATGTGATCAAAGAAATTCCTTGAAGGATAAAATAATTAACTATCTCTGAATAATGGCAAAATGGAAGCATTAGTAGAAAATTAAGATATAAATTAGTATGAGTTAACCAATAATAACTATAGGTTAATCTTTTTCTTGCAGGGCTGATGACATATCTAGTAATGATACTGACCTACCTTCCTTCAGTTTGCCAGTTGCTGTTGTTAGACGGTATGCTTTTGGACAGTTAACTTTCATAGAATCATAGAATGCCTAAGGTTGGAAGGGACCTCTAGAGGTCATCTAGTCCAACTCCCCTGCACATGCAGG
>JAWLRI010001021.1:194997-216827 GCA_034781795.1 Crypturellus tataupa
TCTCAGCCTTCTCTTCTCCAGGCTGAACAGGCCCAGCTCCCTCAGCCTCTCCTTATAGGGCAGATGTTCCAGGCCCCGATCATCCTTGTGGCCCTGCGCTGGACTCTCTCCAGCAGCTCCATATCCCTCTTGTACTGGGGGGCCCAGAACTGGACGCAGTGCTCCAGATGTGGCCTCACCAGGGGTGAGTAGAGGGGTAAGATCACCTCCCTCGACCTGCTGGAGACACTCCTCTTAATGCATCCCAGGATGCCATTGGCCTTCCTAGCCACAAGGGCACACTGCTGCCTCATGGTCAACTGCTGTCTGTTAGCTGTCAACCCTGAAGGACAAAACAGGAGGAAAAGGAGATACATTTTATGTTAGAAATGAATTTGCATTTTTAAATGTGTGTGTGTGTAGTTTACTTTGTTGTTGTTTGTTTTAACTCCCTGAGTTTATCCTCTGACAAAGATTTTCCAAAGCTGATTTACAAATGTGAAAGTCATGTTCTAATAGTGTTTTTTTTTGTTTTAAACAAACAAACAAACAAACAAAAAGGTATCATCTTCCAGTCAGAATCGCTGCTCATCATGCTGTTAGTCCCAATGCTGTTGTTACGCCGTTATCTTCTGACTGCCTGGCTATGAAGCCTGTGTCAGACATGCTTAAGATGGCTTGGAATCTGTCATGGTTTCATGGGATTGAAGACCTGTTACAACTGGTAAATTATGAGAAGGAAGCAGCAAAGTAAGCTATTCTATTTTGATTTTTAAATCCTAATCTATTTTAATAATATTAAGGAACTTCCAAGGTTAAATAGCTTCTCAACTTAAACTGCAGTTCAAATTGTTTATGATTTTAGAATACTGTCTTTTTAAATGTAAAAGATTACATACCAGGACTTTGTAGATATGATGTCAAGAGCTGATGTTTTACCGAAATTACATCTCTGTGTGAAGTCTAGAGCTTGATCAAGCTTATAGTGATGGTCAGGCTCAGACAGAATTAGGTAACAGGAAACACACCTTATTGTGAGGCTGCAATTTATTGTATTGTTTTCTACATTTTAATCTTAGTATTAAGAATTACAGTGAATAATCAAGAATCTTTTTGACTATCTTTTAATTGTGCATAATTTCTTTGAGAGTATTCTGTATATGGAATTCCTCATTTTGGGAGACACTTCATTTAACAGGTCTAAAATGTTTGTGTTTATATCTCTTTCCGTATTGTTGATGTTTCTTTTACAGGTTTTGTTTGTGTCCTTTAAGATGGCCTACAAGGTACATTAATAAACAATATGGGGGCCATAGAAAACACTGCATTTAAGTCAAAATCAAAAAAAAAAGTGACTTTTTCTCACTTGCACTAGAGCATGAAAGAGTTGGTGCTCACTGAAATAACTTATAAAAACACCCACGGTTAACCATTGCTCTTTACCTTTGCAGATTTTTAGACATGCTAAAGCTGTCCTCTGAAGACATTCTTATACTGAAAATAACATATACAAGCTATGGACTGCAGGAATGTTTTAATTCAATCATTAAGGCAGTATCCCACAGGGATGTTAGGGCTGCTGTTATGAAACTAAGTTTTTATGTTCTTAATGACAAGCTCGCTTTAAAATATAACTCTGGGCCTTCTGGTAATACTCTGAAGAGCTTTGTTTGGCAAAGAGCATTAAACAGGTAAGCACACTAACTGCAAAAATGCATTAATGCATATGATATTTAAATTGTGAAGTTGAAAATATGAAATTTCTGGAATTAATTTCCCCTCTATCTCTAATTTTGATTGCTTGTATCCATTCAAATATTGTATAACCCTACAGTTGAACTGAGTGTCCTTGTGGATACTGAAGCTAACAGATGATACAGAGTTTTCTTATAAAATTAAAATTAACCTTGGTTTATCTTGGCTTTGCAAGTATGTTTTTCCAGTTTAGGAATGTTTTGTTAGGTGATGGTGGTTGTTGTTGTCGTGTTTTTGTTAGTTTGTTTGTTTGTTTATTTTCCTGGTCTTTGGTCCTGTTTTGTATTTTTCAGTTTAGGTTTAATATAGATAATTCCACCTTTGCAGATTACTTCAGCCTTGCTAGGCTGAGATCTTACATGCCTTTAATGTGCTGCAGGTGTTAAAAAGGTATTTTTGTTTGCATTACAGGTTTCTGCAAGTGCTTCCAGCTTCTATTGATGATGAGAAGCTTTTGGTAGATGTCCTGAATTTTTTAAACAAACTGCTTAGGGAGCAGAGAACAAGTTTAGAAACAGACCATCTAAAGTGGATGCTGAAAACATTGCATGAGAATGTAAGAATCCACCTAATTTAGCTGTAGACGACCAAATGGCTGTAACATATTTTTGTTTGTGATGAGCTGTCCTAGAGAAAGGACTTCTAGAACAGGAGTGAATTACCTTTTTATTTTTTTTTATTTATTTCCCAAATAAAAGCACCATCTACTTGTGGGTTTAGTTTGTTCAGGGGTCATCGAATGAGGTAATATGTTGTATGTGCTAACTTTTCCAAATAGCTTTATTTTGTGCACTTCAGGCAGGTGATAGGAATAAGATCATAAGGCAAAAACATGAAACAAGTTTTTAAACAATCTTTGCAGTCAGTGTATTGCAGTCACTCCATTCTTTCCTTTTTTATAACATTAAAATGCTAAGAAGATAGCGAGTGAGGTAACAGCTATGTTTCCTTGAATGTTATTATTTAGGGCATTATATGTTATTATTTTAGGGCATTATAATTATGGATGGTCAGATGTATTTATTCTTTACTCAAGTAATATGCTTTTAATACTTTTTTTTTTAATGCGGAACCAAGAAAATGATGGAATTTTTGCTTGCCTTTCCTGAGACTATGCTATTATGAATATAGCAAACAAAATCATATTTGTAATACCAAATTCTTTTTTTAGTTCATAAAATATTGAAAATATAGAAATCTTTTACTAGAGATTGCAGAATATTTATGGAAAGGTTTGTGAGCCATAACTCACTCAGTTTGCTAAAATGAGCAGATACTAGGAAAAGAAAAAAAAGCTTTTTGAAAGGGGAATATTTAATACACAGGATACTGCCAGTTAAATCTGTGCAGCTTGGCATATTGTTTGATAATTTCTTTTCTAACTCTTATTTTCTATTCTTTTGCTCCAACATTTTTGTGGAGCCACATAAGGTGTTTCTGTTATTTTTCTGGTTTCTCAATGTATGTATGTAAATAACATCACTTTTCTTGCTCTTTAAGCTCCAGATAGCTCTATAAATTATTTTACATAAGAACTGAAATGAAATTTATCCATTTTTATATATTGAAATTTACGTAATTTAGATAAATGCTTCACTGTCAACTTGCTGTTGCTCTTTTCCATGAAGCAATATAAAGATTAGCAATATTTACTTATTAAGACAAATCCTGTCTATCCTGGAGCTTACTGTTGAAATAATACTACTTACTGTTGAATAGTTGAAATCATTTAGGTAAGATAGTGGAAGTGTGCACTTACTGAGAGAAAAGACATTTTTAAATGCATTTGGCAGGCCACTGTTGGTGTTACAATTTCCTTGCAGTAATATGACTGGTAAGTGTGAATGAATTCATAGTTGTGCAGTGGTTTTTTTGTTTTTTATTTTTCAGTCTGCAGATTTCATTTCATGAGTATTAGAACTTTCTGCTTGGCAGATAGAACATTCTGTTTGGCATATGAAGAACTGAAAGTTAAGACATGTTTTTGCTTTAAGTCTGTCTTTCATTTCATTTTTCAATTTAAGATAGCCATAATTTATCAAAATGAAATATATTAACAAACCTGAGCAAGGTATTATATGAGCTTAAGGTTCAATTACTATTGTAAAATAGGAATGAATTTCACGATTGTGACTTTGTTCTTTTCGGTTTTCTAGACATGCTATGCATTTCAGAGAACCATACAATACTGTTCATTTAAGATGTGTGGAATGGTAAAATATAAGAACAAACGGAAAATAAAGATAACAAAGCTTTTATTTGATTTATCAAAATACAATAATCGAATTTAGCTTTATAAAAATAATTGTTGAGTACCAATGACAGTGTGGCTTCTGTTTTAGAAATTTGTGTTCTGGAGTAGTGTTGTTGTCAAATACACTGCCCTCAAAATAAGGTTCATAGTCTTGCAAAATATATTCTATATTAGGAACAATCTGATGGACTTGTGTTTTCCCTCTTCAAAATACAATCTAAGCATTTACAAATAAGCATTTATATTCTTCATTGCTCATACTTATAAACTGAAGTGCATGGAGCCTGAGTGACTGACAGTTTCCTATAAATTTTTGTAAGTTTGTCTCATTCAGTATATTCAAATGAAAACTTTAAATTAGGTGATTTTCAGTGTCTGAAGCAATTTAGCTCTGCGGGCTACATCTTGAACTAATATTTCTACTTTGTATTTTATGTTTCTTGAGATTTATTTTTTCATTGAAGGTTATTGGTGCATGTAACTAACTTTTCTCTACCGTGCTGAAACAAAATACACTGTATGATGGCTTAATATCAGGAAATTTTAAAGGCATTACAGTACATTATTTTATGTCATTTAGTAGATTCAAGTAATAAATAATTGTAGGAAGCTTTCACTTTACCTTTTATAGAAATACTTCTTAGTGAAATCATCATGCAATTTTTTATAAGATCTTAGATTTACAAACTATGAACAAATATTGTCTTTTTGTGTGGGTGTTAGAGCAAGCTATCAATATTGGATTGTATAAATATATCTTTTTTCTTTATTTTAGAAACCAAACTCACTCTTGGACCTCCTGGTGCGACCAGAATCCCAAGTACAGGATGCCATAGATGAAATACAGACATCTGTCAGACAGCAACTGGATAAAGAACTCATTCACCTTTTTAATACATTGCTACTTTGTTCCATATCAGTGACTGACAGGTACATTGCAAGGAATCTGCCCGCATAATTCCAGCTGAGGAACTTATTATCTAGTGAGACTATATCTCAGTCATAATTGGTGTATGATTGCATGGTGACACAGTTATTTAAAACTGAAAAAAAAAAAAAAAAAGGAACGTACTCCTTCTGAATTGAAGATCAAAACTAGGTGAACTTTTTCCACAATAAAATTAGGAAAGTAATCTGGAAAGGGTGCAGTAATGGTCACTTTCTGAAGAAATGGTAAATTGAATTTGATAACTTGGTTGACTTGCTAGCAGTTATTTATTGGAAATAAAACAATAGAATATTATAAATAACAACAACCTAAACCTTTTCTGCCAATCAAGAAAATACAAAAAATAATTTCTATTTTTTTCTCTAAAATAATTTCCCACTCTTAGTCTTTCCATCCAAGTGTATTCTAAGAGATACTAAAACCACAGCTTGACATAAATAAATATTTAAGTGTCAAAGCAGAACAACTGATAGTTTCTTCCAGGAAGTATCTTTCTGACAACTCAGTTGTTCAACTTACAAAATTTGGACATTTTGAAAAAAAAAAAAGGGGGGGGGGGGTAGGTAGGTGATTAAATAAATCCTTGCCCATTCTGTTTGTAGCTGAATTCTAGACTGAAACATTTTTAAACTTTTGTTTCTTAATTCAGAATACACAAATATACCTACCTTTGGATTAAGAAGTCTTCTTGTAATAAGTACTAGATGCAGTACTAGACTTTCAGTACCTGGATGTAAGATCTGCCTCCATGCTATTCTGTGCGTGGGGCAATAGTTACTAATTCACATGCTACGATGGACAGAATAACAAATATAAGAATGAGGCATTGGCCTATTGTGAAATGATTCATTTTAATAACTTCCTACTGATAGCTGAACCTGTTTTGCTTTTTACAATTTTCCCAGAGAGGGCTTGGAACTTGCGGGTGCTTTTAGAACAGAGTTGGCCCTGAAGCTGCTGCAGTGCTTGAGGCTGGCAGATGCACCACACTTCTATGGCCTCCCTTCCCTGGAAAGAATATTGCGAGGAATGGTGCACGTTACTGCACTTCCAGACTGGAGCACATATTCTGCAGTTGAACCTATTGCAATCTGTAAGAAATATTTAGCAGGTCTTCTTGAGGCAAGTAGTCTGTTCCGTATTTTTGCTGTGAATGCATAGAAAGCACAATCTAATTAATTCATGAATTTAAGTTATGTTTTATTAGTGTGTAGGACAGTTTTTACAAATCTGTATACTACTTACAGTAAAGCTGTCATGTAATTGTTCCACCATTCCCAGGTCATTTCATCATTTTATGTTGAATGGGGAGGAAATGCCATGTCCTTCATGGGAAAAGGTGTTACAAAGAGCACAGTTCTTTGCTTGCTTCACTTGTCCCATGAAATGATGGCTCAAGCCAAGGAAACGGTGAGTACACCAGAGTTGTCCTTAACATGCCATTGGTGAGGATTATTTATAGGTGTTTACTTTATGCATGATTATCCTAATGCTCAAGTGATATACTTAATATCTCTTTAGCACTACTATCCTAATCTTATGAAGAAGCAGACACAGATTTAATTCTACTCAGTAGGTGAAATCAGTGAGTCAAGTGTATCTTTACAGGAGAATCAAATTCTTTTTACTGTAATATAAGTGCTTTTAGTTTGCAGTATGTATGTAGTCTATTAGCTCAGACTGGGGTAGGCTGACTTGAAATTGAAGGATTTATAAAATAACTTCTTACTCTGTTTTCTGTTATCAGGACTGGGTAACTCTTTGGTCCTTGCCTTATGATAACAATGAAGAGCAAGTTCCTCCTCAGCTAGGTTTGGCATGGCTGGTTCCTTTATGGGTTGATAGAGATCCTGAGGTTAGTTAGAACAATGTTAAATTGTTATCTTATTTTGTCACTTAAATATGTGTCATATTTTTCTTTTATTGTTTTTATTTAATATTAAAGAAAATATTTTAAATAATACTTAAAATTATTCAAAAAATTATTGACTATATTCTGAATAACAGTAACAACTGTGAAGGAATATTTTCACATATACATTTGAGCAATGCTTCCCTGCATCTCTAATCTTCTTTCCTCTCATTAGTCACTCATGATAATGATTCATAAAGCAATATTGATGAAAATTGCTTTGTATTGGTGCTATGCAGAAACATTAAACTATATGAACTACAAATTCAGAGCAAATATGTTTGTTGTAAAGTCTGCTTCATTTTATGAAAGTTTGTTAGCCAGAACTATTTTAAGTGGGAAAATAAAAAGAAACTTGAAGAATATCTTAGTTATTCAAAGGCTTTTTTTAATTTATTTGTTATGTCATTATTACTTACACATAGTTGTGATTATTGGGATTTGATCGGAGAGAATTTAAGGTAAAAAAAATGCTTCTCTTAAAGAGATTCCTCCTAAGCTACAGATTCATTTTCCACAAGTTGTAATAATTAGTGCTGCTTACTACTGCAAGTAATGTTTTCTATTGTGCCCGTTTGTTCTAGGTCAGATTTACCTCACTTGGAATAGGATCAGCTCTCACATCTGTTGAAGTTGGATGTATTGCTTTAGCAGAAAGCTGTCAAAACATTTCAGGAGGACTATGGGGAACAGTGATAAATATCCTTCTGGACCAATCTGAATGTAGCATGGTGCGCAGGGAGGTATGTTTCCTGTGTCCTTCTGCCATCTTCTGTTGTGGATTTGTAGGATATGTCTAAAACAGGGAGCTGATTTGTAGATTGTTCAGTTTTTTGTTTGCTTGTTTTGAGTTTTGATATAGCAATGAGAATCCTGATGTTTTCTTTCAGGCTGCTTTTATTCTACAGAATCTCCTTGTGATCCCAATTCCTACTGAAGATGTGAAATATTGTGCTTGGCAAGTGAGTAACTGTTACATTTAATGAGAAGGTTACAGTGTCATAGAGAGACATTGTTTGTTATAAAAAGATGTCAGTATATCTGTAAAAAGAAATATGCAAATATACTAGTATCAATAGTATTTTAAAATACAAGCTGATCATTTAAACCAAAGCCTTTTAGGAGAAAGACAAAGAAGCTTGTTACTTGTCTTTTTTTCAGAAAAACATTCAAAATTAATATTGGGTTTATTCTGTATATGCCTGAAGATTTTAAATGTGGATTTGAATATTCAAGGTGCCATAAAATAATGTGTCATGGAATCATAGAACGGTTGGGGTTGGAAAGGACCCCTGGAGATCATGTAATCCAACCCCCTGCTCAAGGCAGGATGAAAAAGAGCAGGCTGAACTGGACCATGTTCAATCAGACATGAAATTTCTTTAAACATTGAGATTCCTCAATGTCCTTGAACAGTTGTTTCCAAATTTCAACTACTCTCTCATCTAAGGAGGGAAGAGGAAGTCTCTTCTTCTATTTAAGTGGAATTTTGTTCTATCTAGGAAGAGTTTGTTCTCTCTAGGAAGAGTCTGGATTGATACCTTCCATCAGGTACATTCACAAGATTCCCCCATTAAACTTTTCTGCTCAAGACTGAAGAGCCCCAGCCTTTTCAAGCTCTCCTCGTATAAGAGATGCTCCAGTCCCTTAATCCTCCTTTGGCCATTCTCTAGAGTCCCTCCAATAGTTCCAAATTCTCTTGTGCTGATGAGCCCAGACCTGGATCCAGCACTACAGATGAGGCCTCAGCAGCACCGAGCAGAAGGGAAGGATCACTTGCCCCCATCACTCTTGCTTACACAGCCCAGGTTGGATGCATGGCTTCCTCGTGCTTGGATTCATTCATGTCTGCTAAAACTGCCAGGCCCAATCATCTACAGAGCTGCTTTCCAGCCAGTTGACCCCAGCCTGTTACGGTGCATGGTAGTATTCCTCAAGTGCAGGACTTGCCACTTCCCATTGTGAAACTTCCTGTTCCTGTAGCAAAATATTTAATTTTATTAGTGTAAATCAGTGAATTATTCAAGAAGGAATATATTTCCCAAGATTCTGGATTTTCCGGTTTTGATACCAGAACTGGAAAATTGGATTTTACAGAGGTTGCAGAATCCCAGGTGAGTTCCAGTGCTATTAATATGAGCTCTGAGTCAATGTGATTCTTTTCGCTAAGTGCAATTTAATGGAAATTGCTCATCACTTAAGTGTTCACGCTGAAAGATATTGAACGATACTTCATAGTAACGTGAATAAAAACTGAAAATACAAACAATTAAAATTACAAGACTACTTCAAAGAGTAATTTTTTGCCTTGCACAGGATGAGTTAGTTTATCAATAGGAAAGTTAATGCAAGCAAAGTTCAAAGGAAAGCTACTAAGAGGATTTGGTGAGTAGTAGAAATAATGTTTCACAGCCGAAGTAGAACATTATTGTTTTATCCCTAAGGCAAATGGGGTTGGAAAAGAAAATGCTGTTTCTACATATTATAGAGATGGTTTTATTATCATGTGAATGTATGTTCTGTTGCTGCTACACAATTTGCTTTATAGTTACTAATTTTGATATGCTACTTTGAAAAGTGGAACCAGTGTAATCAATTGGTATAAAGTGCTTTGAGACTGCAACCTACTCCGTTATTTAAAGACTGCTAAAGTCAGAGCATGTTGTGAATGCGATTGAATGATTCTTCCTGTGCAGCCAAAAAGGTGCTGGCCTAGTATTTTAAGTGGGCAAAGAGAATGCTATTGTATTGGAGATACTATATACTGGATATATACATATTACTATATCTCTCATATATATATACACATATATAAAATATTCAATGTAAATCTTTGAATTTATGTAGTCATACATCATGAGTATAAAATTTCTGCAGTATTCATTTGCCATAGTTAATACCATCCAGGTATATTGCTGACCTGAGCATAATGTCAGTTTTACAATTCATCGCTAGCAGTGTACATGCTGTAGTGATCTTCTTCAAGAAGATCTTTCTTCAAAAAAAAAAAGGTCTTTGCGATTTTCATGTCTTTAGGGACCCTGTGTACATGATGAAGAGTCTGGTCTCTCACAGACAGGCAAACCTGCACTTCAGGCCCTTTTCTATCACTGCCGCTTCTATGAACACTTGAATCAGATGGTGAAGCGCTGCTACCTCAGGTGTTGCATGTTTGATTTGAATTGTGCCAAGGGAGACAATCTGACCATGGAAAAAAGTGGTACAACCGGTAAGTGATACTAATGTAACTTTATATTCTTAATCTAATTAAATAATTTCTAGTTTTGAGTAATTCTCCTGAGAGCTTTTTTTGAAGATCAGAGCATCTGCTCATTACATATTTGTGCTGTGACACACAATTTCTTCAATATTACTTATTATGAAATGATTAAAGCCTCTGCAATTGCAAGTAGAGCTGAATGTAATTTCTTCTAACCTTATATTGCAGCTGAATACAGTATACTTACATTACTGCTGTGTGAGACATTTGTGGACCATAACTCATTGGTCTCATATGTGAAAATCTATTAAATATTTTGAAATCTTCAGAAGGAAAGCTGATCATCTACTACTGTTTCACTGAAAGACTGCATTAGAAAATTTGCTAAAGCCCTCTGGTTGTCTTTTGCATTACTACAAGACTATTTTTTTTGTTGTGGGTTTTTTGTTTTGTTTTCATCCTTTCTCTGGTTTTCCTACAGATTTTGATGATTCGTTTAATCTTTGGAAGGTTCCATCCACTCAAAACCAGTCTTCCCATTCTCTATCAACATCTGATACTATGGTAAACTTCCCTATTTATTTTAAATATACTGTTGTACATTGAAATGATTTGAAGAAAATGAATGCCGTTATAAATGCTGAAAGACAAAGCTGAGTCTAAGTTGGAACTTACTCTAAATTAGCTTTAATACACTTTTAAAAACTTTTATAGTTATTTACTTGGGCAAATGCAAATAAATTGGCTTTGTTTATCTAATTAAGTGTATAAGGCAATGGTGGATTTTGTATTTTCTCTCAGCAAGACATATGCCCTAGAAATTTCTCTGCAGTTGACTTTATTGACAAAACATAGCCGGATCATCTGTAGTTGTCATTTCTGTTGCTTTTATCCTAGCTATCATTTCAGAGTGATCCAGTATTTACATTTTACAGCTACAGAACCGGATCAACAAAAAACACAGCAGCACATTTGGTTCAAATTATATAATATATATACTATATTAAACTCTGGATTCTGAAAACGCACAATTGTTTGCAAGACCAAAGATAGCTGTGAAAAATATATGAAAGCAAGTGACTGCATGCTAAAGTTTGAGTGGGATGTTTGCTGTAATGAAATACTGTGAAGACATTCTGTCTTTCAAGATGGCAAATGCAAAAGAAGACTAAGTGAAGTGTTTTCTTCATGCTGCAGGATAGATTTGCAATACAGGATCAGGCTGCAGGAAGAACTTTTCTAAAATTTTTTTTTAGGTACCTGATAAAAATAATCTATTCTCAAAGACTGAAATAGACCCCAGAGAAATCTGACATACTGCATAGGAATCCATTTTTATATTTTTGTTTCTATTTTTGTGATTAATGCATAGCCATCTAATTTCAAAGCCATAAAAATAGCTCATGCAAAGAATAATTTATTTAAAGATTTTTTTTTTTTTAATGAAAAACGTTATATGCTTGCTAATGTAATAGTACTGGCAATATCAACGGGTTTGGTCTTCCTGCATCTCCTTGTATGAGACAAAATAGATCCATGAAGAAAATTGTAAGATTATATTCATATACTTGCTATTTCCATAGATCTAATCTAACATGTTGTTGCTGAAACACCCGTATTGTTTCTTCTTTTCAGTATTGGCTATGGTTATTTTGGGCCATGAAAAAGAGTTTCATATAGGAGGTGGGCAAGGTTTTTGTTTGCTTGCCTCTTTTTTTTTTTTTTTGCCCCCTAGAAAAAAAACAGGATATTTTAATTTTTGTGACTTCAGTTTTTCCAAAGTATTTGCCAGTTACATAATTTCAGAGCAACACTTTGATTTGAAATAATCATTTAGAAATTTCTCTTATGTTGAATAGATGTGCTCATTTGATAAGGGTTTATCACATGCAACAGGATAATATCCTTTTTTTACTGACTCATAAAATATTATGCAACTTTTTTGCAATGGAAGGTGATGAGAAAGAAAACATAGCCAGTACTGAAATATTGTCTCAATATTTCATGGTTGTCACCTTTCCTTGGACCCTTTGACTTATTATTATCAATGTATTGCTATAAAGTGTTGTTACTATCATCTGGGTAATTCTGAATAATTTAGAATTTAATTTATTTTTTCTATTATTTTTTAAAAATATATTCATTTAATAAAAAAGGAGATATTTTAAATTTATTATTCAGAATTGAATATTTGAAAATGACGGAACTAAGCCATTACAAACGAGAGCTCTTGAATATGTTTTTAACTGAATTATCTGAGTGTTGCCTTCTCACTCAAGAATTACTTGCATATTGTTTTAGGGAAAGTTCAGCTTTAGTGACTTGGAAAAGAAGAAAAGTCCAATTTGAATTTACTAGATCAGATAAATGCGTATGTGTAAAACACCATCCTTGTGTAGTATAAAGACAGATTAGAGTTGCATTTAACAAATGGAAAGCGCTCAACTATTTATAGCTGAAAGCATAATGTGATACAGTGATGTATTCATTTGTATCAATCTTCCAGATATTTTCATACTTTTTATATGTAATTGGGAAGATTATGCTTTTACAGTTGATGGAAGAGAGCTGAATACAAGGACACTTTTTTCCTTGTTTTCACTAGTGAATATAAAGATTTTACAAAGCAATAATTTGACCTTTCTTTCTCTTTTGAGAAAGACTATTTAATTTGCCTTTGTCCTTCATATGTATTAGCTTTACGGATCTTATAAGTATCTATAAACTCTATTTGTTATTGACTAGGTTACTTAACCTTTAAAGTGTCAGACTTGATGTGACAGGTGGTAAGTTTTCATGTTTTTAAAACTCAAATTGTCTTATATAAGTACTTGTAAGTTTTTATATAAATTGACATGTTGTTTTCTTACAGTCTGGCCCAAAACTTTCAGTTTTTATATATGAGGAGGAGAAAAACATTTATGAATTAATTATGCCAAAAAATATATATTTTTGTCTCTGAATTTGGCCTGTTGATGAGGATATAATTATTCCAAGCCCACTAGATGGCATACTTTCCCCATCACAGATAAAAGGGAACCCGCGTGTCTTACTGAAAGGAAGAATGTTGATATGTTCATGTCTGGTACACATTTGATGACAGCAGCCCCCAAAAATTGAGAGTTAGCAGTTACTAATACATGTAAAATTATTTCTAACAGAAGCTCATTTCTTATATTCTAATAACTTTTTACATAGCAAACAACAAAACAACAAAAAGTAGTCGTAAATCAATCCTTATCCATTTATTTGTCCATTCATTTCATGAATGCCAGTTTAGGAATCTGAAACTACCATTTCCCTTCAGTAAGCCCCATCCTGAAGATCTCTGTGGAAGCCAGAGCTTGCTCGCTCTATTGAATTCTAAGAACAGAGAAAAGGTCTGCTGGTTCTGGGGGATGCATTAAACCAGCTCTGACAGAAAGAAAAAGACACTGCTATTTTTTTCATTTTTCAGTTTTCCTGTGATTAATTTGAGCTATCCAAATGCTGACTTTGTGTTTAGTCAGTCAATAAACTTAGGTGAAGGTAGTATTTAAGTTTTTTGACTTCATCTTTTTCCCAGATGTATAAAAATTAAAAATGGGAAAATTAAAAAGTACATTAATAACAAAAATGATTCTTATTTAGTCTCTAAAGTAGTCTGACAGGGGTAGTACAGAGACAGTAAGTACAATTCTCCTGGTTTTATAGAGCGAAGAATTGTGATGTGGGAATGAAATCAATGATTCAAGGTCACATAAAAGGCAGTAGTAGAGCTGAATTACCTCTGTTAAACTGATTTGTGCTGGTTTTAGTATCTTTAAGATCTTAGTAGATTGCAGATTTTTGTCAAAATCATCTTATTTTTCTGTAAACTGTAGTGTGGATATTACAAAGAGTTCACTTCTTTTGAAAATAATATTTGTCCTTTGTAGGACTAGTAGATTAGTAAGCATTAACTCACCATAACAGAAAACAAATCCTTACTTTTATTTTAACAATTATATTTGATTTATTTTTCATATGTATACTTTAAGGCACCCATCAGGCACCAGTAGGCTAGGGCTGCTTAGGAGGATGAACAGTTGGTTTAAAAATTGGGGCTAAGAATGGTGTAGGTTAAAGGAGCTACAAGATTTCCTCAGATAGCTTTAACTCACAGATATTCTTAAAAAAGGTAAAAAATATGTATGCTTTATTTGTTGGATCCATGGTTACCAGAGTACTCTAACCTAAAATGATTTAAGCCACTGAAAAGATCACTGGATAGAATTAATCACTGCAAGCCTATTAAAGCAATGCTGGAGGAATTTTTATGCTGGAGGTTAAGAAAAGACCTTTATTCATACCTAGTAGATAAATGGCAAATGCATCACCTTTGTCTTATGTCCCCTCATGACAATTTCTGTTTCCTTCTCTATTAGTTGTTATGATCTGTAGTCCTTTTCCCCACTTCTTCCTCTCTAGTACATCCCCTTCCAAACCTCTGTGGTTGTCCTGTGAAGCATCAGAGTGCTTCACCGGTCCAAGAAAGAATATGGTGGCAGAAGTAAATAAATAGTAATTGCAAGTATCTTCTACAGGGTATGATGTCCCAGACCCCCCCAAATCATCCTTATTTTGATTTATAGAAGTGGTAATATCTTTTTTTTTTTTTTTCCTGGAAGGCAGAACACTGTGGAAATTACTTTATTGTGTTATTGTATGTTTTCTGTTAAGATAGAAGAAAATACCTGTTTTTAACCCCATATCCCACTGTGAAGCAATTACCAATAAATGTTCCATCAGTGCAGGAAGCTAATAAGGTATATTTTTCCAACCAGATAACACTATTATTGATTTTTTTTTTTTTTCCCCTCTTCTAGTCAGATAACACCTTATTTTTATTTCTTTGACCTTAAGGCTCAGACAATTGGACAGAAAGCAAAAAGAATGTATGTTTTGTGGCATAGCTGATGTGCTGATTTATTAACACATGCAAGCTTGTATGCATTCATAATATTGTTGAGTCCCAGTTATAGCAGTAATTTCTTTAATTTTTAGCTGTTGCAGAAGAAATATAAGGACTATAAGAGGCAGTATTTTAGGTTTGTGCTTACATAGTTTATATGTATATATTTGACATTTATTAAAGTGCTGGAATTGAAGTACGGTGCTTAATAAATGCAGAGTGTAATAATGGAGTGATTTAATACAGCAAGCAGAAATCTTTTAATTTACTTGAATTTGCAAATATGCTTTTTAGGTATATATTTAAAAGTTCTATTTAAAATATAACTGTGCTTGATTTTCAGTTTTATGATGGAATTCGGTATTGCTTTTTGGTCACAGGAAGAATATGGTATACCCAAAAATGTCTTATTGATACGTGGTTCTGGGATTCAGATTTGCACTCCAATTTGCACCTCTGTGCTACAGTGACCCTTGGTCCTTTCTGAGGACCATCTGAGCATGCTTGCACAGGAAGAGTCAAAGTGATAGTGGGGAAGCAGAGCAAAGCGGGGGAGAAGGCAGTTGCAGCGCAGAAGTGGAAACCTTCAGCTCGTTCAGGGCAGCATTCACTGTCGTGTAAATATGTTTTGCTAGAAGCTTGACAAGGTTTGGAAGTGGCTGGGGAGCAGGAGGGGAAAATTGAAAACCTTAGGGAGAAGAAAAGACTGTGTAGAGAATCTTCTGCAACTCATAATGCCACTGAGTAAACTGAAACCAAGCATAGAAAGAAGTGACCTATCTACACTGGTTCAATGGATTAGAGAGGAATTAATGAATTCCCTCCACCTTGCCATTTGATATGGTTGTTGTATTGTTTTTTAGGTCACTTCTGGCTTTTCCTTTCCTAAAAAATTATTAGGTCCAGAACTTTAGCTTTGGCTGATGAGACTAATTCATTTATTATGTTTTAGCTTATAAAAAATTGGATAAGTCCTGATATTTTCAGCAGAGCATAAGTGCACAGGAATCTCAGCTTGAAATGTTTCGAGGTTCCCTTCCTTCCTCATAAAAAAGTGGATTTAAAAACCAACCAAACAAAAACACATTAAAAAAAAGAGAGAAGGATTTTACAGTATAAGGCTTGGGCATTGATAAGTTTATAAAGTGAAATGTTTTAGCCTGTTCATATTGTTCTGTTTTCAGTAGTTTCAATTCTCAGGTGTTTATATTTTTAAGACAATCAACATTGAGTTAAATTGAACACTGAGTAATTTTTACATGTATTTCTGTGCCTTCAAGCAAAATGAAAATGTCTGCTGTAATAAAGATTGAATCGGCGAGTTTGCTTTTTATTTTTTTCTAGATTCTGTCTGCATCACCATCACTGGGGAGTGCTACTGAGCTTCAGGCAAAAGTCCCAACATACTCAACCAGTTTTATTCCCAAAACTGCAGCTGATAGGCTTATGGCTCAAGGTAAGCCAAACTGTAATTGACTTTGTAAACATGATGAGGAATATAATACATTATTTAGCCTGTCCTTATTCCATATTTGGATATGCATATAAATCTTGTGTGTTGTTGAAACAGTCATGCTGACATTTTGAATGGTTATTTTACAAAACAAGCATAAAATCATGCCTTTAAAATGCAATAAGATGAAATACATTGACAGTTAAGTAGTAATGGTTGGTGTTGTTTGAAATGTTACATATTTGTGACACGACTTTTCCATTCCTGTCAACCTGTCTCCTTTTCAAAATATTAAATTTTATAAAAATGTCAAATATAAAGATATATACACCCAATACTTACATGAAGGAAACAAAACAAAATTTATATTAATCCAGATTGATCATTTATCTTTAGTGATAACTAGTGGCCTACAGAAAGAACAGTTTATATATAGGGAAAAAATATTAAATAACACTTTCCTTGTGTCTGATTTTTTTTTTTTTAATTCCAACTTATACTGTTTTAAATATATAGGAAAGATGAATATTCTATGAAAAATACAAAGCAAGTTGTTTTATGTAAATGCCATAATTTTTTTTCATATGGTTCTTTTGTTTCTCTCGTGTGTTTAATAAACACACTTTAGGTCAGAGTGATACTACCACAACAGGGTCTTCAAGTCAACATGGTTCTCCTCTGTCTGTTGGGCTGTCTAAACAGTGTGCTGTAGTCACACCTGCTCTCCTGTCTGCTGTTTGCAGCCTTCTGCATAATCTGCTCGTTGTCACTCCAGAAGATACTAGAATTGCTCTTCAGCAAGCACACTTGCTAACAGCTCTCAGCAGGTAGGGGATCAATAACTGCTGAACTACAAACAGGTGTAGTAATAGAGGTGAAAAGAATGAAATGAGATCTACCAGTGTTTCATACCAAAGCTGTTAAAGATATTGATCAGATCTTGCTTCTGGGGGTGTTAACAAAGACATTTATTTATTTATTTATTTATTTATTTATTTATTTATTTATTTATTTATTTATTTATTTTCCTTTTTAACATGAGTAGCAGAAAAGAGAATTTTTAGTTTTTTATAAAGAGAATAAGTAGATAGTCTCATATGGGTGATGCTAATTGTGTTGGTGGTCTTCCACAGAACTTTTTTTTTTTTAATACTTGCATGGAATGTTTGGAGGACAGATCAAGGGTTGTCACTGTAAAATACAGCTCTTGCCAACTTTGGGAAAATATTAGATCAGAAACCCTTACTTCACGGGTGTTTTTTCTTAAAGGAAGAACAACTTGAAATAGTTTTCAAATGGTATATTTTCCATTTTTCTGTTTGAGTCAATACAATTTTTTTTTATGTGGAGAAAGTGTTTGGAAGTCCTGAAGTGATGCATCAAAATTAGTGGGGATTTTGATCTTGTTTTGTTTTTCTTAAGACTTTAATTTTTTTTTTAAGTAGTTTAGTTAAATAATTAAGCCTTATACATAAATTAGTAAAAGCAAATCTTGTTTGAATACATGTTATATTGGTAGTGAGTTGTTAATTTTATTCATGAAAGAAAATGAGCAATTAAGAACCAATTTAGTTTTAAAAAATACTTTATGTCACTTTGGTTGTAGTTGCACTACAATTAATGCTTGTTATAATTTACTCTGTTTATTTAAAATGAACTTTTTCATGTGAAATTAGTATAATTTTTAATTGCTTACACATTTCTTATCAAGTGGCTTTATTTCAGTCTTGTAAATGCTGACGTAGTCGAGAGATGTATCCTGGAACTGAAAGCTCCTTTAGGTCATCCCTGTCATGCGGAACAAGTAAAAGTTCAGGTTAGAGAAGTGTTTGTTATTATCTGAATCTTCTTTGAATGATAAAGCTATGTTGTTATTATCTATATTTACTAATACAGTCCATACACATTGCTGAAGGTGGAAATGAGGTGCCTTGCTGCTCTTAGAAAGGCTTGAGAGAAAATGAGTATGCCCTGTTCAACATTGCAAAAATATTTCTTTATTTAAAGATCTATACCTAGAACTACTGAACAAATGAAAACCAGTTATGTTTTAAAAATAGAAATCGAACTCAACAGCTAAAAAAATCACATAATTAAATGTCTTTAGAGAAGACTACCGAGGCCTTATACAGTTGCTGACAAATTTAGTTAAAATTTTAAACACCATTCATGTACAGATTACTCCTAAATTTCATACTTACTACCGGTTGGCTTTGTTTTGTTTCTAGTCTTCTAGACACTTGCATAGTTCTTAACTAACTCTGGTGTATAAAAAGTGTATAGATTCATTACCTATTAGACTACATTGGTATCAAAATATTTAATTTGTAGTAAAATACACACACCACTAAGGAAGTGTGTTCCTGTGGTATTTTTTTGAGAATAAATAATGTATATATGACAACAGTACTTTTTTTTCTAATACTTAAAGCAAAGATTCTGTTTTCAGGAAGTATGCATGTATTTATTAGTATTAGTGGTTATTTTTTTGTTTTTTTCTTTGTGATAGTTTCTGAAAGCTCAAAATTTACGTGAGCCATGACTTTCTCACAAGGAATTCAATACTTTTTCACACAGAAGAATCCTTTATGCATTCATTTGCAGAGTAGGAACTCTGTTTTCCTATTTTTATGGTAGAATACGAAACAGATCTTAATTTATGTTCTACTATTTCTTTTAAATACTATATTTATAAATTCAAAATTAAATGAATAAATTGAGGTAATATGTTTAAATCATAAAAATATGTTGGGAGTGCAAATATGTGGCTTTATTTCCTATCTTTGTAACAGGTGTTACTGCTACTTGAGTACTTAGCATCTGTGTCCAAGCTTTTGAAAACATGCTTATTAGTGGACTCTCAGCTTGTGATCCAGGACAAACTGTTGAAACCTTTCCTGGGAAACAGTTTCATGATCCTCTCCATTCGCTCTAAAGATGGACTCGGTAAGAAATAATTTTATTTTCAACATAGCCAAACAGATGTTGGTCTCTATTTAAGTATCAATTTCATTTAAAGTGCCAAACCTTGTGATTAGTCTTGGCTATTCAAATTTATATGCATGCTTAAATTGTTTGATTTGTTTCTATATTCTCTTTGCAGATGCTGAGTTAACATCTGCACTTCATGAAACATGGATAGACTACTTCAATCTTCTGGCTACATTATTGTGGAAAAGCGGACAATTATCTTTTCTATCTGTGACAGCAGCGCTTGGAAATCATTGGACAGCAATAATTGGTAATGCCTTTTCCTGGATGGTTTGTAACCTTGCAGCTAATTAAAAATAAATAAATAAATACAATGAGTGGAGCCACCACTGATTAGATGCTCTCAAGATGTATACAAACAGCTTATTCATAATGGTAAAAATCATCATGCCAGATTTTTACTTTTTCCTTAGTTCAGCGTTTATAATTCTTTCTTAGGCAGTCAGACTTTTTTCTGTTACATGCATGCAAACAAAACTTGTTTCTGAACTGGAGTGTTACTTACTGTAAACCTTAGCCAGATACCTTACGTTTAAGCCTGAAATAGTCAATTAGTAGTTTGCTTTTTCCTCATATGTACTATTTTATCTTATACAAAAACAAAAGCAGGTAAGGCGTACTGCGATTCAAGATATTAAACAGTCATTTTTTAAAATGCTTTACCAATTACTTGTCTAATCAGGGCTCTGAGTAGGCAAGACTCTTTAATATGTTTCAGCATGGAACGTGGTCCATTCAAGCTTGTGTTTCGGTCAGCTCTTTTAGGTGTTAAGTGATCTGGTGAATGAAGGTCTAGCTACACATCAAACAAATGTAATTACTATCAGTACTACAATGTAAGCTGTAGAAAAGAGTAAATAACATTCAGTAAAATCTTAGATAAATGAAAGGCTTAGCAAAAGGAGAATACCTTTTTAAATTCTGGTCAAGTTAATGGATAACATTAATGGATAACAAATAATTATTTCAAACCCTAATAAAACTCAAAACTTTCCTTGCTTCTTTTGAAGACTTACTGTCAAATGTATAACTATACAAAAGTATAAATGTACTATAAATGTACAAATATGTAATGTGCTTCCTTAGTACACTAATGAAGCTAATTCTTGGCTCATGCATTCTTTGATCAACTTTGCAAAATTATAAAGTTCTTTAGCTTGTTTTAGAATGAAATGTAAACATCTTTAACTTTTTTTTTAATTTAACATTTCAGATACCATTTGTGATTGTATTAATCTGTCAACCACGTGTCCTGACTTATATAAGGCTAGTTTACAATTTATCACTGCCCTTTTGACTGAAGAAGGAAAAAGACAGCTCAGTGGTAAACAGAGTATGTGCCAGAATCCAACTGTAAGTTTTCTTCTAGATGAGGCTGAAGAATGTCAGGCATCAGTAACTCAACTTACTGGATTAATAATTCAGGTATTTGAAGTTTGATAATGTAAATGTACAATATATTTTTGTACTTTGTTAAAAAGGATTTTTTTTAATCTAATGAAGAATTAGTCTGTAGTTATAGACTGAAACATCGTCATCTTTTGTGTCTGTTATTACACGGAGTTCAAAAATAAGTAAAAACTGGAGAAGCTGCAGAGAAGCAATTTACAGGCAGTGTGTCTCAAGACAATTACTGTCATACTGCAATAATCTGATGTGAAATCTTGTGCGGGGAAGATGCACGAGTAGAAGATATTTGACCAAATACTGAAATGTTTCTTTTAATCAGATACAGAGTTGGATTTTTAAGATTTCCAGTTAAAATAACAGCATCACCGTTCTTAAACTGTCTAATCATAAAAATCGTTGCCCCAAGCGAGTCATACCCTGCAGCATTTCCTGGCAGTGTGAGAGTGGCATTGTTGCAGTATAGGGGCATATAATAGTGTGTCTTCCAGCCTAGTTTTAAGCCTGCCAGATATAATATTTATTCCTTTGGGAACCTGTTATGTTGCCCAACATAATATATATTACTGACCATATTTCTGGGTACTCATTCTCAGTGTTTTCTCTTTCCTTGTGTAATCTCATTCTCATTTATACTTGCTTGTACTGCCCTAAATACTTCCTTTACCTCTTCAATATTAATATTCTTCATTTATTTACTGGCTGTTAAAATTTCTTCCATTACTTACTTACTTGTCAGTAAGACAAGATATATGCGAAATTTGTACCTAATTTATCCTCCTTCTCTGGTCGTCAGTTCTTCTATCTATCTACTCATTGTCCTTCTTTAAATCTTGTGCAGTTTGTCCCTTAGCGATAACAGTGATCCATGAGTAAAATGTACCAAATGGTTGAGTAAAGCTTAAATCATAGAATCATAGAATCATAGAATGCCTAAGGTTGGAAGGGACCTCTAGAGGTCATCTAGTCCAACCCCC
>JAWLRI010001021.1:216927-231291 GCA_034781795.1 Crypturellus tataupa
TACCTGTTGGACGTGGCCACTGGTAGGGGTGAGGTGGGCCGTGGAGGGGGTCTCCTGCCACCTCGAGTAGGGACCTTAAGCACTTCCATTTACTAATGCTTTCTCTTTGTTAGTTTTAGAAGCCTATATTTGTCTATGAAATGCAAGCTTCAGGCACTTTAATGTGGTTTATGATTTAAAAATCATAAGATCTGGAGTCTAATGTCTAGCAATTATTTTTTAAAAAATCAATCTTGTTTTGAAACTTCTTGTTTGTTTTTAATGGATCTGTGGGTGTTGAATGATGCGGCCAAAATAACCCCATCTTAGTGGTGCTTCGTCTCCTGTCTTCCTGTGGTTGCTGAATTCTGTACAATACATTTGCTCTCATCAAGGCTTGGCCTGATCAAGCTGACATGCCACATAACCTGTGATCCTCACGTTGCTGTTTTACGCTGCTGTGGCTATATAGGAGTTGGAGGCAGAGTGTTCTGTGGGCTGAGACTCCAGTAATCTGCAGGGACAAGAAGCTTATTGAGTGAGTGTGTCTTGGCATGCCTGGCCAGGCCAGGAATATACAAATTACTCAACTCTGTACCAACAAACTTTAGATTACTTGCGTGCCTAGATACCTGTAAAGCTGTGAGTTTTGGAAACTCAGGACAGCATAAAAGGGTTCACTTCACTGAAATCCCATGAGTTGCTTAATATCTTGTTAGTATTTTGTAGTCATATTACTCCAACACTGAAGTATTGTCAGAATTTAATGCTTCTGTATGTACCTTAGCCTGCTTAGTTCTGGCACAGAAAGTGTGTCAGTATGTTAAAGAACAGAGACCTCAAATGTTCTGAAGTGAGTCATACTCTTATATTTTGCTACAAGTATACATCATTGACTGCCAGTCTGCTGGTAAAAGATGATGCTTCTTGTGATGACAGCACAGAAAGTACCTATACAGTGAAAAATTAATTGCAGCCAAGCCTACAGCTAACGGTGAAAGTACATTAGATACTATGATGTAGTCTGAGTATTGCAAGAGGTACCAGTCTTCAACTTAGTTGTTTACTGTTCACACAACTGTCCAAAAAGTTGATTGACATTGCCTTTTCTTCAAAAAGCTGTTGAAAAGATAACCTATGCTTTTTGGGGCTTTGCAATAAAGTCTCTATCAAGGAATGGTTATATTTGCTGTGATTTAAAAAAAAAAAAAAAAAAAGACTAGAGAGCTAGTTTACCTTAATGTCTAATTATAATTAAGTGAAATAACAAGTGTCAAACAGAAGCAGTAGGAAAGAGCAGAGAGAGGGAGAATGATCAGGAAGACGTAGCATTCCAGTATTGTATTACTTTCAAAATGCATCTGTATATTACTTTTTTTTTAACGATGGTCATCAGTGAAGGACAGTCAAAGATGACCATAGAACAAATAATACAGTTTAAAAAACCATGCAAAAAATAAGTACAGTCTTTCTCCAGAAGTACCCAAGGATATAATCAACTTTTATTTATATGTATATATGTGTGTGTGTGTATATATATATACACACATATATATGTGTGTGTGTGTATATACATATGTGTGTGTATATATATAGAGAGAGAGAGCTATATATGTATGTATGTAGAGAAAAAATAAAAAAAGAATTATTAATCAATCAGTAATCTCTGTTAGTTATCTCAACTACCTAAAATCTACAAAATGAATGATAAGACAGTGGCACATTGAAACCTAGCCCCTGGTCTGCAAATATGGATATTTGCCAACCAGGACCTAAATTAAGAAGTGTTATTGTATATACCCAGTTTGGTCAATATGCACATGCTGACTTGGAATGGTCCCAGTATTTTTTGTACATGAAATTTAACACATGTATATATGTTTGTAAGACCAGAAGTAAATGCAAATATGTGATTATTATCATAATCCATACAAGTTTAAACTGATTTTTTTCCCCTAGATATAGCACATACAGTTTTGCAAAGTATTGATCTCTTGACCTTTTTTAATCCTGCCTACATAAAGTGCTTCAATAAATGATAACCTTAGAGCAGAGCAAACATTGCATTGATTTTTCTCTCTTTTTTTTTTTTTTTTATTGCATATTAAAGATTGAAAAATATGTTAGGCAATTCCTAGCTAGAGGACTAAAAGCAGTAAAAAGGTGATATATGATGTATATTGAGGTCCAGTCTATGAGGTCCTTTGGCTTGATACTCATGAGATCTATCTTAAATATTAAGGCTTTCTTGAGATTCTGATATTTTGTATATGCTATTTTCACTTATTTTGGGTATCAGTATTAGGTTTATATTTTAGGCAAAAATAGTGTGCAATATTATGGATAATATGAGCAGCCTATTTTTTATAACTAGTATGACTCCAATAATCTCTGTACTTTCAAATGTATATTTATATTGTTATTATTTACTAGAAATGTGATGCTCACAAAGGCCTCACATGGATGTTAAAATAAGATAAACTACACTTTTTCTTTGGTTGGAACTGTGCCTAATAATTATTTGTGTGTCAGTGATATGTGTATTCTAAATGAATTCATTAATATTCCATGTCCGTTCTTGAATGTTCTCTTGAAGGAAAATAAGATTGTACTAAAAGAATATTGCAGAGGTGTCTGTGATAGTGTGGTTGCAGATTAGAAAAATTTTAGAATGCCAAAATTGGAAATCCAGCCTTTAAGAAGGTAAGATGTAAAGAAAAGAATAAGAAAACTGGGCTTAGGAGCAAAGGATTTATTTACTTGTTACCTGTTAGTTGAGAAAATAGTGAAGCACTTCGATATAAACTGTAAACATGATTATGTGCGTGGAGATTTCCAAATAGGAATAGACTGTTGAACCATCAGAATTTAAATACAGTCTATAACAACATACTTATTAAAAGTGGTATTCATATGTATATGCATGACCACTTCTCCATTATTGCAATTTATCTTGCACTATTTGTAGGTCTATGAACGAAAATCATCAAAGGATGTCCTGAAACAAGTGGCTACAAGTGCATTGCTATCCCTGTTAGCTGTCAGCAGAAATGCCCAGAAATGTGCTTTAGAAGGTGAGCACCAGAAAATATCTTTTAAAATATACGATAAAGCCTTTGTAAATCAAATGTTTGCTGATGTTTTAAACATTTCATACTTTGCCAACATAGTGCTGTAGGTGAATGTATGTCTTGCATTCTCTTTGTTCTACCAAAATGCTCTTTTTTTTTTTTATTTCCTTCTTCCCATTCTACAGTTTTTAAAGTCTCAACCCCTCCTCTTGAAGGCAACATCTTCCATGCCCAATAATTTTCCTTTTTCAGTAGTAGCACTAGAAACCTTCAGTCAGACTTTTTGAGTGCCAGAATGCAGGAGAGGCTGGTTTGTTTACATTTCTTATATAATAGACTTAATATCTACTGATGAACACAAAATATGCTTTTCATCTGGGATGTTTTCTAGGTATTTACGTTTCTCTGTTGCTTAGTCTGATTCTTTAAACAGATCATATTTAAATAGTTTGATATATCTGTTCATTGTCTGATCCCAATCAAACTCCAAAATTCTAATCATGCATTATGTATTTATTTCTATGTGTCGTGTATATATACACCTTGTCCTCCTCCCCAAGATACTGGTGGTCCACTTAGCCCTTGTTTCAATCAAGATTCTCATTTTGTTGATATCACAGTTATCTAAGAGAATTGGCTTTCTTTCAAGGCAATACCAGAATAAAATTCAGTGTTTTCTGTGCCAGAGAAGTCTTCAAGTTACCTTGCCTTAATGCAGCACAAGTGATAAAGATAAGAAGAAAAAGTTCTTAAGTGAAAGCTATGTCCTGAAACTGTTTCTAGCTTTAACACCAACTCTTCAGCTCTTCAGATTTACTTTTTAAGGGACCAGAAAACAAATATGCAAAATCTTGGGAAGGAGCCACACATTACAGTCCAGCCTGAAGATTGGCTATTGGGGACCTACAAAAGGCCTGCAGGTCTTGGTAGACAACGAGCGGAACATGAGCCAGCAGTACTCTCTGGCAACGGAGAATGCCAATAACATCCTGTCCGGTATTACTAGAAGCAGAGCCAGCAGATCTAGGGGAAGAATTATCCCCCTTCACTCAGCACTCCTTAGACCGCACCTTGAATGCTGCATCCAGTTTCGAGCTCCCCAACACAAAAAAGACATCAACAAAGAGGAGCAAGTTCAGTGGAGTGGCCGCCAAGATGTTTGGGGCCTGGAACGCTTGCCCCCTGAAGAGACACTGAGGCAACTGGCCTCCTTCAATCTCATTAAGAGAAGGCTTCAGGGAGACCTGCGTGGCCTTCTAGCACCTATGAGGTTGTCAGGAAGACAGAGCCAGTGGTGCCTGGTGTGGGAGAGCAAGAGACGGCTATAAACTGAAGCAAGAGAGGTTCAGATGGGCTATAACGTTTTGCTGTGTCCATCCTTGGAAGTTTTTGAGACCCAACTAGATAAAACCCCGAATAACTCAGTCTGATATTAAAGCTGACTGCTTTGAGCAGGAGGTTGAATCTCTGGAGTTCATCTCTTCCAGCTTGTTTTATCTTATCATCCTATGGTCTTACTCAAGGGCTCTAGGTCACGAGAGCTTCATATTTTAGTCTGTGAATCGCCTGAATGTTTACTTTCCTTTGTCTCCACCTCAGGTATACCAAATCTGCAAAGAGTAGGGAGAAGACTTGAGTAAGATGGTGTGTTTATTTGCTCTAACCTCTTGAAGGTTCTGCCTTTGAGTTTCTAGGCAGCTTTTTTGAAGATCTCAAAAACTATGAATTGCTATCCTCTTCCCTACAATTCTTCTTCTACAGCTATCTTCTGCAAGTTTTGCCATCTTTGACAACTGTTTGTTCTGTTTCTGCCGCCAGTGAAAATGTAGAACTACAGATATTAAAGTCAGGAAAAAAAAATCATCAAAAATCTTCCCCTTTACATCTTATCCGTTCCTTCCCTCTTTGGGAGTTCATCTCAGAAATTTGTTGCAAGAGGACTTAACACTATCCAGTTATATTCAGTCCATTTCAAAGTGTGCTAGTTCTTTCCTGAAACCAAAAGGTAGCTATATTTCTTGAACTTACAGAATTTGGTCTATTAAGTACTGTTAAGTTTCAGTGCAGGTGGGCAACAGAAATAAAGATAATTGCAAGAAAAGTGCACATTCCTGGTTTCTTTTTTTTTCTTTTTTTTTTCCAGCTGACCTGATAGACAGATGTGTAGAACAAATGAAACATATTCATGCACAGATGAATTTGGATTCGCTGAAGCCTGGCAAGACACAGAAGAAAAAGGTAACAATAAGAGCTGTAAGGCTGATGTAATGGGGCACTTCCAGGTTTTTTCACTGTGGCAAATACTGCTGGCTTTTTGTCATGGGTGAGAGAGTAAATTGCACCCTTTAGTGGATCCCTGGGTACTGGTGGTTCTTGAGGAACTGATGAGTTTAGAACTTGTACCCTGCTTGATTATCTCACACCCTCAATCACTCCCTTGCCCAATGTTATGTTCACTGGATCTTGACCTTCTTTCCCAGTGATGAGAGTTTTTCTTATTTTCCTATTTCTTCTTAAAGAGATAAACATATTTGACCTGGCTTTGTTCTAAGGGAAAATAGAAGCATTTTACCTGGAGCTTCCCTTCCTCTTATGAATTAATTACCCTAATGCCAACAAATGGCATTAAATAATTTATTATAATATGATTTATTGAATATATTATTTATAAAGCATATATAAATTCTTGGAGGAACTGTTTAACGTTTGTATCTTACGTAGTTAAAAATGAGTCAAATCTGTCATAAAAGACATCTTTAATGATGACTTGTATCTGACTAGACTTTATCATAGTCGTTTTTAAGAGAAACTTTTACTTTATCACTAAAAGTCATCAGCTGCCCATAATATCGTTTAAAAGCAGGTGTTGTTGCTTCAGTTTGTTTGAGATTAATCCTGAATGCTATTTTACTTGCATCTCTGTTCCTTTATGCTTTATAAAAACAGAAATGGCTTCCTGGGGTGAATGAGCTTATTGAAGTTCGATTGTCTTTCAGAGTGTTTTAACATGTTATCCACTTAAAAGTTAGAGTCCTTTAGTGTCACAGCACAACCATGAAGACAGATATGTTGCTTGCTTACATAGTTAAATCTCTTTATATCACTTACCTGTTTAAAGGTCTGTATTTATCTTCGCAGTATTCTTATCAGGCTGAAACTATTTCTATTTCCAATATTAAGGTTAAGGAAGTAAGACACAGAGAAGATAGGGATAGATTAGTGTGACCAAATATAGAGATCTGCAAGATATAGCTAGTTTATCCTTGTTTTATATCCAAGGAAGAAAAATAGATGCTTTTAGTCAGTGATTCATCTAGCTTGTTTTAGAGGTCTGCTTTATAACAGAATAAATCATACCCCAGAATTGCTTCCTTCTACCCCTTCATTAGTTGCAAGGGAAATGGAGCTCTGCCTTACAGATCTCTGCATTTAGCTGGATCTGTACCCCCTAGAAATACTGTCAGTGAGTTATGAAGAGATATGAGGATGACACAAGTAACTTGCTGTAAATGTCTGTACTGTACATGCGTGTCTGCATGTTTCGAGCTAGGTAAGATGAATCTTGCTAAGATGAGAAGGAAACTCTACAGAACAAATCTGACCTGAACATTAGCATGTTAGATTTGCATCTGATCTTTGAAACTGTCTTCTCCTTTGCACAAAATGAATCCTGTGTTTATGCTGATAATCTTCAAATACATTTATGTAAATAGGAGGATAGCCTTATCAAGCAGTTACAATGTGGTATGCAGCTTCTCAGGAATTGCCTCTTTCAAAATGAAGAATGCAAAGTAAGTATTATTTCATTACGTCACCACATTAGTGAATAAAGATCATAGATTTATTTTATTTTGAAAATATTTTCAAGGTGAGTAGATTTTAACTTGATACTAATGGCAAGAAATAGTTCAAATTGCATTATTATTTCTACCCTAGGAATATTTTATGCATTCATTAGATACCCAAGATTGATAATGAAACATTGTGTCCCAAAGATTGCAGATGACAGTCATCCTTTATACCTGTTTCTGCTTGGTTAAAAATCAATCAGTCCAATTTTCGAAGTAGATAACATGAAAAATGGATTTGAAGGAAGGTGTAGAGCTGTGAGAAAGGAGAATCAAAAAGCTTGTAAGGACTTCTTTTTTTAGAAAAAAAGAATATAAAACAGGATACATAAAAGTTTTTTTTCATTATTCCTTTCTATTTTTTTCAGTTTTCCATTCTGAAGGGAGGAAAAAAAAAGCCTTGAATATTAATTTGCCATTTACTTGTCATACAGTCTCAGTTAAATTAGTAAAATGATAGTGCATTTTAGACTGATCCTGCAGAATGTGATTCTGTTTTGATTTTTCATCACTTCTCTTGCTCGAAATCATAATCATACTTTTGTTTTTCTTTAATGAGTCATCATTTCTGTGTGCTTATCAGTTTTTCTATTACAATTCTTATTCCTATTTATTTTTTAGGTAGCTTTGTTCAGGGATAGTAAGGAGTAACTTGGTTAATGACATGGTTATTTTCAGATCATTTTTTCTTTCATAAGTTTGCATTGTGATGCAAGTTCTGCTGCTTTTAAAAGGTCTTGGTGGAATTTGCTGGGAGATTGCCAGAGCGCTCAGGAATACTGCTGTTGAGGGGATTTGTTAAAAGCTATTTTTGTGTACAGAACACCACTTATGTCAGGGGCCCGAATAAGCTATTTGCTTATTCCTGAGGTTCCCATATATCAGTGTTTTGGTTAGTGATGCAACCTCTCCCTTGCAGAACCAGGAGTTCTGCTTCACTACCACTGAGGCAGAAACTAAATGAGATTATGGTTGAATATTTGTTTTTTCTTAATTGTCTTCAGCAAGGCTCTAAAGAGACCGGCTATTAGAAGGAAAGAGGATTGCAGTTGATAAGTGTCTTGCTTTTTTTGCTCTCTAGAGCCCTTCTAGGTATTCTCTTAATTATGCTAATTATTAGAACTCAAAAAGCATAGACATAAGTAAAATAAAACTGTAGACTGGAAAACTCTTGCATAATTGCAGTTGGAATAAATAAGTCTTTATATTGATTTGTACATCTCGCAATAATAAAAATATTTGAGAGTAATCCTAGGAGTTAGTGTGGTTTTCCAGTGCAATATGTTTACTTCCTAGCAAGTAATGGTCAGTAGCTATATATTACAAAGCTGACGTGAAATAAAATATCAATATATACATGAGAAAAATATCAGTACATTTCTCATACATGAGAAATTTCTACCAAAACATTCTAATTTCAAGATATATATATAGCAAAGTGTTGGTAAACATGTAACTGAATGTAATTTTAAGGTATTCTCTGAAAATAATTCAATTACAATATTTAAAATTGAAGGTTTTTTTTTTTTTTAATCAATTATCATTTGGAATTTACTTCACTACTCAAATGAGGGTGTTGCTTCCCTCTCTAAAACTATTTAGAAGAACTAATGGAACAAAATGTGAAAATAAGATACAAATATGCTTTCCTCACTTTATTAAAAAGACCTTTAAGTTAAAGTAAATGCTATATATTTTTCTAAAATAATAAAGTCTTTTAGAAATACTAAAGTGTGTTCTCTAAATTGTTCCTTATACTTGTGCAGCTGGCAGCACTCAAAGCTCATCTTGTTCCTGTTTTGCATTCGCTATGGCCATGGTTTTTACTAGATGACTCTTCGATGCAAATAGCTCTGCATTTGCTTTGTGTCTACACTGCAGACTGTCCTGCAGGTATGATGGTCACTTCATGATACTATGCAAAAGCATATTTAACTAGAATAATGAGGATAGAAATAGTATAATAATGGGAAAAAAATAAGAATGTTTATTACTACCATAAGAACAAAGGATAAAAGCACAGGTCCATCACAGTCGGAGAGTTTTGGGTTTAATATGTGCAAGACTTCTCAGTTCCTCTTTCAGAGTTCAATAGATGAATTGGGTTTAGCAAGAATATTAAAGGATTAAATAGTATTTAATACAAACCATGTCTAAAGGTTATACTGAAAGTCCTGCCAAATTGAGCAGTATACTGCAAAGATACCACTCCCAGGAGTTATGTCAGGGAGAACATATATCAGTATTTTACAGGTTAGCCCTTATTAATAAAATTCTCTTTAATGCATTCAGTCTAATTCCTTATTAAAATTCACACAACTGTTGGACTCAGTAACTTGGGTTTGACTATAGTAGTTTTATGTAAGTGTTCTCTTCTGATTAGAGTAAACCCTCTCTTTCTTTTGATTGTTTTGTTTTGATGAGTAATTCCCGCTATTAAAAGACTGTACCTTTTTAATATGTTTTTTTTTCTCATTTTGTATTCTGGTTATTGATTCAGATTTTGATTCTGTGGTGGTTTGAAGAGATCTGTTGATTTCTCCTTGCCAAGTTCCTCTTGATTTCTTAAGAGGTAGCATAGTTAAAATATGTTAGCTGAAGACTCTATGAGCTTTTTTACACTCTTTTTAAAGTTAATTTCTCCAGGTCCCATAACTGCTTGTGATGCTGTTTTTCATGAACAACATATTCTTTAATTTGGACTGAGGAAATGGTTGGTGGTTGACTTATGTGTTACATTGGGAATCAGGCCTAAATTTCTCATAGTCTTTCTTACTCCTCAGTTGTGTGACTCAGGGTTGCATTTTTATTTTCTCCTTCCTAGTAAGGGAATGTGTTTTTAAATTAAAGCTTAGAGACTTCATTTCTAGGCCCATTTCAGAGTGTCACTTCAGATTTTCACGCCAAATAAGTGTGTAGTATCTTAGATGCAATATTCCAATTTCTAACAAAATATTCTGAAATAATGCAGCAGCTTTTCTTTAAAATATGTTCTTAGGTTTTAGAACAATAAACTCCTGTACCTGTAAACTGTCACATTCAGGTCACCTTCTGCTGGTTCAAAGTATTTAAAAAAAATAAAAAAAGCTCAGTATTAATCTGTATGAAAAATTCTTATGCGATAAAGGTTTCTTTTTCTTTAAGGTTGTAGTTCACTTTGTTTGGCAAGTGCTGGGCAAGCACAGCTTGCATCTGTTCGAAGTGGAGCTGGCAATTCATTAATGCATAACATCATGAAATTGGCTACCCCCATATCAAGCGATAGCAGCCCTATTCAGATGATGGTCTTTGGTCTTCTCTCTAACCTTGCCTTGTCGCATGACTGTAAAGGTGTTATTCAGAAGGTAAGCAACTAATATTCATTAGCACTGTGATATTAGCACGATGATGGGTGCAACTTCCTTTTTTTAACAAATCCTTTATTTCAGTATCCTTCTGCAGGAAGGGAAACCTTTGGGGCTTCTGAGTTATGTTACTCTTCTCTAAGTGCAGCATGTAATTCGGTCATATTCCTAATAGTGGGGACAGAAATTGCATGTGGAACTAAACTATATTTTAGTAGATTTTTTATAATCTTTTAATTTCTTTGGGCTGCAGATTTTTTGATATCCACACATATTATTGGATTATGAAAGTGAGAAAACAGTAGTAAAAATAGCATGTAAATAAACGAGAAATTAAACTTTGGATAAATAGATATACCTTCTGAAGCATAAATTCTGATCAAAAATAGTTTTAGAGAAGATATCATCTATGTACGTAATTGGATATTAAGTAAAAATGAGTTTTTATTATGTACACATAAGTATTATCTTTTTACTTTTTAAATTATACATTGAAAAAATCCTTATGCTGTTTTATCAAATGTTCTTAGATATTTCTTTTTTCCTCCTGTTTTGTTCCTTTTGATTTTACTTTGGTCATCTAATTAAATTCAATACCTTGAGAAAGGGGTCAGACTGTGTAGAGGGTTTAGCCTGGCTGTGGCCTGATAAAATTAGTTAATGCAACAACAGTTGTGAAATGAGTACTTGTTTTAGCATCTTTTATACTATTTTAACAACAGCAACATTTTTTTTTTTCTTGGATCCAGTTATCTTATAGAAAAGTGGGAAAATATAATCCTTTTATCACAGTACTTGTGTTGAAATATGCGTAGGTTGTTTCTGTTATTCTCAGACACCTTTCTTTATAGAAAAGATATCTCAAATGCTTCATTCTATAGAAGAGGGTTTATTGGATGAAATCTTTTGCCTATAGTTTAGAGTTCCAGTTCAGTGTAATGTTATTCTTTATTTTCTCTCCCAGACTCTGCTTGCATAAATCTAAGAACTACTAATTTCTTTTGTTAGAATCAACTTAGCAATGTTACTCCTATGAACAAACTGTACTGAGTTTGCCTACTGTTTTTGTTGTTGTTGTTGTTGTTGTTTGCTTTGATGGCCATGTGTCAACATACAGAACTGTGCCAGGTCTATGAGGATGAGGATATTTAGTCAGGGAAGTTTTTTTGTGTGTTTTTGTTTGTTTTGTTTTGTTTTGTTTTTCTGTTTAGCAGAAATGTTGTTGTTCAACACATTGCCCTCTTGCAACAGTGGAATAGAATTTCATCTGTGCCGAATCTCCTTAAAGTGGAGATTGTTTGAGATTAGGAACAATAATGTGTGAGATATTCAGACAATTTTGTTGTTGTTGTTGTATCAAAGTTTAGAAAAATGGGGAGGCTCTACTATGCCTAACCATGAAAGGGGGATACTGTACTTTTAAGAGTTGCTAATAACAAAATAATAATTAATGAATCAACCACATTAACTACTATATACAATTTATTTTTGAGCAGAAACTCCAAAAGTACAAAGCAAAACAAAAGAATTATAGAGTGATTGATATTGTGTTAAGCAAACATTTATGTATCAATACTGTATGTTATTATTGAAGAAATATCTTTTATGAAAATATCTATTTAAACAAAATGTGGATCTCATAAATAATTCATTTCAATATTCTTCAGTAATAATGGACATCTTGAAATATACATAATAAAATATCTATACTTTTTTTTTTTTTTTTTTTTTTTGGTCAACTTGAATGAATGGATGTTCAAACTGCAATGGACAAAGCATACAATAATTCAAATATCACAGTCTCACATGTTCTTCTTCCTTCTAACAGAGTAACTTCCTGCAGAACTTCCTTTCTCTGTCATTGCCAAAAGGAAATCATAAAAATCTTAGTAATGTGTGTGCTCTTTGGCTAAAACTGCTACTGAACATATCTGTGGGAGAAGATGGACAGCAGATGATTATGAAGATCAATGGGGCATTAGACCAGATTGTGGAGATGTGTAAATATAAGCACAAGAGTAATCAGCATATAGCACTTCTTGTTTTGCATAATATGTGTTTTAGTTCAGCTAATAAACCCAAGATACTAGCTAATGGTAAGTATCTGAAAAGTATTGAAACTAAACTCTGAAAATGTCAAAAATACCATATTTTCATTGCAAGTTGGGTTACTCATCAAGAATTCAGTACTGTTATTTAGAAAATATTTTTATAAAAATAATTTTCATTATCAACATAGAAGTGACTATAGAAATAATATTTTGCCAGAAATGCAAGAATATGTAGCAAAAAAAAAAAAAAGGGCAAATGTATCAGATAACTAAAACATTTTCAGGATTTATTCCATTCGATCATTTGAATGGATAATGCAACATGGTTATAGGTATTTTTTTTGTTTTTTTTTTCAGAGGGAGATTGGAAGAATTCTTCTTTCTGTCATGATGAAATAAGCTAGCTTATAAATTTTAGTGTTTTTTACCACCTAGTTTCCTATCTTTCAGTGAGACAGAAGCTTATTACTTCTAACAGATCATAGGTTTAGTGGTGATTTCAGTGTATATGTTTGACATAGGTTCACTCCATGATATGTTTCTGGGTTGTCTGTAAAGGCCATATTTATTCATTAAATTGCAGAGAATCTTTAAGTTGTAATTAGGTCTTCTGTAGTGTCCTTTTTATTTTTTTTCATGATGATTCACTGCATTAACTAAGCACACATTATTCATTTATATCATCTGCTGAATTTTATGAAGTGAACAGGCAGACTTGAACAAGCATAGTGAAGACTTGAGCAAGCAGTGAATCTAGGAAATTAAGGAACCTCAGGTGGCGTGGCAAATTTCTCATTACTTACAAATCACCTACCTAGTAATTATTAAGTGAAATAAGGAACATTTTTTTTTAATCTGGGTGTGGCTGTAATTGTGGTGACTGGGAATTATAAGGCAATTTTTCATGAGAATGACTTCCTCGAGTGTTTATTCGTAGGTAACAGCTATACATACATGTACATGTTTTATTATTAATAGCTAATACTTTTAGAAATTATTATTTTGCAAACTTCATTGGACTTAAGTGTAAGTAAAAGCAATTTTTTTGGACATATTTAGTTAATCTGGTAATTTTTGCAATTGCTGCGACATCCCAATATCTGTCATAGAAATAAGCATACTCCAGTCATAAAAATACTCAGAAATGTAAATACTTTTGTGTACTTCTGATGTTTTTTGCTAGATGATTTTTTTTTTTTAAATTTCTTTTTTTCTCATTAGATAAAGCTATCAGCGTGCTATCTGCCTGTTTGGAAAGTGATAGTGTTGATGTTCAGAGAATCGGTGCAGCCTCACTTTGGGCTTTGCTTCACAACTATCAGAAGGTTAGTATTTGCTAAACACATGTTGCTTAAGAAAAAACAATGCATTTGAAGGAAAAAATATAACTTTCATTATCCTGTAAAGAATATAATAACCTTTAAATAAATAAAGTTTACAGAAGCAGTTCCAGTTTTTAATTGTAATCATTTACTCTCAGGTCATCATGTTATACAACATGAAGTATAAACAGCTTGATGTGGTTTGTGATTGTTTACTTAAGTGTAATGTGTAAGATGATATAGTCGTATGTTAATTCTGAAATTCCTGGATATCATACACAGACACAGAATCACACAGAATGCTTAACTTTGGAGGGGACCTCTAGGGACCTTCCTAGAGTATAGGGAAGGTCTCTTGTTGCCGAGGATTTTCCCTGAGGGGTATAGAGACAAGACACGCAGCCAATATGGTTGAACAGCAAGTCTCATTTTATTGCCCAAATAGCGTATATTTATCTAGTTATATTATCTGATAACAATAGCATTACCTAACCTCGTTAGCCATGTAGCTTACTATTTTACTAGATAGCAAAGCATTACCTAATAACACCTGCAAGTTAACTATGTACCTTATTATCCTACTAGATAGCAAAGCACTACCTAATAACACCTACTCATTAGCTGTATATCTTGCTAGCAATTATTGTCTGATCATAAAGATATATCCGACTTGTTGCTCATCAGTCCCACTGTTCCTTCATTAAGGATGAGCAGCTTTTTTGTTCGTTCAGTGAAGATGAACAGACCCT
>JAWLRI010001021.1:231391-250516 GCA_034781795.1 Crypturellus tataupa
GATGACCTCTAGAGGTCCCTTCCAACCTTAGGCATTCTATGATTCTATGATTCTATGATTCTATGATTCTATGATAAGTAGATGTCTTCATTATTCAATTGTCAAGTGTAAGGGAAAATTAAAATCATTTTATTTTTGTTTGTGTGTGACAGGCAAAAGTGACTTTGAAGAATCCATCGGTAAGAAGGAGAATAGATGAAGCTTATTCTTCAGTAAAGAAAGGTAAATACTGAAAAAATGTTTCCCATCTAGAACTGTGCCAGTCTGTAAAATTTCTATCCAATAAACCATTAGTGCATTCTAAGTTACAGTATCATAGTCAAAAAGTTAAGTTTTGAGAGATTATTTCTATCCCTAAAACAACAAATAGTGATATGGTTTATAGTTAGGCATCTTTTAAATACAGTTATACAAAAATATCTCTGGGTTGTTATACTGTAAATAGGAGCTGGGAAATCGTCTATGGTGAGTTTTAAAGAAATGTTCAGATATTTGTCTGTAACCGAAACTTCAGTCACTAGCAGTAGGTTACACTTTAGCAGTAGTTACAGTTAGACTCTGATTTTGCAAATGTTTCATTTTAAGCTGTTCATTTTTCTGCTGATTTCATTTGGTGTATTTTGTACTTAGATAGATTTACTCATACAGGAATTTCAAATTTTCTAGCAGGACAGAATTGCCATAGAATTTCTATTGAAAATTAGCAGTGTTCTAATCAGAAGGTCTATTTTTCCTACCACAGCTAATGGTAGTTTTTCCTGTGCTATGAAACTCTTTCCTTCATTTCATCCCTCTTTTTTCATTCCAAATTCATCCTTTTCTAAGTTAACCGTCAATCATAATATTATGCAAAATTTTATTTACTCAGACTGATAAAGAATAATACAGATATATCTGTTACTGTATAGTATTTGTGGTATATGTATCGAATCACAAATCGGCAAGGTAGAAATTTACATTTTTTACAGACTAGCACTTTTTAAACATTGTTCTCTGTTTATTTTTGCACTGCTTTAGAACATAAGATCTGCAGCTGAAACATTCATTTTGAATTTAAAAATTATTAAAAATTATTAAAGTGTTATAAAACACTTGATTGAACTGTAATTGTAACTTTTTAGCTGTGCATTAAGTATCTGAGCTTGCCTTCCGTAATAAAGCTTTGAGCACTCCACCGTGATATCTGGCTTAATGACCAAAAGGATCGATTGTTCATCACAAGTAGAGGAATTTTTCAACATACTTTCTTTTGTTTTGTTTTGCCTCCAAATTTGTCCTTAACATGGAGAAAGAAAGGACCATAGAAGCTAATATACCAAGTCTACCAAATCTACCTCTATTATACTATAGCATAATGAAAAGGGAGATTTTTATTTCTTTGTCCCAGCTGAGTGAAGGCTTAGACAGACAATGCTATCAGGTTTATTAAAAGCACGTCTTGCAAAATAAAGTATTAGTTGATTTGCTGCTAATATCTCAGATAAGATTGGAAAATAACCTGAATCCTAACCAAGCATTTGATGTAATCTTTGAAAAAAAGAAAAGAAAACAATTTTATGTTAAGAATCAACTAGAAGTTTAATCTTGTATTTGTTATTTTTTTCTTCTCCTTAGCTACTCCGCAGCCAGAAGGAAATGAGTTAAATGCGTACCATGTAAAATGCTTAGAAAATGTAGTGCAGCTTCTTGATTCTTAAGGATTATCAGATGCCTTCTCATCTGGTAGCTTGTTCAAGAGGAGACTCTAAAGAAAAAAGCTTCTAATCCTTGGTTTATGGCAGCAACATGCTGTGGAAGATATTTATGAAGTTTTTGAAGAAGGAGCTGATCACTTTGAACCAAAGAATTGCACTAAATATGACTGAAATTATTTATATTGTAATCCCAATGGGAAGTTATAATGATAGTACTATGTGTAGTACTTACATAGGAGAAAGAATATACGGAGGAAACATGAGAAAAATCAGTAATTTTCTCAATTTATGTATTATAATATTAATAAAAAGTAGCAGAATTGTTGGTTTGGATCAGTTTTAATAAAACTCTTTTAATTCTGTTTAGTATTTGTCATTTGTGGATTGTAATTTATAATATCACAGCTGAACACATAGGAAATAGATTTTAGAACTGAAAGTGTTCATAGATAAATCACAGTGTGTTGAATGTCCTAGATATAGGACAGAAATGTGCTTTTGGGGGTTTTTTGAGGAATTTTCTTTTTTTCTTGAGAAATTTTCAGTTGCCTTTACCTCTTTAAATGCAACCAAGTGAAAAAGAGCAACCACTAACTGATACTACAGGTGACAATTTTGTTAATATAACAGTTTATAAAGAATGAGGTATGTACATCTTTTACTTACCATAATGTAGATTTTTTTTGACAATCTGTTGACTCCCATTTCATGAACACTTTCAAAGAGAAAACATTTCTGCCTTGAGAGGGGGGCAGGAAAGCAGAATGTCCAGGCCTGTGTCTAGGTCTGTGTCCTTTGAATTGCTACTATGCATTCTGTACAAAATGAATTTAGGAAGGAGATACATGCCAGAAATGCATGCCAGTCAAAATCTGCTGTGCACCCCTCTGAAATATCTTAGAGGGTGTTTACAGATTTCCCTCAACACCCGTAGCTGTGGCTGCTATCAGCAACAGGTAAAATGAGCAAATAGAAAGTAAATGTTGAGTAACATCTCTAAAAGACTTGTAGCAAGGTCATGTTTACCTAACTAGAAAACACTTTCAGCAGACAATATGTGACTTGATATTACTTAACAGACATAACAACGATGCTTATAATGACTTGATTAGGTCACTACCAGAAATGTGGCTCTGGATGACTTCTCTCCTAAGTCGAGTCATAAGTCAGCATGCAGATCAGCAGTTGGCTTCTCAGAGATGGAAAAAATGAGACAACTGTATCCTGCTAAATAATAATCTGTTATTTTTATTGAAGTGAATTTAGCATTAGGAGAGAACTTTTTCAAAGTACAGAAATCCACATGGATCTAGTGACATGAAATAGGGTGGCATTAAATCTGTTTTTCTATTTGATTCATATAAAATGTTTTTAAGGATCCACAAAGTTTGAAATCTCTAGCCTTGTAAAGAAAACAGTATGTCCTCAGGAAATAAGAGTCATGTTAAGTTGCAGATCATGAATGAAGAGGTGTCTGAAGACTTGTAACCTGGGTGGCAAACTGAGATGATGATCTCCATCTCATAACTATTTAAACTTGCACAGGCAAGAATTTGCTTAATTAAGATAGTGTCTATTTATAGCATATTGGATATTGGTTTATCTGTTTTCTTCTGAATAAGTTAGTTATTCAGTTATTCATGATTAATTTTAATTTTTGTATCTAAGCTGAGTTTGAAATTTTTCATCATTTTTATCCCCTAAACTGTTGCATCCTGTTTCCCAGCATAAGCATATGTCCTGGAGTGATGAGGAGGGTTATGAGGATGTGTCTCTAAAATTTCTGCTCAGGGTTAATAGATGATTGTAATTATACTTACAATTGCCTAAAGTCTTAATAGGTTTCATAAAAGAAATTTGAAATCTTGAAACTCATTAATAGTTGAGCAAGCTTTCAGGATTTTGGCAGTGCATCTGTTTTTAGGGATGTGTCATTTGAAATACTTAGGTTTTAAAGAAACCTAAACATTCTAAAATGTCTTCAGATTTTAAAAGCTGTAACAAAAGCTGTAATTTCTCCTCCTGCACAGGAAAGCACAATTAAAGTGGAAGAGGAGATTCCTGGAAGACACTAACGAGCTTAGGCTGAAAAGTAATTGAAAGCCTGCATCTCCTTTCTTCACTGAGGGGCATTACTGTGCAAGATAGGAGTCTGCTGAAAATCCTTGTCTACAAGAATACACTCAGTTGTCCCAATGTAGATTTACCATGCCGTTTCTTAGTTACATCTTGTAATCTAAGTGTAGTTGTAGTTTGTAATTAAGTGGGAAGTTATTTTAAATGAAGAAGAGATACATATGTAAAGTTGGTAAGATTTTTTTTTTTTTTTTTCCAGGGCTGGTGTGTCATTTACTGAATTTTTACAGCTTCCAAAGAGGCTACTGAGTTTCTTAGATATACTTGGTTGAAGTATGAAGTTTTCTCCTCCTTTTCTTTAAGTAGTCTGGTGATACTCTTCTACCCACCTGGGTTTTCTGATCGCAAAAAGGGGTCCCTTCAAATCTTTCCCAGGCAGCCTTATGGAGTCATCTCATAAAGCCAACACCAGTGCCACAGTGCTCATACAACCAAGGCTTTAGAAGAAAGAAACAGGAGTAGCAAATAATTGCTTAATTCTTAAACCCTTTAAGAGCTCCTTTTTGGCTCCTAGGCTACTCTGTGGAAGATGCAGTTATTACCTCTTCCTCATCCTTCTTGGAGACCAACTGACCTCTTTCAACAATGAATTAATGGAAGACACTCAAGCAAAATCCAGGGTTTGGCATATACAGGCTGCTGCTGTTCCCCATCCCTAGTCACAGTTTGGGAGTCCCTCAGCACTGTTTCTGGGATTGGGAAGAGTTTGGCACTACAGACCAGGGTCATCCTCTGGCCCCAGCACCACTGGGGCATGGGTGCATCTTGTCTGGGTCGCTGGAGCCTTGGGCTCTGCACGTGAACAGCAGCGGCTCTGCGGTCTAGTTTGACACTGGGTTAGATGTCCTCCCCCTCAGAGCCCTCGCTCATGTACCACAGCCTTCGCAGGAAACAAAACCCTTAGGTGTGAAAAACAGGCCTGCTCTCAGGGGACGTTCCTTATTGTAGCTGCTCTCTCATATTTTTAAATAAATTTTTAGTAACTTCCAACACTGGTGTTTTCCATCTTGTATTCTGTCTCTTTCCCTCCATTTTAGACTATTGACCTTAGATATCTAATATTTCTTGGGACCAAAAAGTGTGACTTTTTCTGGCCAGTTTCCAATATTTGAATTTGATTTCACCTTTCTAGTACTTCTTAATAATGTATCCAATTTTGTTAGTTTTATAATAAGACAATCAAACTAACCTAAAATATGATACTGAAATTTTCAGTCGTAAAACCAAGAAAAATTTCAATACTTCGTTGTTTTACTGACAGGAATAAGAGTTACCATCACTTTATTTTTTCTTTCTAAGCAGCATCATTTGTTCCTCTTACTTTCCAAAACGTAATAAAATCATGTAGATGCTGGTCTTGAAATTGCAGCTGTTAACAGTACTTCATGCTATTTTCAAGAAACTTGAAAGTGTCTGTTGGTCTGTGGTTTTACAAAGTGTAGGTGCTGCATACAAGCGCCTTTTTTATTTCTAGCCTGTCAGATATGCCCTGCAACTTAAAGAAGGTTCTTTTGTCTGCAAAAAGCTGGCAACTTTAATCTTGCCCTCTTCCCTTGCACATCCAGTGCAAGAAATAATCGCAGTAAGTAGTTGGGATAGGCATCTGCTAAGAGCTGTGTTCTTAATGCATACGTAGACATAGAGCTGAAGTGTCAAGAGAGACTGCATTCACCTACATCTTCCTTTTAAAAGGATGTGGCAGTCAGAGACTTGCTTTGCTTTGGGTAGAATAGAGAGGTTCTAGTTCAATGTAGTTCCTAATTTTATTGATGACCAGGCAAAAATGCCATTAGGTTCCTATTTGTTCACTGGTTATCTCTGAAAGTGAGGGAAAAGTGGGTTTAGGTGTGCCCTAGATATTCTTGGCTGCTTTGCTAACAAGGATATATTGGAGTTAGGGATTTTTGTTCATTTGTCGACTGTTTTAGTGCAATATTGGTTCAGATGGACAGAATTTTGTGAAAAGAAAAACAAATCATAAACAATGCATATACGTGTGTGTACGAGTGCAACTGGCCACCTTTTCCATGGCTCAAGTTGGCATTTTGGCTGTCCCATTTCTTATCTGACTTACTTCAGAGACCAGCTAGCAGGCCCTGGTGCCAGTTATCAAACTAAAGTGTAAGATAGGGCAATATTGAAGAATTTGACACTCTGAAAGCTTTTTGGAGAGAATGCCGTTGTCAGAAGACTGGATGAGATAAAAAAGATCCATTCTCAACTGAGGTGACAAGCTGATATGTTAATATCAGTAGTAGCACTATTCAAAGAAACCCATAAATTTTAGAAAAGCTCAAAATATTTCCCCTTAAAAAGAGACTTCTACCAAATCAAGTAAAATTTTGTTCCAAGACTCTCTGTATTGGATGCTTTGTTCAGGAGTCTATTTACCTCTGCTGTGGCTACCAGAATATGACTTGCTTTTTGTTTTTTTTGTCTTGAGTCTCTTGCCCATCAGGACATCTCTCCAAAACGGTATTTTCTAGAGTTGAAGAATAATAGTTGAATAAAAATTCTCTTTTCTCAATGTCACTAGAATTCAAAACATCCCTGATCTTTTAGCATCTTTTCTAGTTTGTGTGAACTAAGAAAGACATCAACAGTTCCAGGAAAATGTTTCTCAAATCATTTGGTGTAGTTGCTTTAGCATCTGCTATTCCCTGCAATAAAAGCAAGGTACAAACAAGGATTATTTAATTCACTTACATAGTGGTTTATTACATATTAAAAATGTTTCACTTAAAATTCTTGGTGTCTGAAGTGCCTGTACATATCTAAAGATTCACAAAGCACCTTTGCAAAAAGCTTATTCAAATGTGAGACTTACCTGCTCTGTCTGTGCCCGACACACAGTGGGTCAGAAATTTATCAATCAAAGGATGGCTAAAATAGTAAGAATTTCTTGAAAGTGAATAGTGATAAAAACATAAAAACAAAACATAAAAAGTAGTGATTTTTTCTGAAAAGCCTTTTTTTAACCGTTTTTACATTTAACTTTTATAGGAGAAACACTATTTTTGCTCCCTTTGGATGCTTGTTGAAAATATGCAGTTTTCTTGTTTCTATTTATATAGTCAGTTACCATTTTTATCTGTACTTTTTTCATAAATAAGCAAGGTAAAAGAAAAATAAAGCTACACTTTTGTACTATTTTAGGTGGCAAAATGACTGAGGCAAGAACCGGAAAAAATACTCTGAATATTATTTTTAAGTCTTACTTTCTTAATGCCATGAGGTTTGCACCCTCTAGAAACAAAAAGGAAGAAAATATCTGCCACTGAAATAGTTCATGAAGACTGGCATCTTTCCATCAGTTTTACTTAGAAGTCTGCTAATATGTAGCTTGATATGTAGTTTGACATCATTGGTTTTACCCAGCATGGTTTTAGAAGCTTCTCGTGACAAAATAACTAACATGTAACATGCAAATAATTTTTTTTATGAGTGTAACAGCAACTGATTTTCAGAAACCAAAAACTATAGAAGTCAACAGAAAGATCAAACTTTAGGAAATGTTGAACAAATCCCAGCAGGAGAACCGTTGCTGTATGAGCAAGTTCCGTCTGGAGGACAGCAGGAATGGAGGTCAAAATGTAATCACGCAGAATATAGCTCATCAGAATACGTTGTTTTATTCTACCTCTGAACTGAAATATCTCTTAAGGGTAACAAATCCTCTTACCTGATGCCGAGACTGTGTTTGCAGTAATATATCAGGAGAAAGATCTTTAACAGTCTACCTACTTTCTTCATATGACTCTGGTGTTTTGGTGCTTCCTTCTGAAGAGTCTGGCATTATTTTATTTTCCATTTGAGACAAATCTGTCAAATGGAAATTTTGGAAGTTGACAAATACTAAATTAAGATTTGAAATCTGATTGAAACTATAGTAAAAGGAAGTGAAAAAGTATAGCAAGCAAAATAGTCTGACATTGTGCTAAATAAATTCAGAGGAAAACAATGATTATTGTATTTCACATGATTATTGTATTTCACATGTATGCTTACCTTCTCATATATGAGTGAAAGCATAAATGATTAATAAACTTTTCTTATTGGTGAAACGGGTGTCTGTCCAAAGATGATAACATTTGTCTGACTTTAGCAGCGTAGAAGTATAAGTTCTGTGCACAGCAAAGACCTCCTCTTTTCCATGGACAACAAAGGGAATGTAAGATGATCTTGTTTGGCACTTTCATACTCCTTCTGCTGAAAATGTCCTCATTCTGCCATTTCCCTTAGCTCTTTTTTTAGTCTCACTCTGAAATTTTGTATCTTGTCTTCTGATTTCCCGGAAACTATTACAGTCTGCTTTAGAACTGCAGGTAGCCTGCAGATGCCCAGCGCCAGGTGAAACGGGTGCAAAGTGACCTTTCCAGGGCCTGGCCCTGAAAAGCTGCTACAAGGCACATTTTGAAGCTCCACTTACTTGAGATGTACTTTTTTTTGAATTTTGAAGAAAATAAGGGTAGAGCTGTGCTTTATTCCTGTCATGCTGTCAGTGCATTATTGCTACTTTATTCAAAGGGAATTAGTCTTTTAGAAGTCTCTTTCAGAAGTCCCCTTGCAGAGGAAAATGCATGGTGAAGATGCTGGAGAGGCCTTATTTAAATAGCTAACAATATTAACAATATTAACTTTTTCCCAGGAATTTCATTGCAGGGCAACAAATCTGACAATCTTTTTCAAATGCAGTAGTAGGAAGAAATTATTTCAAAGGGTCAGAAATTTTTCTTTTCAGATGTAATTAACATTGTCAAAAGTGAAATCAGGACTATTTAAGATGCTTTAGATATTACCTGTCTTATTTAAAGTATGGCTTATATCAGAATGACATGAAATTTGTAACTGTGTTCCCAGCAGTCTCTATTCTCCCTTTGATGAATTAATTTAGCTGCCACATTCTGTATATTATATATACATTTTCTGAAGCAATAGAACCTCTTCTCAAATGGAAGGGTGGCAAATACATTTGTCTCAGATTTAGTAGAGAAGGCAATTGATTCAGCTGAGGAAAAAAAATGCCCATTGAGACACAAACATAATATCAGGAAATATCATTTATCATCATCTACAACAAAAAGCAACGACAAAAGCCGGAATACAAAGTTCTCAATCACACCAGGAATCCAGGAACAAAATATAGCGATAATAATAGAATATATCATTTATTTTTTGCCCTGAAAAACAATCAACAATAAAGTACTTCTGTTTATGTATCCAGGTTTCTGACTGAAAAATGAATAGAGCTTGTCACAGCCAGTGCAAGGAATTTAAGAAATAAGTACAATTTTGACCTTGCCTATCTTGATCTAGGAAAGACCTGAAAAACTAAAGGCGCCTGTGTGAGAGTCTGGTGTACGTGGGAAGAGCGCTCTCCTGGGAGGACTTTAACAGTGTCCTGCAGCCTCTGCAGCCCGGGTCTCCTGTTGTTTCTGGTCACTCTAATCTCAGCCAAACAACTCTTTGAAGATACCACAGCACCTTCAACCCCCGATGCTCCTTAAACTCTTGCTCATGTCACACTGCAGATTATTCTGACAAGGATTTTATACGCTTCCATGTAAGTCTTCCATAAAATCCAACACTACTTCATCTCTTTTGCTTTACTTTTCTGAAAAGTATTCATTAAGAGTGGGAAAATAGGAGTGTAATAAAAAGAAAATCTACAACTTCTAATTTTGAATGGTTTAGAATGGAACATATTTCAAACTGGTAGAGGTTTTGTATATGGTTTCTACTCAGGAATATTAAGCCTAAATTAAGCCTATTAAGTCCTAAAAATAAAATATTTTTCATTGCTAGTACATCATTAAAATATGTTAGCATAGTTGACAAGAGATCCTTGGACAGGTGTGCTGCTTCACAGAAATTCTGTGTTTCACATATACAAATTTTTACAAGCCTGTCAGAGATCAATACTAGTTTTATAAACACACTAATGAAACAAAATACAATTAAAACAATTCAATTCATAAAAAGAATCCTCAATAGCTTGTGATGATTCTGAAACAGTGCTCTGAAGTGGAAGAGATGTAATGGAATTAAACTTTCAGGTTTCTAGAAATCAGCGAGCAAGGCTGCAAGATAAAGTTTGAAAAAATAAAAGAAAAATCTATATTCCTTACTTTAGCATAAGACAGACGTAATATGATTTTAGTGAATCAGGAGGTTATGGTGCAATTACACTATTTCTACTAAAGTGAGTGATTACAGTGGATCAGTTAATTTACAGTTGGCTGTGACACCTTTGGCTAAGTGAAATTCTGTAAAACATAATTGTGCTCAGAAACATCCATTCTTGATTTTAGTAGGGAAGGAATTTTCACTTCAAGAACCACACAGGAGTAGAAAGGTGAAAGGAAAGAAAAAAAAAAAGAAACCGATAATCTTTCTTTCTAATGCACTGGTGGTACTTCCAGCCTCTTTTAGGAGGGCTATGAAAGACTGAAGGAATCAGGTAAAAAACTCAATACTGCTCAGATCCTTACTTACTGGGTGCAGGATGAAGACCCTGAGTATCATAGATCAGACTTTCTGATTGCCCTTTAGGTTTGTCTTTGTTGATTCTTCCATTTCATTATCCATATAAAGATTTGATATAAGGTATTTGATCCTCTAACATTTGTTTATCATTTTCTCCCCATTCCTCGCTCCTCAGGTCATTTCTGCCCCTAAGGTGGGGAGTTTAGCCCCTTATCTCGTCAAGAATTTACTAGGCAATATTTTTTTACTTTCCATTTTGAATAAGCAAAAACAGTCAAAGCTTAAAAACTAACTGCAGGATGTTTAAGGTATGTCTGTAGGAGGGGAGATTTTCGATAGCATTGGCATCTAGACTTGCTCTTCTTGTAAGGACAGAGATATCCCTTATCAGAAAGTGCCACTGCTAAAGTGGCACTTTGCAGTTTACTAAGCTCATTTTTATTTATTTTTTATTTTTTAAATAGTGGAGCACAAAAAGGCCTTAAGGAAAGAAGGTACAACAGATACCTATCTTTGTTAGAAAGTAGACTTTGTTCGGTCCTGGTGGCGTCAACACAAAAAGCTAGAGACGACACATAAAAAAGATACATTCTTTTCTCTCTTGAGGGTTTTCTCTGGCTTTTGAAGGCTATTTTAAGACCATAAACTTATTTACCATGTGTAAGTTACAGATATTTCTTGTAGACATACCTGTGCTGACAACGTCATAATTCAAGGTGGCCTCAACCTTAGCTGATCTGCCTCCGCAGGAAGGTTTCTCAGGGACCCTGGCTCCATCTGCCACGATGGCTCAGGAAACAGATCCCCAGTCTCTGCAAACAAGAGGCAAACCCAGCAATACTCCTCTCCTGAAAGGAGACAGAGTCTTGGAAGTCTTTCTACGTCAATTCTTCTTTTATTAGCATTAAACTTTTAGGGCTCTGCAGATAATATCACTTCTTGGAAACTAGTAAAATAAGAAACTTACATAGGAAGACAATAAACATTTTTTAAAAAAAAAAAAGCTAAGCATAGTCAACTAAACAGAATTAGTACATTAAATTCATAGAGACTCGAATGTAATAAACTGCTTATTGTGCATTAGTTTCTTTCGCGTGCATCTGCCAGATGCTGTCTTCCGTGTTATTATCAGATGAAAATGCAAGGTCAAAAGAAATTGTACGCAAAATGGAGATGGGAATCCAATAGCTACTTACTATTCTTCAAGTAGAGGAAAAGCTTGGAAAATATTTTTTAAAGAATATTCTTCATACCTTGTTGTGATAATCACTGATATATATTTTACAGACAAGCTCACTGAACAGAACAGATTTAGACAGCCTTGTTATAGCATCTATCATTAAGTAATCACTTAGTTAAAATGCAAAGAGATTTCTTCTCAAAAATAAATTATCTGCTTATTTTCCCAGGATATATTGTTGTAAATTTTCTCTTTTTTTATAGCAGATCAGCTTGCCTTGTATCCTAATAAATGCCCTAAGGTCATTTTTTGTCATATTTTCCACTTTTATTTTCTTTAGGGGAACAAAAGTATTTGATCGTTTTAGGAATTTCCCCTTCACACACACAGGCATGCAGACCTCACTGAGGTTCAGCGAATTGTCACAGGCAGACTCTCTTGCTACGAAAACATCAAAGGAACAGTAGTTACACAGTGAATTTAAGAAATACCACAGACCTCCTTATCTCTTACCAACACCCTTTTCGCTTGATAGTTTGCGAGACGAGTGCTTTAGGATGCCTAGTTTAACATTTGTTCAGCAGTGCTGTTTCTTCCACTTCCTTAGCCACAAACTTATTAGTATATCTCATCATCAGCTCACTATAGCCTAAATGTCATCAATTAGTCATGATGAATCTCCTTGAAAAAAAAGAGAAGCTACCCTATTTTCAATGCTTAGTGTCATCTAGCCTTCATGTGATATCGCTGTTGTTTTGTCACCAATGGTCTTCAGTTGGTGCTCCATGTTATGGCAGACTGACCCTCTAGTTTGTAGTCCAGCTCAAAAAATGAAAATTAATAAATTTCCAGTACTTTCCAAGTAAAAAGATAGCCCTTTATGTTCTCTTGCTTGGGCCTGAAGCATTTCATTACAGACACTACATATAGTATCACATTTCTGAGCCCGTTAGGTGAAATAATAAAAAAAATTGAGTATTTAACTACATAGATTGTATTTTCTTTCCTCTTCTATATTTGAGGAAACCTTCTATATTCACATCTCTGAACTGTTTTGACCTCTAAAGTATCTCTAAAATGTGTTTATTTTAAATTCAAGCTTTCCATTTTCTCCTTTCTCTTTGGAATAATACCTGGTATTAACTAAACTAAACTTCTCCTTTGAGGTTAATGAACAGATACTAAAGATACCTGTGTAGTGTGCTACTGAATCAGGAATGCTTGTGCATTAATCCAGTGCTTTATTGATTGAATTAGATTAGATGCAGAGTAGGAAAAAGAAAATTGAATTATGTGCCTTTATCCTGCTGTACTACTCAGCCATCCTGTTTAAGGAAACACAGAGCATTGAACAGAAAAGGAGGTAATTTCCTTAATGGTTGTACGCTAGCAACGTAGGAGAACAGGGAACTGTATGATTTGTATTTGAACTGTCTTTCTAGTTTTGGTTAAGCTGCCACCGGGGGAAGACATAAGCTCGGGGGAGGCTCTGCTCAAAGACGGCGAGTAGTCGGCAAGGCTACAAAATCCTCCCTCTGCTCAACTTGTTTGCTCCCTTATCTTCCCTTAATCATACCTGAAACTAAATAAACTATCCAGGTCCTTTGCAGAGCTGAAGGTGTAGAAGTTGTGCTTGGAACAGTCTCCCTTTTTAACTAACACCCACTTCACTACTCTGCCACAATCTAGGACATTTTTCTAGCAGTCTGAAAATATATTTGCCTTTCTTTCTCTATTATTGCTGCAGGCCTACCTATATATGTTACATCTTAAATACTAATAAAACATTAGAACGGGTATTAACATATGGTGCTGGCCCTATATATATGTCTCACTCCTCATACTTGTTTAGCAATTTCCATCAAAAAGACTCATTGTAGAGATCATTTTGACATACTTTGAAACAGCTCTTCTCATTATATATTATCTATGCATTGGAGTTTGGGAAATTAATGCACTAGAAAGTGAAATGACTCATACAGAATCACAGAAGTATGTTTAAGTCAAGATTAAAATTCAAATGGTAGATCTCCACTATATTCACTGCACACTCCTCTACCTCTTTCTTTCTATCTTTTCCTTTAACATCCAGCATTTAAGCATTCAATTGGACAATTCCACCATACTGTTTTTATGTTCAAAATGCAACTGGCATTTAGTTAACAGTTAGTTAAATATAGCTTGAATATCTTTGCGATCAACTCCCTCTCTTACTTCAAGCCTCAAAGAATGGAGAGAAAGTGGAACTCCTTGGAAAGAAGGGCAAGGATGGCAGGAGAGGGAGAGTCTTAATGCCAATGGGGTGAGCATGAACGGTGTAGATGCTATAGGAGTTTCTGCCACTGCAAATCAGAGATATGTGCATATTTGGTACTGAGGAGGATCAGAGGAAAGCGAGGCCATGACGGGAGGCCTGAAGGGACAAGGCTGCCGGAGAGACCTGCCACCTGCTCCAGTGCTGCTGTCCTGGAGCAGCGGGGTAGAGGTGCCCTGTGTGTCTGCTTTTCCAGCTATACTGTGTTAAGTTACGTTTTCTACATGTGAAAATGCGGTACTGGAAGTGTGCGCCTGCTCCTGGGTCACCTCTGTAGAGTCAGCTTTTACAAAGCCTGCAGTTTTGTAATTTGTGCTGGCCATGGTGCCCAAGCACCCAGGAGGGACTTTTATTTCAGCCTTTTCAGGGTGACCCAGTAACGTTTCTGTCACAGACTGCTTTTTATAGCAGATGTGGCAAGGGATCCTGTTTTGGGAATTAGATGTCAGTAGACCCTGGCATGACTTTTATAAGAAATGTGCCTGTTTCACTACAAATAAAAGTACGTATACAACATATTACATCAATGATACCCAGTCATCATGCTGCGGGGCTGGAAGTTAATATTCTTCTGTTTTTGTTTTAATGCCAAATGGAGAGAAATGAGCGTGAAATTCAAACCAATAAAAGAGTAATTTATATATAAACAGATGAGTGAGGAATAATTTTCATTCAAAGGAATTTGTCTTCATTTAGGAGACTTCCTGAATAGTTCATCTCAACTTCAATTAAGGGAAACAGATGTGTAGGAAGTTTAATTTGTAATAATAATAAAAAAGAGTTATTAACATACATTTATCTTTTACTTTCCACGTTAGATTTTGTGAAATACCACTGATCTGTACACTACAAGATACATGTGTAGCATGATATAAAGTATAATATTCCAAGCTGTAGAGGTACTTTGACTTTTTGTCTCCTCACTTACAGCTACAATTTGAGAACAGCTAGCAACTGAGATTGTTAAAGATTTAAATGTAGAAAATATTGACATTGCATAGCTGGTTCAAAAGCCACAGGGCATCTCACAAGGCTGTGTAGCATCTAGTGATCAGATCTCTTTGCTTCACAAATTCTTTATTTTCCAATACAAAATCTGTAGTTTAGATTCTGAAACTTCCCATTTCCTGCATTTCTTATCAGAAATGCCTCTATTTCCTGAGGCAAGCTAAATAGATGGTAATCATTTGATCTGTTTGAAAAAGATAACTCTGTAAGACTAATAAAACAACACGGAGTGTTCAACTCAATTCTTTTCTATTTAAATTATTACACCTATCTTCAAAGAGGCCACTGGCTATCTAGGAATATTTTGAAAATGTAGATTTTAGTCTGGCTTAGGAAAACCTATATTGCTGAATTATTTGCAGGTCCTATTCTTAGAAAATTTGAAGTTGCTTATATGAAGTAGGACGGACTGTAAGTTTTTGTTAGTCCTCAAAGTTTCCCCTGCTGTGAAGTTCCAGTATTTAAGGAAATGCTCAGAATATAGAAGTAATTGAAATGGAAACAATAACAAGTGGTGAAATTGTGAAGACAAGGTCATTAGAAAAATTTATGTATCATTTTGATTAAGCATGCATCATTTGGAAGGTTGAGTTCAATTTTCTCAGAACAGATTTCACTCACACTATCTTTCTAAGAGATTTTGATCTGTAGCCTATCTATCAAATTAAAGACTACAACTTTGTCACAAACAAACAAACAAAAAAACCTAAACATTTTGACGGGGAGTAGTTTGCTTACAGTAGTGGCCTTTATTTAATGAGTCTACACCTTTCAGACAGAAACAAACAAACAAACAAACAATGAAAAAAACACACCAGGAAATCATCCTTAAAAATAAAAACCATGACAAATAATAATAAAAGAATTTACTGCCTTTTCACATTGAATTTCAGATCCTCTTCCTAGGCCATTCTAGAATCGGCCGTCCAGAAGAAAAATAAAAGACTTTGAAGGGAATAGTGGGAAAAAATAATGATGTGGCCGCCGGCCAACCGATATCCCGGCCGCAGGCCTAAACGCGCCGGGCCTCCCCTGCCGCGCGCCCCCCCACCTGTGGCCCCGGCCGTCCGGCGCGCCGGGCCTCCCCAGACGCGCGCCGCTAATAACTGTTAAAATAAAAGGCAAAGGAAAACAAACCCCACCCGCGACCCCTGCCGGTGTTCCCCCGGGCACCGGCCCGAAGGAAAAATCCCGACGCGTTAACGACGATAAACGAAAATGTAAACGAAATAAAATCGGTAAGGGGACTGGGGGCCGCGGGGGTCCGACGTGATCTTTGTACACCCCGGGTATCCCTTTCCCGCCCGGGGCCCACAAGCTTTATTCTCCACCCCAAAGCCCGGGGCCCGAGCGATAAGCTCACCACTCCTATGGACTCGAGGGGATCAGGACCTCCGAGAGTGGCGCCTCAGGTGAGTGCCGGCAGGAGCTGGGAGAGCCAGCGACGCGCAGGGAGCCTCCTGTAGGACTCAATATGAGTCGAAGGCTCCCGCCCTTCTAGGATTTCTAGCAGGCCTCCAAACCCCGTCCACGCCCTTCGGCCGCAGCAAGGAGAGCAGGCACGAGGACAAGGTTTGGCGGGAAAAGTCCCAAGGCAAAAAGCCAAAGGCGCCGTTTATTGAGAACAAGGTTATTTATAACTTTGACAAGGGGCGGAACGAGGGAGGAACAAGGGTCAGGATTGGTTGGGGGAGTTGGGGGATTGGCTGGAACCCCGTTACTGGGCGGGGTGCCAGGAGCGGCAGACCGCTCCTGGCCCCCACCTTGGGGTTCCAGCATCTTCTCCCCGGAGACCTCCAGCACGTAGCTGGGTCCTCCGGGGCGTTGTGGGCATGCGCAGCGGGCAGGGGTCATCCAGGGGGCATCCCAAGCTTCTGGGACCCCCCTGTACAAATCCCCACTGCGCATGCCCACAACTGGGGTCACCTGGGGGACACCATTGGCCCCTATGGGCCCCCAAGAGCCCCCTTTTTATCCCCCAACAACATTCAAACTACAACCTCTGCCACAATTCTTCCAAAGCAGCTTGGGGCATTCTGGGCACCTTGAGCACCCTGGAGGCCCATGGTCTGATCAGAAATTGCATGAAGTTACTTGAGAAGTACTTGTGCCATGGTACCACAGGCGAACACAAAGCAGAGTTCAACAGTCAGAGATTTAACTTACTCTTAAGAAGTGAGCATCTGGGCCCAAGTTTGTGGGCAGAGAGGCAGCTGCCCCCAGGGCTCGCGGGGGCAGCTGCGCTAGCGTGGCCATCAGCAGCCCTGCGTTGCCTGCACAAAGACTAGAGATCTATAATTGCTTCTCCTTCCACTCTTCCCAGGTCTCTTGCAAGTAGCCTTGAGAGACTGGGGAGATACCTACAGGGAGGAAGTCCTCTTCATCAAAAGCTGCCAAAGGGATCATGGAGCTGTAAAGAAGCACTGACATTGCTACAAAAGCAATGCTGCCTTTTCATACACAGGAATGTCACAGAAGCACTCACTGTACTGGGTGATGGACCTACAAGCTCCTCTGTTCTTCCTTCCTCTCACCTTTGCAGGAGGAAGGTCTCCTACACTTTATGTTTGATCAACTTGAAATAGGATCCATGACAATAATGTCCTAGGTTGGCCAAAGAGCAGCAGTTCCCTAACAGTGGTGACAACAATGTATGGGTATTCCTTCCTCACATTTAGGGGAGGAGAAGAGCAAGCTGGATTTTACTGCCTGCAATTGCTTCTGTAAAGCATCAAAATCCTAGGTGTTCATATGATCACTATGTGACAAAGAAGTGAAGCCTTCTGGAGCGAAGTCAGAGAAGTCAAGCCTGAACTCACGCTCACAGCTACTGTAATGTTCTCAGCTCAAAAGCACAGTGTGGAGGTCCCAGTCCCTCCTGAGCCCATCAGAGCTGCTACACTTCATGCTTTCCAGTTCCTTGTTGCTGTCAGAGCTAAGCAGAGCACAGGGGATGCAGGAGGGGAAAACACCTCATTTTGGAAGGCTGCCTCAGAGTCTTGGTACTGGTGGTAGAGGAGGAAGGGCAATGCAAAGGACAGTGGGAATGCCTTGAGGAAGGTGAGCAAAAGGGAATGGAGAAGCAGCAGGCGGTAGGAGGGAGGACCCTTTCTCTCCTGCTCCCCCTCCTATGCTGCTTCAGAAGGTTCTCTCTTTATAGCTGCTTTCCCTGCCTCAGACCCAGGCTGGATATCAGCCAATATACAGATACCTCTGGAGAGGCGTGAAGAGGCGCGGAGCGGGGCACGCTTGTGATGGGCAGCAGATATCTGAATATCCAGAGTTACAGGCAACTCTTTCTCCTCAACCTGGAGACTTTAACCAACCTATATCTGCTGGGAAGACATGGAGTTGACAAGGGGAAATAACACTGTACCAATCTGGTAGCCTTCTATGATGCCTGGGGAGAGGAGGGAAGGGCAGTGGGTGTTGTCTAAACTGACTGCAGCAAAGCTTCTGGCACTGTGTCTCACCGCATCTCATCACCGACAAACTCCACAAGTGGGGATTAGAAGAGTGGACAGTGAGGTGCCTTTACAGGCCACATCTACCACTAGTGGCACAGAGGATAAGCACACCTGAAGGAGCTGGATTGTTCTCTTCATTTGCAAATTTTCCCTTGGGAGTGCATGATCAGTTCCCTTGCTTATACACTTTCCTATCTGCACGAGTATGCATGTTCTATAGGCTCCTTCCTGCACTTAAGGCATTTGGGCGAGGATGTCACTCTCTCCTGATGATATCCATAGGCGAGTTTTGCACATGTTGAAGAGCAGCAGCTGTCCTGAGGGCTCCCGGAGGCAGCAGGAGTGTGGCCGCCAGCAGCCCTGGACTGCCCGCACAGGGCAGGGGCATGGGTAGGGGTCAGGAGGGGGGGGTGCGCGGGAGGCCTCTGTGCCGTTAGCGTCGGAGGGAGGAAGGGAAGGAGGGCGGCCGTGAGCTCACAGAGTCCCGCGTTGCGCTGCTGTGCGGCGCTGTTGCGTTGGGCCACGCGGTGCTGGGTGGTAGCGGGGCGCAGAGCTGCACCGCAGCAGAGCGTTGCGTGACGCAGAGCTGCTGCGGCGCGGTGCATTGGCAGGGTACTTCGCTGCGCTGTCGTGTCTGTGCAGTGCAGAGAGGTGCGGAAAGGCGTGGAGCGGAGCCCGCTCGCGACGGGTAGCATGGAGCGAGCGCGAGGGGCGTCCGCCCCCGGGCGCCGCCTGCTGCTGCTCCTGGGCCTCGTGGCGGCCCTGCGTGCCCGGGAGAGCCGCGCTGCTCCGCGGGCAGCGCCGGGACCAGGTCGGGCGGGCGGGGCGGGGCGACCGGAG
>JAWLRI010001021.1:250616-268436 GCA_034781795.1 Crypturellus tataupa
CCCCACTGCGCATGCCCACAACTGGGGTCACCTGGGGGACACCATTGGCCCCTATGGGCCCCCAAGAGCCCCCTTTTATCCCCCAACAAGACTTGAATCTTAAGTGAAGCTTTTTATAGATAACAAGGAGACAAAGTTATGAGCTTAAAAGATCAAGCAAAGTAACCTTCACAATTTTATTCTGTCAAAATTTTAATAAATACATCTGTTTATTCATTTCATAATTTTAACCTATTGATTCAAGCTTGATTTTGATTTCAAATCCATCAAATCCATCACTACATTTTTCAGTTTTTCTAGCCACTGAAATGCAGAAACATACGTCCAGGTGTTCTGAGAAAAAAAGAATCATAGAATTTTGAGAATGTATTTTATGCTGACCAACTTCGACATGGGTCACAAATACTTGAGGATTGTTAAACAAGTTGCATAATTATGATCTCAAAATACTATTTCATAATCAATAAAGACTCTGAAATTAAGACTTTACATTCTATAAATAGTCACAAAATTATAATTTCTAAGAGATATATAACAGATATATAACTGTCTCATCTTCTTTTTCCAAATGTTGTGCTCCCTGAATAAGAGATAAATGCTGAATTGCAATGGCAGAAGTAGAATTTTTCTATCAAGTAGATTCTGACTGGCAGTTAGTGTCTCTGATGCAGCTGCACCAAGGTCTCAAACTTCGTGTTTATAGAATGTGAAAGTAAAAAGCACATGATGTCTTTCATGCTTCAAAAGCAGGAAAGCTTCCGGTAAGCATAGCTCATGGTGCAGAGACTAAAACCCTACTGCACAGTAATCGAGTCCAGTGTTCTTGGAGATGGACCGTGTAACTTTCCTTATTTTTGCTCTTCGGTTTTATGGATGTAAGATTTATTATTCCTAGTTTATGCTTCGCCTTACTCCTAGCTAACGCACTTTCATTTTTTTCTTACATGATGAGAGAGACTATCGTGATTCACAAGGGTTTACTGTACGGTTTAAGAGGATTTTATGTTTTCAGTCATACTCAGAAGTTAAAAGTAATGATAAGACTCTTGTTTTTAGTGCACCTTTTCCTCAGGCTTTTCAGACTTCCAAAGTTATTTCTGAGTTTTGCTATTATTTCAAAGTTTAATGACATTAATTCTGAGACTAAATTTACATATATGTTTTAGCCCATGTGGAAGGAATATTTGTGGATTCAACTGTAAAGCTTACAGAGAAGATGAAACTGGATTGTGTATACCCAAAGAAAGCCACAATAATACAGACATCTTGGATGAAAAGTAATCTAACTTGTAAAGAAAATATAGCTGCCTTGCATCCAGTCTATGGCATACATATTAGTGACAATTACAAAGGGAGAATTCATTTTCAAAATTATTCCAGTGAAGACAGCTCCTTATACTTCATCAAGAGCACTTTGGAAGATGTTGGTCTTTACTTTTGCTCCATTCAAACTTTCCCAGATGGAACCTGGGAAAAGGTAATAAAAATTGTTCATCCAGGTAAGTCAATCTTTCATTCTTCTATAAGTTTATGGTAAAGGTAAAACAGAAATGTATGCTATCTTAGCAAGAATTTGACAATGCAATTTTTCTTTTCAGTTATATAGCATATGGAAATGGAATAATTTGGTGGTAAGCGCTAGCATGACAGAAAAGAATTATAGTACTCTGACAGAAGGTCATTTTAAGAGAATTAGCAAGTAAGGCAGTGAACTGGAGGAGCCAGCCACCTACCACAGCAGCAGGGTGATACATGGCAATCTCTGGGTACTGATGGTCAGTGATATTTCTATTGGAACAAGCTTCTTGTAGCATTTCAGCCTGTTTCAGGATCTCCCCAGAGTATGGATAAACTTTGTATCTACCTTTGAAGGTATCATATTTTTTCATTACAGTCAATAGTGAGAGTATTCCCAGCACATTACTAAGGTCCAAACTAGGCTTGTTTTCCCATTAACTTTCCCTTCTTGCCTTTTCTGCAACAGCATGACCGCTGAGGTTTGATACGGCAACAAAAGGCAATTAGGGAATTTTAAATGAATGAAAAGACCTTTTCTGTAAATGGTACCACTAAACAATTGAAGGGAGAAGAAGGAAAAAATAATATATATATGTTATTGCCTGACACTTTTGGTGAAGCTGCCCCTGTTTTTTTTCCAGTGCCTCTATAGTTACTAGACTATAGAGGGTAGGGTCCAGGTTAAGTCTCCCCTGCGCAACGGGAGAAAAAAAAAAGAACTCTTTTCTAGTATTTTTCCATGCCTATTGGTGAACTGACTTGTGCAAGAGACTAGGCTGCCCAGGTGGGAGCTAATCATAATCACTAATTCCTTAAGAGACTGTTATGCTGTATGATTGAATAGTCTTCAAAAGTTAACTGGTTTTGATTACTGATTGACTGGTTTGATATACTGAATACAGAAAAGCTCTAGATATTTCCTCATCCTGCAAGAGTGCAAATAAATTTTTTTTGTATCCCCCTGCTAAGAAAGAATGAGAAATTCAGTTTCTAAAATTGGGAAGAGCAGAAGATAAAAAGTAAATAAGTGGAGAAGTATACCCCACTGAAAAAGTTTCTCCTTGCATCATTTCTGATTAAACCCGCACAATACATTCAGAAACAAACTGCTAAGATCAGTGCTGCCGTGGCCAAGAAAATAAGCTTGCAGATCACTACAGCATCTAACCTTTAGGGCTTTTCCTTTTATAGAAAAACAACCTAACATCAAGAAAGGTTCAACACTGCCAGAGCTCAGTAATACTTTGCCTATGCTCTTTGTGGTAAATAGCAACCTAGATTACCAGGTCTTGGCTTATTTTAATAAAACCGAAAATATGTTTCTGATGCCTACAGTTGTACTATCATTGTGAACTAAATGGACTGATAGACAAAAAAAAAAAAATCTTCAATAATGATCTTCCTCACCTAATCAAACAGACATCTGAGGGAATCTGATCTCTGGATACCACTCAGGGAATCTCAGCTGAGGAGCTCTGACACACTGCCAAGCTGCCGAAGGGACCTCTCACTTTTAGTACCAATTTTTATTGATGAAACAGATACCACAGTGTAAACCTAACACAAAGTGGATCTGTTACCAGAAGTGTTTTTGAATTATATGTGTGATTCAATATTTTCAGTATACAGGACTTTCCTGTTTGTTGGAGCACTTTAGAACACAAGCCCGAAATAACATCAAATGTCCAGGATTTTGATATCTCTTTTACTATGCCATAGGAGGTGTATAGAAGTTAATCCTTTTCTTTTCCATTTCCATTCTTTGCAATTTCTGAGTGTAGAAACTATCCTATTCAGTATCCCTATAGTTGTATATAGACATGATCATTATATTCACTGCTCTCAAGAGAATAAAGTTTATTACCAATACCAGTGAAGATAAAATATTACAACTTCATTCTCTAATTCAAATTAAATATGTTATTAAAAACAGAGCTTAGAGAAGGTATTTACTAATGCAGTGATTATAGTAGAGCAACATCAGGCAGTCTTTATCTAATTTTACTGGTGCATTCATCACTACCAAATATTTTAAACTCCCTGGATGAAATAATGCCTTGATTAAATCTACAGTAAATTTTAAATTCTGTTCCACACAAGCAGTATTTCAGCTTGCTGTCATCAATAGATACATAATTTTTCTTCTTTATCTTTCAGTCTGTAAAATTAGGACATTGATGTTTAACATTGAAGATTTTGTATTCAACATCAAGGAAAGAACCAAGTACTGATCTAATACTGGAACATAAAACTTGTTCTGTAGGATGAATATCCGGTATTTAGAAGCTGATCTCCTGGAAAATGAAGGGCTTTTTAAGGGTTTGATATTCTCTGGTGTACAGAAATCTGAACCACATAATTTTTGAATTACATTTTTTTTCAGTTAAGATATTAAATGTGTATGGTTTCTTAATGCACATTACTTTTCAAAAGCAATAGCAGCTGGCCAAATGCCTAATGCCAAAACCCAACCCCCCACAAAGGATCTACATAGCCCCAAATAAACAAACAACTGACTGCAAAATCCATCCTTTCTATTTGCAACAGCTAGTCAAGAAAATTTTAAGAAATGGAAATCTATATTTTTAGGGAATTTCAGAATGTCTAGTGCTTTACAGACTCACACTTACAAGCAAGCTTAGGTGATGAATCCGTAGTCATTATGGCTCTGTTGCAGTGATGGTGTAGTGAAAAACAGTCTTTGGACTGCAGATGTTCTACTTCTCTGCAAAAAGATACTATTTACCATTTCTTTAGATTCAGTTTTTAAAGTTTCCATGTGTTCTCTGGGTGGCATCGAGTTTTAAATTATATGTTTTCAGACATCAACCATTCCTGATTAACTCACTGCTTCTGTACAGGATGTCCTTTTACTGGCCCTAAACTCTTTTTTTTGGATAAAGAAATAAATAGTCAGAAGAGGATAGAGCATTGGTGGTCCCTGAACTGTGCTGATTTGCAATGACACTACCTTTAAATTGATACAGCTTTGTTTGTGGACACTTACAACATTTAAGCTTGCTCTAGGAAATTAGCACAAATGATAGTTAGGTTGCTGGCCTTAAGGTTTTTATGTCAATCAATCAGAACTGATTAAATCAGTTCAAAGGCTGGTTTATAATTTAACTAATGTCTCCTGTACATTGAGATGTTCCAGGAGTTATCTGTGAAGCTGGGATCAGTTATTGTGGGACTTAAGGAAGTTTCTGCACTAATGAAAGAAGGCAGGTAGACCGTTGAATTTGCAGTACAGACCTCAGTGAAATCTAGCAACAAAAACCAGACCCAGAATATCTGACTGGCTCTCAAAATTTGCATGGATACCATGAGACTCTCAGTCATGAGAGTGATCATTAACTAGATTAAAGCGTAAGGTGATATGCTTCTCATATGGCAGTCACATCTGCTGGCATCTTACATAAATCTGGATGAAGAGTGTGGGGTTTGCAAATTAATGCAAATGTAAATTAATGAATGCGTCTGCACTCAAAAAGTTCAAAGTACATCGGTACTGATAATCAACAGAGGTCACGGGACTGATTCTCCTTTCCCACTTGCTTTGTGTAAATTTGAATACTTTCAACTAAGGGTATGTAAAGTGGGTAAAATTGATATAATTCTGATTCAAGAACTTTTTTCATCTGTGTAATAGAAAGCATCAAGCGCTAATGCTTAATGAGTAAATATGACAAGTAGTGTCTGTTAAATTAATGTCAATGGACCGAATAATTCAGAAGTGTTAATGAGACCCTGATGCTCTACAATATTAAACAGTTTGAAAGAGTTTTTAAAGAAAATACAGAAAAAAGAGGAAGTAGAATATTAAGAAGAAATAAACAAACCTTTTTATTATTATTTCAATAATACTCCTACCTTTTTCTCTTAGGTAAAGGTGCTTTTACAACAAAAAGTCTTCTATTCTTACAGTCTTTTGTATGTGATTAAAGATTTTATGAAGTGAATAAGAGATCCCCAGAGACTGACACTCAGAGACAGAGAGCTACAAAATGATACTGGAGAGCTCTGCTCTGGGCCACAGAACACTGGGTCACCCCACTGTGGTCTGTGTGGGAGAATTACATTGATTTTTAATCAGGAACATTTTTTTTTTTTAATGAGAAAAGATTAATCTTAATCTTGTCAAGGACCAACTGTGTTGTCATATAGGATCCTAGGAGATAGAGGAGATTACAGCTCTCATCATCGAGATCTTTTCTTGAACTATTTTTGCATTTTTGGCAGATGAAAGACACTAGAAGTGGTGATAAAGCACCATTTAGATCAAATTTTTGACATAGTTATTGCATTGATCGACTTTTTTACTAGATGTGATCTCAGTTCAGTCCTAGGGCTGTGTCAGGAGCTACAATAAAAATGTTTTGTTCTTATTGTTTTAAATTTTTATGTTTTCTTGAGAAATCTATGAAACAGGTGAGAAAGAAATCTCCCAGACCGCACACTATTATCCATGCTTTCTTTATTGGCAGTTACTGAGAAACAGAGGCAGAAAACCGTAATTTTACTGAAAATTTTGCACATTTAGCTACAGGATATTTTTACAAATGGGTTCTGAAATTCTGCAACATAATTGTAAAGAAGTTTAGTACATTCTGCTGTCATTACCCAGGAATATACCGAGTATTCTAGTTATCCCGCAGAAAGGTGTTTGCCAGTGGTGTGTATCTACTGCTTTTTTTCCAGTGGATTGTGCATACATCCAACATTTTTCAGAACTGCTGAAAGTTCTTTTTTTTCCCTTAATATTCCTTAATTTTTGAGGCACAAATGCTACATGCACTAAACAAACAAAACCCTTATCTACAGAAAAAACTCCTTTTGCACTTTGAATAAGATATTTTAATGATTTAATGATAACTAGGAACAGTTAGTACTTGTATTTTCTCACTTTTCTTGAGAAAGAGTTTAAGGACAATCTGGAGTTCATTATGTGCAGTGCTTCAGACTTGTATTTCTGAAGATTGAGTAAAGTCACTACTAATGGAGTGTTAGGGTCAGAACATTGCAGGAACGTTATGCAGGAACATTTGAACATGAAAAAGATGTTCATTCCTACGCTTGTTGCCCAAAAGGGAAAGCATTTGAAGCTTCAGTTTGTTGTAATTTTTAGATAAAAGAAAATTGAAGGAGCAGTGTGCTTTGTTAGTCTGTTGGGGGGGTGTGCTTTGCAGTGCATGTTTAACTGTGGTCTCAGGTGGCTACTCAAAGCAACACAGTACTTGGCTGGGAAAAAGAAAAGTGTTGTCAGTTATGTACCAAACGATAAAAAAGGCAACAAGAATTCTGCAATATTTCTTTAAAAATAAGTATTTTGAAGCATAAACCTGTACAAAGAAATGTATAACGGGAAATTTTTTGATTTCTAGCACCTTAGAATGAATACTGTGCACTGTAATGGTCGTTCTTCTTTCCAAAGGACCTAAGGAGGTATTGGCAAAATCCCTTATTTCTTACAATAACCTTTTTTCTTTTTCTTTTACCTGTTTTGTCTATACTTTTACTTTATCTATGGCTACTGAGGGCTTAACTGCATCTGGTTTTGATCCTTGGTCCCTTGCCAGACCTGTCTTCAGTCCTTTGGTTCTTCTTTCTTCAATTAATTCATCGCTACAAAGACATACGTCTATGGAGGATTTTTTAAAAAAGTTTTCATAAAGTATCAATTCAATTCGCCAAAAAGTAGTTTAATGAATAATTCTGATCTCTTTCATTACCTATTAACAGAAAAGAAGGTCTTGCCCTGCTACCATCATGGATGTTTACTGTAGATTCCTGTTATTTTCTGTTATTTTTCAGCTATTATTGACTCCATGGAACATTGTTATCTAGATACATAAATACAAAATGTTAAGATGAGATAAATGGGCTGTTATTTGATTCAAAACTGTGACTTCCAGAAATTGCTGTAAATCGAGATTTAAGTTTTCAACAAACCCGAAGGGTATTTATGGCTTGTTCCTTTTCTAACAAAATATAATATTGATAGCTTTCATTTATAATATCCTTCAGGTGCAATACTTTGTTGAACTTAATGAGTTTAATTCAGGTTTCCTATATAGTGGCTTCTTAATGTTTTTACTACTGCACTTTCATATCAAATATGTTTGTTGAAGAGAAATAAACAACCACTACTTGTGGTTATGGGGTACCAGTATGGGTTATAGCCCCATAATGATAATGTGGTTCCCCATAATGATAATCTTGCCCTTTACTGTACTTAACTAAGTATGAGATATTTCTTCATCAGTTGGAGTTCAGCACAATGCTTTTTGCATTATCAACCCACCAGTGAGGACCAGTGCCTCCTACACAAACACAAACCATCCTCTGATTCACTCTGCCTTGAGAATGCCTGATTCTCCTGCCTGATTCATTCTGCTGTGATTGGTGCATCAGGCTCCAAACTGCTCCATATGGTTTTCACATTCTCCCGGGCCATTTTAAATAGATTAGTCCTACAGATACCACTGCCTTGAAATGTAAAACAATTCGTGTGTATTTAGCATTCCACATACATATATAAATAATATTGACTATTTTCAGATTAATAGAAGCAGAGATAATTGAATGTAGGCAAAAACACCAAGAAGCAAAGTCTATTAAGCTCTTAAGAGATTTGTGGCACAAAATTAGATCTGCTGAGGTTGACTCAGCACTTTTAAAACACATGACATCATTGAAATACGTGGTGTAGATGTAATTTGAATATAATAAACATCACAAGAGAGTTCAAAAGCTAATATTGCTCTATATGCCTCTATATGCCTTTACTACACATTTAGATAGAGTCAAAAGTCTTCAGTAAGGAAAGTACTATGTGGTATATAAAATATTTAAATGAAAACTGGTCTTCACGTCACAGCAATGTCTTTTGCTTATTTATAGGAAGAGGAGAAATAGTTAAAATTATCTGGAATATTTTTGTTCTCTATTTTCTTTTAAAATGATTGAATTTTAACATGACTTTCTGATATATTTTAAATCTTATATTTATTTCCTCCATAGTTTTCTTTCAGTTAAATGGTAAAATAGTATCCTTAATTTGACTTAAAATTTCCCACTCTATGCTGTGGATGATATGGGAAATATTCTTTTGACATTTATAGTGACCTTTATATCTTGCAATATGAATTACAAGACTAACTGTTAATATGAATGTTCTTTGTTTTCCTTCTTTTTTTTTTTTTTTTAAGTTTATGACTAAAATTGATTTTCTATTAGCCAGTGAGGAGGGACCATTGGCTCAGGAGATATTTTTTTTCTGAACAGCTCTGAATAAAAATAGAAGTTCATTAACAGAGTATTTAAATGCCAGATGTACCATGAGGTTTCATATTTTAAATAGAGTGATCATCTTATCCTGTTATAGCAGAGACAGAGCTTTTCTAACCTTAATTAGCGTGATGATAACCATTCCACTCAGCACTTCCTTCTATATTACTGTTCTTCTGCCTGCCAAAAGCAGTACATTGCATAGATTTTTTTTCAAGTCCCTATTCACCTGAAATAGCTTACTTCCTATTTATCTCTGTCCCAGTTCAGAACATGATTCATAGGTCTATGATGAAAAACTATCAGCCCTTTAAAGCACATGGAAGCAGGAGCTAATCCTGAGGGATCTTCATTCCTCATCTCTTAGGCTGAGCTCCCCAGACCAAGGACTATCTTTGCATCTTTATACAGAGTCAACCACATTGTCAGCACCTAATTAGAAAGGAAGAGGATGTAGCCAAGAAAAGCTGCCTCCTTCATACCTCTGCTGTGGTTACTGACCTGTTAAGGACTGCTTTTCTTTCTTTTTATCTTCTGTGATGAACTAAGTATTGGATGCCCCTTGAGTATAAAGGACTAGGGAAAAAAAAGAACTGTTGGGAGCAATGTAGATATATGCTCTATCTTTGTGAAAAAAATAGATGGAAAGGATTTTTTTTTCATGAAATATTAAGGTAGAAAGAGACATTGCAAATTCATCTCATCTATCTCTGTGGTTTGCTGCAGAATAAGCATAGCTGAATTACCCACTTCCACCATTGGAAAATATATGCACAATATTCTTACACAGTCATCTTAGAGCTTAACTAGCCTTGCAGTGGTAATCTTTTTCTTTAATTCAAATTTCTCTCATTTAAAACTGGGTTTATTCATTGTAGTCCTTTCCTTTTACTCACAAGAAGGCTCTTAGGCTATCAGCCTTCAACCATTTCTTTTGTACTAATGAAACGTAGTTCTTTGGTCATGTTTCTAAATTTTATCTTGTTCTCTTCAGAATCTCTCCAGTTTGCTTATATCCTTAGTAAAACAGAATACTGAAAACAATAAAAAAATCAGCTATGCTCCATCTAAGACAAAACTGTTGCTTTGTCTTATATATGCTCTCTGTTCTTATACCTGAGAAAACTAGTCTTTTTGGAAAACTAGTCTTTCTGGAACAGTGTCTGTTGACACTGATCATCTAGCAGTCGTTTATAATATATATTCCCCTTTATTCTTCATTGACTTTTACTTGACTTTTACCTTTTTTTTTTTTTCTTTTTTTTTTTTGCCTTTATTTCTTACCATTTTAGATGTTTGGTTAGTTACTAAGAATAATGCCAGTATTATCTACTCTTGGTTACGAAAACAGGATAGAAGAAAGACAATTCCAGGGTAAGGAATAAGGAAGTGCTGTGAGGACAACCTTTTGGGTAAGCTCTCAAATTTGTCTGCGAACTCAACATAACTGGGTGTCCATGTGAAATGTCTGTGAACCATCAGGGAAAAAACAGGAGGAATTAGAGCTCTATGTACAGCTCCTGGCCTATGTGATCATCAGGGCCGCAGAGCTAAAGTGGGATAGCTCACAACTGTTATGATGAATGTGTACAAGCTCTTTAGGAAGGACAGACTGCAGTGACAAGTAGGGTGAATAACCCTTTATGTGCAAGGAGTAGGATTGCATGGTACTCTGCCTGGGGACAAGTGAGGGGACAGCTGAGAGCATGAGTTTGGATTGGAGGACAGACAAATGTGGATGATGCTGGGGGCCTGCTATTAGCCATCTGATTAGGAAGAAGTAGTGAGGCCTTCACCACACAACTGGAAGGCATTTCACCACAACATGGAGGACATTTGAAGGTTCTGATTCTCTGGAAGGACTTTAATGACCCTGATATCTGTGGAAGGAAAGCACAGCAGAGCACAAAGAATCCAGATTTCTGCAACTTTCTGAGAAGGTTGATCAAGGATCTCATATGGAAAGGAGCTTTGCTAAACGTCATATTTGCAAACAAGGAAGGATTGTTCAGGGATGTGAAGGTCAGGAGCAACCATGTCTTCAGTGACCAGTATACAATGGAATTCAGGATCCTCAGAGGAGGGAACAAGTCAAATAGTAGGATCACAACTCTTGGTTTCAGCAAAGAGTCTTTAGTTTGTTCAGCAATGTGCATGGAAGAATCCCATGGGATACAGCTCTGGATGGGAGAGGGATAAGAGAGAGTGGTTGATTTGGATCACATGGATCACATTCTCTGGTGGTCTGTTCCACTGACCAAGAAATCAAGAAAACATGGCAGGTAGCTTGCATGAATGGGAAAGGAGATCCTGACTAAACTCCAACACACAAAGGAAGCATAAGAAGAAATGGAAGCAGGATTGGGTGATCTAGTAGGAACATAGAGACAATATCAGAGGATGTGAAATGCAGTTAGAAAGGCCAAAGCCCATCTGGAGTTGATAAGCCCAAATGGTGAAGGATGTGAAGGGTATCAAAAAATGTTTCTACTTTATCTGCAAAAAGAAGATGAGGGAAAATGTGTTCCACTGCTTAATGGGGCAGGAAACTTGGGGACACAGGATATCTGAAAGGCCAAGATAGTCAATGACTCATTCATCTTTGTCTTTATTGGTGAGGTTTGCTTTCAGATCCATGAGACTGGTAGGGAAGTCTGAGACCTCTGATGAAAGAGGATCAGGTTAGGGAATATTTAAATAAATTAGATAGGCATACCTGATGGGATCCACCCCTGGGTGCTGAGAGAGCTGGCCATCACTCATGAGTGCTAAAAGAGGGCTGCCCATCATCATTGTAAGGTCACTTTTAAATATCTTTGAAAGTTCATAGTGATTGGGGAAAGTCTTTGAGGACTTCTTCAGTAAGAAAACAAATGTCACTCCTGTCTTCAAGAAAGATGAGAAGGAAGGTCTGGGAGACGTGGAAAATCTACAGGTTGGCCAGTAGCATATTGATTCTTGGGTGTGATGGAGCAAAACCTCCTGGAAACCACTTCCAAACATTTTAAGTACAAGAAGGTGATCTGCAGCATAGATTTATGAAGGAAAAAATGTGCTTAAGTACTCGATAGACTTCTGTGATGAGAAGACTGGCTGGGTGAGCAAGGAGAGAGATCAGTGGATGTTTATCTTGATGTTAACAGTGCCTTTGGCATTGCCAATTGTCACAGACAAGGTCTTAACTTAATATGGCTTTGGGCATCCTACTCTAGCTGACTCTGCTATGAGCAGGGGACTTGGACTAGACGACCTCTAGAGATGCCTTCCAAACTCAACCATTCTGTGATTCTGTAATAATTGCTCCTCTTACCTACTGAATAATACAATTCAACTGGGAAATGGAGTAATTTCAGTTGTCAAGTGATTTCAGCCTGATATAGGAAAGATGTCAATTAGATAAAGGGTAAAGGAACTGTCAGAAATAGCAAATCCTTAATTTAAGTTGGATTTTCTTTTCTCAGGTATTTCCCTGCCTATATATGCCAAAATACTTATTTTCCTCAGCCAGTGTTTTCTAATTCAGTGCCATTACAGCATCCATGATGAAAAACATTCTTAACTAAAACATGATATAATCTGCAGTGTCAACCAATGTCTGTGGCATACAGAATTGTATAACCTTGTTAGTTGTTTCTGAAAGTGTAACGTGATGAGAGAAATTTTGAGATAATGGAATTTGTAAATCATTACAGTATGCAATTTCAGAGGACAATGAAAAGCAAAAAGTAATATCTTTAAAATATTTTAAATTAAGAAAATGTTATTAATTTGCCTAGCACAAATTGAACAATATCTTATATGGGGCTAGGTTATGGAATGAGTACCAGCAGAAGGTAAGCAGAGGGTAAAAAGGACAACAGATTCAGATAGTCAAACTTCTAAACATTCTGAACAAAATCACTACGAGTTATTTGTATTTTAAGTTCTTAAGTTCTTCCATCTGCAGATCCTACTTCTACTACTAATATTTCTAATGATGAACCTTGCTTTCAGCTTGCCTATCAGGTGATATAATTGAGAATTTAATAAGGACAGAAAAAATTAGAAGGAAACATTCAGTAAAGGATAGTGAGGATATATTGATTTATTTTATTTTATTTTATTTTATTTTATTTTATTTTATTTTATTTTATTTTATTTTATTTTATTTTATTTTATTTTGATGTTACTAAAATACATTATGAAAAAAAATGTATCTTTCTTTATTTTCCAAAATATTTTCAGTGCTTAAAAAAAAAATTAGAACTAATAAACAGGTTCTGAGATGTGGGGCAGAAATTCCCCACAGAGCGTGCTGCCCTGGCATTCCTGTGCTGCCTCGCAGGACCAGGACTGAATGGAATGGGAAAGTGTGCTGTCTGCTGCTTTAGGATGCTTGGCATTCCCTCCTGAGAAACAAACGTTCAAATGTTTGTCCTTAGGGATCAGTTTGACTTTTCTCACCCTCTCCTATCCCTTCTCCCCTGCCTTTTCTATCCCGTGTGGCTTAAAATAACATTTCCTCTCTCCAATCTGAATCTGATCCCTCAAGAGACTTGTGAATGATGTGAGCAGGCACAAACACACACAAACATGCACGCAAGGGCTGTGATGTATAGTTTCACAGTAATAACACTTGTCTTCATCCTCTAGGAAAAATGTGGATCATTAACAATAAAGTGAAGGCTGAGCACAATAGTCTCTGTCACCTCTTTCTCTTTATTGGATTCCTACTGCAGGTAAATTCCTTTCATCTTGAGATGCTGACTCTTGTAGAGGATGAAACTTTGGGATCCTCACCTCTCACATTTCTGGACTCCTGGGGTTGAATTCCAGAATGGCATTTTATATGCTCTTGTTGAATGGTTTCTTCCTCAAACAAACAAACAAACAAAACAAAGAAAAAGGAAAAAAAAAACAACCCCCACAAATTTTTCTTGCTAGGAATTCATGAATGTTTGTGTCAGAATAGAGGATGATTTTCTTTCTATTATTAGAACTGTACTCTATTTCTCTCTTCCTTGCACCCCAAGTAACTAGCATTCAACTTTAAAGACAGGATAAGATAGCAACAGTGATGCAGTGTTCATAAACAAACTGGAGTTGGAGGATGGGTTGAAAATACATACAAAGTGTTTATAGTCTTATGAAGAATGAATAATTGGTAGATATAGATTCACAATTTTGTTACAATATCACTTATTTTTAAAAGGATGTTTTGAGAAGCGTAGGAGTATGAATGCTTTATTTTTTTCTTTACAACCCAAATAGTCACTGTTAGAAAAACACATTCTTTTCAAGTATCGTACTACTGTTGTACTACTAGATCTGATTGTCAAAATGATGCTAAAACCTTTTTGGAAATAAAAATCTTTATTGGTTATTTCTTCTCCAACTTATTTAGTAACTGTTCATTCTTATATCCTTTTTTTATCCCCAAAATGACAAAAACATTTTTTAGAAATTATACAAAATTGTGTTTTATATATTAATACATTGGAAATACATTATTTTGGGGCTTAAATATCACCCCATATTTCATTTATTAAGAATGAAGAGGTTGATCCTCTGGAAGTATTTCCTCAATTGAAATTTGGTATTCATGGTGTTAAAAAGATCAGGAGAAAGTTCATCTTCATTAAATTTTGAACATACTTTTCATCTTCAGTTCATTTCTCACTTCTTCTTTTTTCCTCTTTATGTTTCTAATGGTTCTAAAACAAAGGGAAACATGAGTAATTGCAAGGTATGATGAGAAAGCACTATGCCAGAGGAGACTTGGTAGAAGTGTCCAACACAGAGCACTTCTTTGATAAGCAGAGTCAATGCACCTATTTTACCTGTTTTTTACCAGGAGGATGATGACATTGCCAGAGCAAGCACAGCTGCAGTTGTTGGAATGAGCAAAGGGAAGGGGATGTCTATTTTTATCAGATGCAGTGTTACATTTTTTAACCATTTTTGAAATAGTCACATGAGCTGGGTATAGTGTGCTTTTTGTGGTTGTGGGGGTGTAGATGTGTGGGTGTACCTTTCTTCTACAGAAGCACTTCTCAGAGTGGGAGGTATTCATCCCATACATAACACGCTGAAAGCAAACAAATTGTGTTCAGAAAAGTGCTAAATAAATAAGGTAGTTAACAGAGGAGAAGGAGGATGAAAGAATTAAGCTGATACTGATGCCAAAATAAAAGGGACAATTGCTTAAAACAAAAGCGCACATGGGAAATTTAATTACAACTATGTTTACCTGATTCTCCACTACTTGTGCCTTGTATAATCATATATATTGTGTACAGTACCATATTCTAAGAATGGGATCAATTAAAATCTTTTATTAAGAGTGTAAATGGCTGAAAGTTACTGTCTACTGTCAAGTACCAAATATATGCAAAGCAAAAACAATGTGTGATATATTATTGAGAAGCTGGACACATTTGTTTTACAGATTTGTCTTGTTGGACAAATCTATCACAAGGGCTTAACTAATAAATTATCCAACAGAAGAGATTTTCATGGTTACAGTAGAATGAATTTGATCAGTTTGGTCACAGTTCACTACCTGCCTAACATATATTTTCCTAGCAAATGTACAGCAGGACAGCAATTGAAAAGGCTGCTTTTTCCTCTGGCCTTGGTTGCTGCTCTTTGGCTTGGAGAGCATGCTCTGTTGCGAGGGTGGTACCATTGCCATACACATAATGCATTTAATTAGTATGTTTAGATACGACTAGTGTCCTGTCAAGGCCACCAGCTCAAGGTGGCTTTGTCAGGAAATGAAGGACCTAGGAGCAGAGGGGACACGTGGAGAGTCTAAAGTGTAGGCAGCAGCAGAGCTTGCTCATAGCAGAAGGGGACAGTGAAGGCAAAGTGAAGAAGAGATTTTATTGAAGACTCGGAATAGGATGTGTGGTTCATTGTAAAACAGACAGTTACTGAAAGCTGGTGGTTTGGAAAGTGGGGCTGGAGGAAAAGATCTAACCTGTAGAAATATGATGTGTGAGAGATATTTGGCTTCCAATCCCTTTTTTTAATTAGTCCTCACCATCTGAATGTTCACTGCATGAAAAAATGACCTTGTTCTACTTTAGTGACTTTTGAAGGATTGGACCTTGAGATCTGTGCTTCAAGGAGCATTTCTTGCAAGCGTACATTCCCATGATAGTAGTCATTTAATCTGATCTGAGTAATAGTTATACTTCAGTGAGTAAATTTCTGCTGGAACTAGCGTGATCTCTGACATGATTATCCAGCCTTGACTGTCCTCTTCAGTGATAGAAAATTAACCATCTTTGGCAAGTTGTCCAAGGAGTTAATTACCTTAACTATATTGTACCTTCTGTTTAGTCTGAATTTATCTCACTTCTGTCATTGTCTATCATTAACTTTCTGTATCCTTCATTGTAATCTACATACAGTCAAGTTACTCATTAGTTTTTTTAGGTAAACTAATTAGACACGGTTCCTTTTGTCTTTCAGCATTTAAACTTTTTCATCATACTGCTGGTCTCCAAAGGCAGAGGGAATTTTCTGTGCTGTGTTTCACTGATAAAATATTCAAAAATTACAGCTGGCCTTTTTCATTGTTACTCTTCATTGTTTTACTGAGAGTTTGCAGGGTTTTTTTTCAGATTCTCTGGCTTCCATAGTAAAGTTGCTGATCTATCTAACAAGAATGGAGTTACTTATTCCTAGATTTAGAATAGTATGTTTGGCTACATGAAATATCATTACCCTTTGTTTATACCTATCTTGAGAGTGGACTAGGTCACCCTGTATTGGTCATTTTTCTAATACTTATGATTTGGCCACCCTAGTACTACCCACATCCAAAACAATAAAGGATATCAGCATTATCTCCCCTAGGTCTTTGATAAAAATGTTGTATCAAGCAGTATTTAAACTAAACACAGTCTAGCATCATAATCTGTTCTAGACAGAGTGCTACTGGGTCCATGCCATTCCATAAATTGCTGTTTACATCTTCATTTTAAAACCTACTAGACAGATTTTGATGCATTTAATGATCACCATTTTTCTCTGCCCATTTTAATTTTCTGTCTCTGCTTCCAGTTGCTGCCGTATATAAAGGCAAACATATAAAAATATTCACTGGTGACATTTTTTGTCATAAAGGCATCTAATGAGAAAAACTTCTTCAACAGTTTGAAAGATCAGTCATTTTACATTGCAAGCAAAGCAGTTTGATCATTAATCTTTTTCAACACTGAAGTTGACAGTACTAGTCCTTACTTAAGAAATGTATGCATAACAAGGCTGCCTTTAAAAAACGAATTATCTGCTGAGTGTCCTGAATATCAGAAACACTTATAAATTTTCTATAAATATTTTTTTAATCTGTAAACAGTGAATTCTATTATTAAAAAAATATTTCTGAGCAGAGAATTTTCAGTCTAAATGATTTAAAATATGTTTATGGTTTATGTGGGGATGAGCAATTGAATTTATCTGAACGTCTCCTTGCATACCAGAGCCTGAATACTGCAAAACAGCTTACATAAGTGGTTAAGAATTTCTTTATATCTTTGAGTGATGATGTCTGTGAATGGGATAATTGTCGCTCATGTCCTGGGGGTCATGTCAAGCCTTTTTTTTTTTTTTTAATTTACTTTATATATATATATAATTAGCATGAAATCATAATTTGTCCCATAATTTGTGTTGTTGAATATTTACTGAGACTTTTAATAATGAATTCTTGAAATGTGCAGAAATATCCTTCTTGCAATGCCGCAGAATCTCATAGCTCCATAGTTTACTGATTTGTTTAGATATGCATGGAAATATAGTATATATATGTATCGATGCTATTTTTCAGTATTTCAACTTGAATAGCTTTCTGCTGTAAGCTAATTTTACTAATTTTTACCATTCAGGAAATGTTCATAATGACCTTCACTTGAATACTTCAATTGACTATATTTTTCTTTTCTTTCTTTCTTTCTTCTTTTCTTTTCTTTTCTTTTCTTTTCTTTTCTTTTCTTTTCTTTTCTTTTCTTTTCTTTTCTTTTC
>JAWLRI010001021.1:276518-357928 GCA_034781795.1 Crypturellus tataupa
TGCTGGATGATTTGGGGCACATAATTTCTTCTATCGATATTTTTCTCCTGAAAAATGAGAATAATATGACATAGTCATTTATTAACTTATTAACTAATAAGTCTAATAAGTCTAATAAGAGCTACTTCAGCAACACAAAGGCATTTTGTTGTTCAGCATAACAGACATTTTAGAAATGAGGAAATGGTTGCAAGGTCTAAATATTGAACAGAAGCTGGCATGGAATAATGTATTTGCATAACTGTTGATTTTCAATTTAGTGTGTCATAGAAAGTTTCCTGCTGTTTTTCCAGAATGCTAATAGTATTTATTACAATCATATTTTAGCAACCTTGGATCATCAGTGGTTTACCATCTATATAGCAGGAGGAATTTCCGCTGCTTTTTTACTGCTAGTTTTCCTACTGATCTTCAGCATTATCACTGCTTATTGCAAAAAGTGAGTAACAAATCAGTTTGTTTTTTGTATTGAGTAAACATAAAAGTATGAGGGTATTAGCAGCTTATCCTCTAGTATTCTTTTTAGATACAGTTAAAAAAAGGTGGATATGAAAATCTAGATTTTCTTGACAAAATTTTAAAAGTGAAAAAACTTCTTAGCCTATTAAACAATTTTCATTTTTACATTTTTTCTCTTTTTTTCATGTTTTAAAAAATCACCTTACTCTAACCTCTTCAGCCAGCTAAATACTTTCAGTGCTATTAGCTAAGAGTTGGTGCCAAGGGTGATTTGTCAGGAGTAACACAGGTACAGATGTTCCAGCACTTTTTGTTCTTCCGATTCTGTGTTGCAAATTTGGTCCTGGACAGACTTGAGCTAAACATTTAAACCATTACCTAAGTAAGTTTGCTGAATATGCAATCCTTGCTGAATATGCAATAGTTGTCTGATCTATGAGCATTGCTTCCAATGAAAAGAAATAGTGAGTAGAAAAAAATATTTCTTTTCCTCATCAAAATACAAAAAACTGATGGACTTTGTTAGAAATATATTATTATTGATCTACTGGAGTAGGAAGCTCTTTTTATCTGGACCAGGGCTTTATTAAATAGTATTGCATGTTACAGTTTGCAAGCCAGAGAAAAAGCTACTTAGATTTTTATTGTACTAGTTTCAGTATTGGTATTGGTTTCAGCAGGAAAATAAACTATACCAGCATTCTCTCTTACTTGGACTATGCTATCATGCATCTTTGCTGTTCTCTCCATTATGTTGCTGACTCTGTGTCCCCAGAAGGAAGAGGAAGAGGATCACGCAGGCCTTAGCGGAAGCTTTGTATTCTTCTCGGACTAGGGTAAGATCAGCTGGCATTTACTTGTATTTGACATTATATATGTTTCTTAACAGCTTTCTCTTCTACATCTGATAGAATCCTTAAATCTTCTTGTTTAATCTTTAACTATACTGACAAGAACTATCAAATATTTTGAATCATGATATTCATGATTTTTCCGGCTAATAGTCTTTCATATATTATATTTAGAGACCCAACTGCATTGCTTAGTATTGACAAATCAGCTATTTTGGCTTGCCAGTTTTTTAAATAGTTGCATATTGGTAATATCTTTTATTTTCCTACACCTACATGCAAAAGGAAGCCAGAAAAAATTCTCCCATGCACTGATATAGATGACAGTCACTTTATTTTTTTCTTCCATCCAACTTCACCATACTTTGCTATGCAGCTGTTTCAGTGCCTCCTGTTTTTCTGTACTGTAAAAATCATCTTTTTGGAATGCAATGTTTTTTTGTTGTTGTTGTTATTTTTTTGTTAATAGTCCTTACTGAGGCCTGAAGTTTATAAACAGAAAGACAGAAAGCAACTTTGCTGCTTCTGCCTCTCCTCTTCATATGCTGAATCAGCTTTTCATGCCCAGGGAAATGGCATTATTCTCCCAGTGATGTGAGACTCTCTAACTTTTCACTTATCTTCTCTCAGCTGGCATTTCGGGGTGACTCAGCATAAATCTTCAGGGTTGATATGTCCTTACATCAACCTCCTGCATTTTACCTTTTCTCTCATTCTGCCTGTTCAGTCACTGTATATGCACAGAGCAGTCTGTGGGGCAACTGCAGGACAGGGACTGGCCGCTTGCTGCAGAAACCATCTTTCTTTCTGTGCCAGTTAACAAAGTTACCATCACATTAAGTTTTCCTAAAGATATTAGTACTTCTTAGGGTGGTCAATACCTTTGGAATAATTAATGTTTTAATATCAGCATAATTGGCAATTTTAATATTTGAGTTTGTGGGCAGGAGGCTGGCCACTTGTGCCCTGATGTGGGATAGCTGTGAATATGTTTTTTTTAATGATCTGAAACTGCTACAATACACCCAGATAGAAAATATTTTGATTGATACTTGAATATTTCCTAGCAATAAAATAGTGTATGAGAAGAAGTCATGCTTCTCTTTTTCCAAAGTTGCAGCTGTTTTGCAAACATTCTAGATCCATAGGAGAAACTCAGAGTTTGTAACATGCTTTTTGAAAGGTGTCATCCTTTCTCCACTCTTTCAAGACTCAAAGCTTATTTCATTTCTTCATCAAATACAAAAGGGATCTATGTGTTGTACTATTTACATACAAATCTCAGCCTCAGACTTCCCTTACTTAGGGGAATCTAGGGTGTTATTACACTGAAGGCAATAGAAACCTAGAGTCCTACAGAGATCATTGTGCTTTAATTTAGTTTCACACCTAGCATGGCTCATGATTGAAACAAGCCTTTCTTCTGCTGAACTTTGGCTGAACTCTGCTCTCCCAGTTAACTTTCTGCTGAGGTCCTTTAACTTTTTTATTTTTTAAATGTTTTTCTAGCCTCATAACAGTTATGGAAGATCCAATTTTCACGGTATGGAGAGCACTGAAATAAGAAGAGAAGAGTCATTGATCAGCGAGACAGAGATTTATGTCAACTACAGAAGTTTCTTACACAAACCTAAGACAAGACTATGATATTAACTTCCTTCTTGGAATGAAGTAACCAAAGTGAAATCGCTGTATTTGCACTGTGGATTCTGTTTGCATCTGCTTCACAAGGAGAGTTAAAAGTAGCTGTTCCCAGTAGTGCCGCTGCCTGTGTCTGCTGCCTTCACATTGTACCAAGTATATCCTTGCTACATTGCAGCCTACAGTGCTGACCTATCATCTGATTCATATGCACAATATTTGTATGGCTACAATTTTAAGCATTTCTCTTTTTTTAACCAGTAGGCACATTTTTTTAAGCAATAATTTTAGAACTGCTCTGATATGCAGAATGGCATAAGCTTGCATTAATTTGGTTTGAGAAGTCTATGTAACGGTGAGAAAGAAAATGTGCTTGGTGTTGTTTATATCTGTGTCTTCTGCATCTCAAATTCAGCAAATTTGAGAACTTATAAAATAATAAAAACGAATCCATAATTTTCCACATGTAGATGTTGTTATGCTGTTGGGCGAACAGTATCGCTGAGCTGACAAAAGTGAAAGTATCAGGAATCCTAGAACTCAGATTTAAAACTAGGAACAGCAGCTTGCTCTCTGACAGCTCTATGATTATAAAGACTTCTTGAGACTCAACAGGTTATTTCAGCACTTGCCATTTGGGGATGGAAGTTTAGCCTCTGCTCAATACACACACACACAGAGACACACACACATTGTAATGCCCAGGAGAAAACAAAACACTCAGACTCTGTCACTGTCAAGTTATATTTAATAATAATTTATTATAAGGTTTAGTTGCACAAAAAATAAATGAGAACATGGAAGATACATGGATAAATGACGCAAAGCAGAAAAAAGCATGATTGAGAACATTTACAAAACAATATACATACATACATGTGTGTATTGTGTATGGGTATATATTCTGCTGAAACCTACAGAAGAAACCACACAGAAATAGAACAAACAAACAAAAAATCCTCAAACAAACAGAACTAGAAAGCAGACCTGAGAATTAGGATCTACACATCTTTCGACCTTTTACAAATCTGCTTTATTACTGAGGACGGGATCCCAGTAGATGAAGGTGTTATCATGATGACTAATACTCATATATGTCTGCATAACACAAACTCTATATGCCTGAACCACCTCTGTTTGATTCTCCTTTCCTCTTGAAATATTAGTAAAAAGGTTTTTAGATACGAGTTTTACGATTTTTGTTTTAGAGAGAGGTGGTCGAGGGAAGGCATCATAATTGTCTACACATCGTCACCACTTCCACTTGGTTGGCCAAGAAGGACCATCAACAGCCTGACAATGAAAAGCACATTTTGCTTAGCCTTCATGGGCACAGGAGGAGTCTGGGCTCTTGGGAGATTAATGTGGACCCAAGGCTCTTCTGAACTACTTGAGGAATAACAGAATTGGGAAGTTATCCCACACCTCAGCTACGAAATTTGAAACCTAAATGAAAGGTCCTTTAACCTAGCATTGAAGATGTAAATTGTTTACAGTGTCAAATGCCATTAGAAAACATCTCATTTGGGGTTTGTGTACTCCTGAACAAAGACACATACACATTTTAAGGGCTCTATCTTTTTTTTCATTCACTTGCTGAAGGATTTTTGAAGTATAAATGCTTGCATGTGGAGTTGATGATGTTACACAGAACTGTACTATTAATAAGTTGTTTTATTTCCTGAGTTATCAGATGTCATAGCAGATAATTCTAAATTGTGCACAGCATTACAAGTAAAACCCTGTAGCATTGGGTTGTTTTTTTTTGATGATCTCACTTATAAATAATGTAATGAATTTGATACATTTAAGTTCTCTGTCAGAACTGCCGATGCAGAAATCTCTATTTACTGAGAAGTTAGTACTGTTTCATTGTTTGTAGAGACAGCATACAACACTAAACGGAAGAGGTTGAGGTTAAGTGCCTGCAAAACCGCATTAGTTTCCTTTTTTTCTGGTGATGCCCCTTTTTCTTGCCTCCCCTGGCACCTGTAGCTTTTCTGCACTTCTTTTTTAAAATAATTGTTTATTTTTGAGATTCAAGGAAGAAAAAAAAATTGTAGAGCACATCTTTGCAGTTTTTAAATCTTTTTTAATTCAAATTCCATAGACATAGTACTTCTATCAAGATAGTTCACAGGGGAAATTATCACATCACACATAGCATAATAAGAACAATATATTATTTTTTCAATAAACAAACCCACAGCAACAGCTTCATTTTTGTACCATCATAGTATCAGTGAACAGCAGCTGAACATGAGACTGAAACAAATAAAAACAAAATGGAAAACAACCCAAGCCTCAGTGTAATCAATATTCACACTAGCTTAAAAGCTAGTAAATCATGCACCAGAGAAACTGTCAGAAGTGTCATTTGAAATGTAACATATAAATGCTTTAAATGTTTGCAGTGTGCAGCGTGTCGGGATGGGACTCAGTAAGAGCCTAAGTGCTTTGCCAGGTTTGGATTATGTAAATTGGCCTGTCAGTGTAAAACAGTTTAAAAATATACATATTTCTTTTCAATATTTTCTGTAGAGCTGCCTTTTTTCTTTTTCTTTCAGAAACTTCTAGATACTCTAGAGTAAACTTAATCTACTGCAATTTAAAAATTTCATCCAGAACAATTACTGTGAACAATTATTGAACAATTACTGCACTGCTTTCCCAAATAGCTAAAAGGAAAAAAAAAAAAAAATAATATGACACAACCATCGTTAACAACCAGTTCAGTTAGCACCCAAATTCTTGGATAATGTTGTGTTTTTGCTGTTTCAAAGCGTTAGAAACTTCACTGAAGGGAGGCAAATATAATAAAATACATTTTTATTGAACAACTAACTCTTGAATCACCGGATAAATACTTTTCTTTTAGAAGGAAAATGGACCTATAAGATTTTAAGAAAGGGAAAAGTATATATTTTTTTCCCCACATGATATGGTGGGTGAATAGATGTTTAAGGCCCATGTTCAAAAGAAAATTCTGTGATTTATTGTACTGCCAAGTCTTTAAACAACTTAAACTCATTTTCCCTTAGAAAAAGAAATCAGAGACCAAATAATATCTGAAATCAGTCTTTGCTGGGACTTCTGAGTTTAGGAGAGACAGTCATCAGAATTTGGATCAACAGAGAAAATACTAAACTCACAGTTTATGACAGGAAGTTAGAACAATATATTACCTCATCTCCTTAAATATGTCCCTGTATAACAGAGAATTTCTATTACCCTATAATACATTCAGGATATTGCCTGCTCTGCTTGTCTTCATGTCCCCTTTGGCTGTGAGTCTGGATAAAACAGAGTTGCTGTCAGATCAAGGGCCTGGACCCACTGCAGACCACACGAACGTGGGCTCCTCCAGGCTCCTGCTTTTGGCAGGGTAGCACCTTCTTCAGCACCTATTCTAATAGACACTCAGAAACCACTAGTTTTAACTGCTTGCAGTGATCATCTAACTCCTACCTACGTCTCGTTCCAGGTATAGGGGAGGATCAGTAGAGCAAGTCTGTCAGACTACTTAAAGGTTAGTGCTATCAACATTTGTTAATTTGGTCATAGGTGGATGCTGGCTTATTCCTGAAAGATTTTTCTTAAAATGATTTTGTCTTAAAATCTCTATATGTTATTGGGCTACGTGAAGTTCCACTCAAATGAATGGCTGTTCTTTACGCTAGCAGAAATGTTGTCCCAGTGAATACACTTCAGTGTAAGCATAAGACTTATTTTCTATAAAACACCAATGCTCAATAGGAGACAATCCTCTTAGTAGCTTTCTAATACTGATGCTAAGGGTTAGTTGCAAGACCAGCCCTGTATGCCTGCAAGGTAGGTCCATAATAACCTCATAGGCTTGGGAGTCCAAGAGCAGAAACTCTGCGCCAAGTTCTCCGTATCTGTTACTCACAGTGGAAGCCGGCAACTCTCACGGTATTCTGAAGCATCCACACCTTGCTGGGGAGCTGCCTCGGGCTATAGCACAGGAGCTGCTGAGCACAAGATGGGCCCCAGTTGTCGCCTCTCTGGGATGTGCTGTCAGGTTGGCAGAATGAGCACAAAATATTGATCGTGATAGAGCCAGAAGAAGTTAAGTGATCCAGAAGGACATTTTGTGCTCAATATGACCCAGCGCTATGTGCCTATAATGTATCTTATATTTTCCTAATCTTTTAGAAGTTTTTTTTTTTCTTGATTTCTTAACTATCCTTTCTTTTTGTTTCATTATTCTTCTAAAATCTTTTCCCTCTTTTTCTACAATGATATTTTTCAAAAAGTGAAATGAAACTGAGAGCAGTGAGGATATGTTATACTTTGGTAGAAGGTCACAATTCTGTTTTTCCTATATTGCCTGTTTTCTTATATTGCCAGTTTTCCTTACAACCGTCTTAAATCAGTAGAGCTCTCAAAAAAGCAGTTCTACAACATAAAAAGCTCCTTTCATAGTCTGTCATCTAAGGAAAATCAGGAAAATTGTCATCAATAAGGGCAACTATTTTCCATCATTTATTTTGTTTTAGCAGTGGAAGCAGGGATGAGAATAAATGCTTAACTGCAATTTTTAGTTTCGTAATTGGTATCAAATTGCCAAGACAGTTAATTAATTTTGTGCTATTTTATATGTCTATTGCAATCTTGCTATCATACAATGAAAAAAAAAAGATAGAGGAAAATATGTAACCTATATTAAAATGAGTGTTAAGCTCAATCATGTCAAATATTGTTAAACAGAAACAACAACAACAACAACACAGTAAAATGTATTCATGCAAACCCACGACTGTAAGAACAGAATGTACTCTAGGAGAAAAACACAAAACAATGAAAACTTAACCCTTCTTTAGGACTACCAGTGAGAGATTTTAATAGACTAACTGCTGCTGTTAAAGATTCAGAGCTTGTATTTAATTAAAAAAGAAATCTTTTCTCTGTTATAATTTACTGTACTCAAACCCATTTTAAAATGCTTTAATTTTAATTAATTATACTTAAAACTCAATTGTACTTGTATTTGTTCTAGTCATATCCATAAAAGTCCGCCATGCTGCATATGAATACAAAGATGCTGGGAGCATCTTTGTTTAATGAAACTTCCATTTTCTTGGATATAACCATTTTTTCTCTGGATTCTAATCTTCAGAAGCCATAGGTGTTTAAGCACAATACCATGCAAAATGGCTGAAAACAGATCATCTTCCTGTATCGCCTTTTACTGTCTTGTACAGCTTGTACACACAGAAAGGTGACTTCTTATCACAACAGAATATACAATATACTTTAGACACTTCTTTCATTCCAATAGATGAATGTACTTGTTTCCAACATAGCACACCATTTTGACTAAAATCAAATGCAAAGATTATTTATTTATAATATCAAGACTACACTACAGACTATATGGAGTTCCTGATATTGCATCCACAAATTAACATATCAAACCTTAAACCCTTCAATTTCACAGCTATGTGGCTACAGTGGTATTACAACGATGTATTCTTCTACTAACAAAACATAGGTAGGCACCCCAGCAGTCGTCTGTGGTAAAAAATATGAGGTATTAATATATACTTGCTGTGTAATAAGATATTTTGGAGCCACAAATAATTGGGATGATGTATGGAACAGGAAACTTCTCAGTTCTGATGGATCTATTCCTGTAACTAGACAGTAGCTTTCTGCACTTTCTCTGCTTTATTCCGTGAGTGGATAAAAGACACATTTATTTCTTTGCAGCAAGTATAAAAAGTGGCTAAATACACTGATATTAAAAATTGAAAAAGAGATTAATGGGAATATCTTCCTCCTTTCTTTTTAGGAAGAAACAGTTGCATATAGGCAATGCTAGATTTCAAGTTAAAAGGGACAGCAAATCAAAAGACCTGCATTTTGACATGGGAAAAACACCCTGTAGTTTCTAAGTTACCAGCTGAAAATTAAAAAATGTGGCTGGCGAGCTAAATCTGACCAGAGATTTCTATGCTATGGACTGATTATCTTTGTCAGTTCCTAGTACTCTAATATATGAAAAATTACTATCCTTTGTAGTAGTATCTATTACACCGGAGAGCAAGAACTGAGCAAGCATGAAGTCTATACTCTTTCTGATAAATGCCATTCAGAGCTCTTATTAATACTGTTTTTTAATTTTTACTGTGAACCAATAAGGGTCTTCACAGACTGCCTCTTTGTAGTAAATTCTAAATAAATGGTGCTTGTAGTCATTTAAATTATTTAAATTATTGTTATAGAAAGCATTTAATTTTTTTTTTGACCACAGACTATTAATTCTAACTCTTCCTCCAGTAAAGTCTTGTCAGCTGACAGCAAGCCTTGCTTAGACATGTGTAGCTTCCCAGTATGATTTCTATCATTATGTTGTTAAATGAAAAAATTCCCAAAATGCAGTTTCAGACTTTTGACACAGCAAAAAAGAACACAGCAGAGTAGATACTCATGGGATACTCGTACCCACCAGACAAATTACAGCCTAAGCAGGTGGTCAGTAAGACTGCAATCACAATGGGACAAGACATTCTCTTTGCTTTAACATAGGCAGGCAAATTTGTTCCACAGAAATAGATACTCATAGATGATTTAAACTATTAATAATATATTGTGACTGCTTTAACAGGTGGGCTATTCAATTACCTTAGCATTGTAGTTATGATTTATTACCTGTCTCCTTCAATTTCCCCTTTTCTGTGCTAAGTGACTTCCAAATCAAAAGTACCAGTATGCCTCAATTGGTAATATTCACAAGTAAGAGGTATTAGTAGCTTAAGTTAATAATGCTGACTGTTATTTTTATAAGAGTTAATAATATTTTACTCTTTTATTTAATATTCTTTCAAGAGTCAAGTTGTGAAAACTTAAATCATAGTTACAGATTCACTGCATTATTTCTTAGAACTTGAGTGAAGACAATGGTCATGTTAATTTTACCATCTTTTAATGCATTAATGCTAACTTTTGTTTCTACTGGTTACACCTGGTCACCACTGAAGACATTTGGTTGCCCTCCTGCTCTTTACAGCGCATTAGCTGAAAACAGAGAGCTCTTCTTGGGTCAGGAGTGGGCATATTTTCTGTGCGTCTTGCACAAGAAGAAAGCCGAGACTTGAACAGGGACCCGTGGGGTCCTCAGATCGCTTTGAAGCCCCTGATAGTCTCTAGGCAGGCAGCTCTACCACGGGTGCCAAAAGAGAGCTTCCTTCTGGCAGAACCACTAGGAGCTGGACGAAGTTGTCTCAGTGGGGAGTCACTTATATTATCGACAGGCATATGTCAGGTATTAAAGCAATCCCATGAAAACAGAAATTTCTGGCAAACTATTGGCCTGGTGCCTGCCAGCTTCTCATGGAGCTTTCCCGAGGAACACTTCTGGAAGTGATGCAAATCCACAAATTTTGCAGCGGCATCATCTAGTTCTGGAGTGGCACAAGTGGCAAACTCCATTTGTCACTGAGTATCTTAGTGCTTCAGGTGCCCAGTTTTACTGGACTATGTTACAGGACACGGTGAAGTTGCATACACTTAAGTGAAGTTAACTTCCAGCAGGGCTGTGTTTACTGTCTGAAAGAAAACATGTTCCTGAAAAGTCAATTTTGCTTTTTGTTGGCTCAGTTCTCTGGCTTCGTCCTGGAATTTAGTGTTCTAACTGTTGCTACAAGATGGCACTTCACAAATCTTTACAAGTACACAGTTACATAATGTAGCAAAACCACAATATTTAATAAAATTCCTCTAGAAAGCCAAACCATTTTCTTTTTCTGGAAACATTATCTACATTTTCATTTATTGAACATTACTCATAGGAAGACAAGGTTTTGGGATTTAGATATTTTTAAAGTCTATGCGCACTGAATCTATAAAGCAGTTCTAATACTCTTCAAATTTTCTTTGTCCTGCTTTGGGGACATGAAGAATATATAAACATTAAATGAACAGTATTTGAATCACTTAAAAAAAAAAAGTTACAGACAGAGTATAGAAACCTGCAGAACATGCTAGAAACTTATTCCAAGGAATTTTAAAGAAAACGGCAAGGAAAATGTTCACAGTTGCATAGAAATAGAAATAATTGGCCAGTTCCTCAAAAGGCATATATTTGGCAAAGCTCTGAATAATAGAACTATACCAGCTGAGTATCCATCCTTTTGTATCACTCTTTGCATGCAACATTTGCAAACTGGAAAATTTCCCAAAGCAAAATGTCAACCACATTTTTTTTTTTTTTTGATAAATGAAAGTGTGAATGAAGCTTCCTTGATGGGTACAGCTCAGAGAGCACCATAGGGACAGCTCCCTGACAGCGTGGGAGAACAGTTTTTCATTATTGTGTTAGCTCATCAAAATTTTCTCTGTAGGGAGCTGTTCTATTCCTGAGTGCGGCAGCGGTGTGAGAAGAAGAAGAGGAGAATGAGACAGGAAAGGAGAGCAAAAATAAAGCTGGTTGTGGTGGGGCGCAATTGTTTCATTCAAATAGATTGCAAAGCTCTTTTATTCAGCAGCTGTTCACTGAGTGTGGAAACCTTTACATTGGTAAGGTCTGTTCGCCTGTAAAATGTGTGGAGAAAAGTTGGACTTATTGTGTCAGTAAATGTTTAATCAAAAGCAGAAGTTTCTTCTGTACTTTTTATGATGTATGTATATATGTATATGTGTGTGTACATATAAAACAACCCAACAACACTTTTTCAGTTAAATTATAATAGATAAAACTGATTGTTTAATTGGAAAACAGTCCAGATATCTCCTCCTTGACATGCTTCCTCAACCTGATGAGAAGAATTCCTCTGATGATCATGGCAGAGAGTTTTGTGCTGGGAACAGAATGCAAGGGCTGCTCATATCGGAGCCAGAGAGCAGATTTTTTTCTTTTCCATTTTTAAATGTTCCATGGCATTGTAAGAAGTACATAAGTATCTGATGCCACTTACAAAAATCTAAATATTTAGGATGGCTAAAACTTGTTCCCTGACTACAGGTATGCCTTCCAACTTATTCCCTCCTTGCTAATTACAAAAACACCTCTACAGTTCATTTTATAAGGACATTTTCCCAAGAAAGAAAATATCCATCGAAAAGTACTCATCTTTCTCCACGCAAACTGATACCTGATCTATGATCATACAACACACAATGTGCATCTAAAACAGAAATGTAAGAAAGAAAGAGAAAAAAATCAGAGTAACACCAGAAAGACAAGACCAGAGTTCTGCTTCTGCAACATATCTGGCCCACAACATACAATACAAGATTGCCAGTCAGAAAGGCAGCTCACATTTATTTCTTTGAAGAACAGCGTTCCTGCTTTTTAAAGTTATGCTTGCAGGTGTGATTATTGAAATAATTTGCAAATGAGAAGACTTCTTGGCAGTTCTACGGGCTCTATTTTCTTGCTTATATGTGCATTCACTGCTCTTAGAGGTATTCATGGGAGTTATGTGCATACTGGTATGGGCAGGATTTGTGCCCCGGGAATTTAAGGTTAGACATATAGTAGGGAGTAACCTTCTCTTAATGCACCAAATTCTATTCTCAACAAATAACTAAGTGTTTGCTTGCTACTGCAGGATTTATTGGAGTCAGAGTCAAGCAACACTTGACCCTCCAAATAATCAACTTTATTTGATTCTAAAGGGGTAGGACCTACATTATCTATGCTGCTTATTTAACTGGCAGCATTTCAGCAGGTCCAGCTAGAAACAGTGGGCTGCAACAAGGACTTAAAATATTATCAGTGAAGAGGAACCGACTGGACAATGGAGATGGGTAGGAAGACTCTAATGCCAAAATGTGTCACCATGATAGAGCCCAGAGTGGGCCTTCTCCTGTCATGCAGAAACCTTCACACCAACACAGTTTCATTTGTTTCAACCACTTTCTTACAACACAAATGCTTCCCCCCACCCCGCCCTCCCCTCCTTTCTTAAACATATTAACAAAAGGAAAGATAAAATAAATAAATAACGACTTAGCCTCTGCTTCAGGGAAGCTGCCTCTTCAGGGCTCAACCTTTGCTGGGACCAGGCTGGAGCTGGCAGGACTCAGTTTTCACTGCAAATCGTGGGTGCAGAGGGCGCACGTTGCTTCCTCACGCCGGCAGCAGGCTCCAGGCTCGACTGTCTCTCGGGCGGCAGCTCTCCGGGTGTCATTGGATGAGGCCTGAGCTGTAGCTGAATCCGTAGCTGCCGGCCAGTGCCAGGGACTGCTGGTGCTCCTCGCCCTGCTCCGAGGGGTAGCTGGGAAATGTCTGTGCGCGAGACACCTTCCCTGGGCCGAGACTGTGACCTGCAGGGGCAGGAAGAGTAATGAATCCATAGTGACATTGTACAATAGCTCAGCTTCCTTAAATTATCTGGTCAGGAGCACTGGACTCTGGCTGAGTGATTAGGATTTTGCTGCCTGTGCTCCCACGGGTGGCGATGGTCAACCTCCGAGGCTGTGATGAAGGATGATCTCCTACTGGACCAGCATCACCAGCCGCCCACCTAAGGCTCGGCTGGCTGCTGTGCATGGAGCACACCAGTATCAGCAGTCACTCTGCTCTATTTCCATTGAATCTGATGCATGAAGAGCAGATCTACCAACCTAGGCCCTTCTGGGGCTTAAAAGGAAGCTTTTTGCCAGCACCTGAAGCACAACTGGAAGATAGATGTCTCAGACAGAAACAATCTGGACCTGACATCAGAATCAGAATTTTCTTTTTTTTTTTTTTAATTTCAGATATCATATCTGTATATTCAATACTTTTTAAATCTCAGTGATGAGAACTTATGCATCTTTTTTCCATCTGAAGCCCTGATTAACTCACAGAAGTGGTTTCAGGGGATTTAGTAATGTAAATGTCATTTCACATGTCTCTAGAAAATAGGATGTTAGTTTTTGTCAGGTAAACACAGCACAGTCATTTCAAGATCAGCCCTGTGTATAAGAATATTGGTTGGGAGGACGTACATCTGCTGTCTTTCCTCAGAAGCCCTGGTGAGTTTCACATAATTGTGGTCCATTTGTTCACAGTTGGGAAAATAGAAATGTTTGTGAAAAATCAAAATAAGCTGGTGAGAAAGCTTAGAACATGGCTCATATTATGGTTCCCTATTGTGATCACTCGCCCATCTCAAAATACCCTTTTGAGTTAGAGATTTCATTGGTCGCTAAGACTGATGAAGCATTGACTGCTCTGATTTCCAAATTATGTATCTTCATCCAAAGCATATTTTCCAATTTTGGAAATTTTGGTATACTGAAGCCTGAAATTAAAATGGCTTTGGATAATGTTTTTTGAAATGTCTTCAATATGTGTATTGAATGTATGAGTAAAAAATAATAGCTTTCCTTCAACCACATACTGTAAATTAAAGAATGGCTTTGACAAAGCATATACTTTTATGCTGAATAATTCCCTTCACATGGAAACATTTCAAAATAACTAATCTTTTGCTAAACTGACCTAGCAGTACTGGAACTAACCATACTGCTGATTAAGTTTGGCAAAACTTTATCATTACTGTTGGACTTGGAAAAGTCTGTCTGTAGCAACTGTTACTTACTGTCTGCTTAAAGAAAAAAACTCAGTTCACCCAGAGATGATAATCTTAGGGCCTGTGACAGAAGCAGGACTAGAAGCACTTGCTAATCAAGTGTGTTCTGTCTCTGATGTAACCAATTTTGAATTCCTTACCCAGTTTCGGTAAAGTGGTGAAAACTGTCCCATTGTAAATTAATTTCTAGTCAGGGCATTAAGGATGTCTCTTAAAATACTGAAGCTAAATTGAATGTACTAATGTTACGTAGGAAATTAAATTCAAACTGCCCATTTCCTGCATGTGTGCTTTACCTGCTAGCTCTTCTCTTACTGATCTTTAAAAGAAAATTTGCAGCCACTAAATCTCACAGCGACACTGATTTAAGCCATATGGTAACCAAAGGGGTCAAGGAAGCCAAGTGAATTCCTCCCTGACTGTGAATGTCCTCATAGTGAGAGACTGTTTTAGATCCAAAAGATTAAAAGACATAGTCAACAGAGCCAAAAGGTCTAAGATAAGGGTTCAACCCAGGCCATTACTTCCATTGGACGTATTTTCAGAATGTACAACATTACACTATGTAAATAATAATAAAAAGAATAGAGAGCAGATCAAATGAAATGAGCAAGCTATGGGTAACAGAGAATCTGTCTAGGAAACTATATTACAAAATTTTTATATAATGAATAAATGTGTCTTACTATCAAACAGTCCTATGGTTTTCAGGACTCCCAATGTGAAAATTTCCAAAATTTGGGGGTTTGTTCAGCACAGATTTTTTTTTTTTTTAATTAGGTGCTCCTTGAAGGGGGAATTCTAAATTTGAATCCTCTATTTTATTTGCATTCTTACTAAAAATTATTTTAATACTACTACTACTGCAGAATCTCTGCAATTATGGTTTAGATTTGGAATCTAAAGATACTAAGAAAAAGTAAAAAAAAAAAAATTTTGAAGCGAAGGAAAAAAAACAGTTTTCTAAGCTTTTACTGCAATATTTGCAGTAAGAGCAATATTTGCTCTTAGAAAGTTGAGAGAGAAGCAGGAGAATTCTGTCTGTGGACTTTTCAGCACCAAAGCTGTTTTCAAAAATACTAGAAAAATCTCTTCTGCACAGCTCTTCTGAAGTCAGTGTAAGAGGAATTTGAATACTACACACCTCATAACCTGAGTACATCAGAAAAGTTTTTGGTGCTTTCTTCCTGTGGCTTGCATAGGAAAATAAGTATTTTTTCCTTTCTCAGACAGGACTCTGAAAGAGCAAATATTATTCAGTCTACTTTGGCCTTTATTTAGATTTACTCTCAGGATCAGAAAGCACAATAAAGCCATAGTCCAAACCAATTAAGCATGAATGGTTCATAGGCATAATTTAATGTAACATGGCAAATTAGACCAAAATTAGATTTTTCCTGCTCTTAATTATGTCGGAAACAGAGGCAATATAGGTAAAGATCTTATTTCAAGACATAGTACTTATTTATAACAATTCTTTAGAGGAAAAACCTAGTGGTTACCTAGTAACAGATGGATGGATATTTACATAAGTAGATCGATCGCAGCTTCCAAGAGAAAACTTGCAGGACTGAGCAAATTGAAAAAGAAAATCAAGATCCAGAAGTACATTTTAAAAGCTACCTTGCTGCTGCAAAGGAGTCGGGAAATTCTTCTCTCTAGGATTTAGAATTCAGAATCTGACCTACAAGGCAGGGGCCTGGTTCACTTCTTTTCTAGAAGATGCCAGGTCACAGTTTTCTTATACAAGAATTCAACAGATTCTTTTATCTGATGTTCTCCAGTTTGAGTGTTTATCTGTGATGTTCAAATCCCGACCTCAAATGCCTTGCTCAGCCTGGACAGGGTTTGACATTGCATTTTCTGTAGCAGAAAATCAGCTTGAAAATGTCCCCTTCCTCTCCTGCACCCATCGGCCTGTCTCTCAGCTGTGCCCCTGCAGGTGTCTGAGAGGCTCCTTTGCAAACTCCAGTCTTTTGGTGATCTGGTTTGCAAAGAGCCCTACGAATCTGCTGATTCTGATCTGTTGATCTGTTGATCTGGCGTAGGTGGATATCACGCACAAACTGCTAAGGGCAAGAGATGGCGAGGTATTTTTTCAGACTAGCTTCAGTCCGAGAGTTCATTTGGGAAATGATGATCTGAGCAACACATACCCAATTTAGGTGAATGATATTGCTACTAGACTACCAGGATCATTTTTGAAACCCCATGGCTAAACTGTCCTGCTATGATACCTAAAGTATATGCATATATTTACAGTACAATGATAAAAAATTTGTGAGAGAATTGCTCTAGAAAGGGAAATTTAGAGGAGAATAGAGCCTAATACAATTTTTCGCATTACCAAGGCTTGCTTGAGGTGAGAGACAGTTACCACTTCCAGGATGGTTGGTTTGTGAGGAATCTACTTTCCCTTCCTCCTACAATTCCCTTGGCAACCCAACCTGCACTCGTAGCACATGCTGATAAGAGTAAACGAAGAGTGGAGCAGAACAGAGATACCACGGCCAAATGTTGTTGGCTTCCCTGTGGAGGGGATAATCTGACAGTGCCGTGCAGACACAAGTGAATGGAGGGTGGAGTGGAGTGAAGACACCGCGGCCAAACTCTGTGGTACTCCCTGCAGGGGTGCCATCCTGGTCGTGCCACACAGCTGATGGACCACAGCATAGCGCGATGTCTGGTGCTGGGACAACAATGGTGGTGCCCCTTCCAGTAGGCTTTGCTCAAACTTCTCCTTCTAATCTCATTATAATACCAATACACAACCCCATCCCACTGAGCACAACTCCTCACTGAGCATGCTCGCTAGATTTTTGATTAACTCAGGAGACTTTTTAAAATCAATTAATAATGAAAGTAAATATGACTAGAGTCACTCAAGCTCCACCTTAATGTAAAAGAAATTATATAAAAGGTGAACTAAGGATGGATAAGGAAGGAAGAATGGTAAGAATGGAGGAAGTAATGAAAAAGGAAGAGAGGGAAGATTCCATCGTAACTTCTGGATCAGTCGACACGCTGAACCTTTTTCCTCCCCTTGGGTCAGGACACTCCCTGAGGAGACCCCTCAAGATTGAGAGCCCTCTCCCATCTTCTGGGTGAGTGATGACTGCACATTTGTACACTAGGCACTAGCTAAGAACCCTACAATGTATTAGAGAATTTCCTATACGGACATCAAAACCTATTTTCCAAATGCTGCATTTGAACAAATTGTGCTATTCGTGAACCCGACCACTTGAGGCAATCGGACCTACAGCTGACAGACTGTTGGTGAATCCGATACTGCCAGCATAGAGCTTACAGTGGATCACACTATTGAGGAACTAAATTCGCTCCTAGGAAGGCGATCAGACCTACAAACAGCAGACTGTTGGTGAATCCGATACTGCCAGAGTTGGGCACATAACTAACACAGTATTTGATATCCCTATTAAGAGATGAGTCCAGCTGCCCCCAGTCCCTCTAACCTTTGAGGATCGGCTGGAACACAAGGGGATTCAGCTCTTACCAAATTTGCTCCCCCCAATAAACGGTAACAAATTAAAGAGCCCGGCTCTTGTGTTTCAGCTTCTGCTGTAGAGCCTTTTAAGCACCTCGTATTAGATAGTCAAATACAGAAACAGTTCTTTGCAGTTGCACAGCAAATTTTCTGCTGGGACTTCCTAACTCCCTGTACAGACAACTTTACAAACAAAATTATGTTCTTCTAATGCAGTTTTATATTTCTAGATTCTTATAATAATCACTATATTTGAAAATAAAACTTTGCCCTTCCATTCCCAAGATTCTGACCACAAAACTGAAGTCATTAAATTAAAGCTAAATGGATATCTTTATTAATATTATGTTTTGTGCACATATGTACACAGGAGTGCTCTGAGACTTTATGAGGACAAAAGTTATGTGATTGCGAATGCTCTAGAAAAACATGCTTGTCAAAAAGAAATTTATAGGAATCAATGAGTTCACGCTACGAGTAAGAAAAGTGAATTAGGTGTTGCACAGTAAAGCAATCTTTTCTTTTTCACAAGTATCCATTTGCAAATGCTGGTATTCATAAAAACAGAACAATCTGGAAGCCAGTGAAACTGAGATGATGAAGTTTCATTCACAAAGGATATTGCAAGGAGAGGTAAAAAAAATACACACACATACACACAAACACACACACACACACACACACACACACACACACACACACACACACACACACAAACAAAAACAAAAATCTCCCCCACAACTAGCTAACAGATGTTTGAGAAATGAAATGTAGGAGCAAAAGAAGTGGCTGCATTTTATTTTCTCATATGATTCCTGCTGGGCAATAAATGTGGCCCCTCAGCCAGGGAAGTCCACAAAACTAGAACCAGCCTTTAATTTATATTTAATTCTTCTAAAGACTTTTCCAACAGCAATAGAAATATGTAAGAGAAGGCCCAAAGATAGCATTGAGGATATGGTTTTGAGGGTGACTGGAGCCCTGAGGTGCTTCAATGCCCCATATTCTTGCTGTTGTTATGGTAAAGGTGCAGGACAAAGTGGGGAAAACAACTGCAGCTATGCATTGAGAATTCATCAGGGAAAATAAAAAAAAACTTATTGCAAGAAAATAAATTATTATAACTGCTTTTTTTTTCTGATGGAAGCTTTTATGTTCTTAAAAGTTTCTGTTGCAAAGAAAAACAAAATTCAGATTTTATTCGGGGTAAAGAAAATGTTTTTTAAAAAACCCTACTACAATCTCAAATCATGTTAAGTGGCTATTATTGTATCAAATAGGATAGTTTCATTTAAGGCAGAAAATAAATGATTGCTGCTATCCTATTTATAAATTGATACTGGTTAAAATTCTGCCAACATTTCTATACTGAATATACAGTATCTCCTATTGAGCTGTTGATGAAAAAGCTTTTTTTCCTTTCCTGCAGTTAGTTGATTGGGATAACTAAAACGAAGTTTCATGCTAGGGCAAACTGCTACAAAGCAAAACATTTATTCTGCAGTAATGATGCAGTTGGATTGCAATGCCATTAATTGGTACAGCAATTATTATGCTGTCAGTCACAAAAAGAGGCAATGGAAGGGAGCAGATGGAAACTGAATAATAGCATAAGCTACATTAGAGCATATTGAGTTTCATATACATTTATTGAAAGTGAAATTGTGGGCCTGATTCAGTTCCAAATAAAGAAATCAAAACTTTCTCTTGAATTTCATAGATATTAGAATTAGCACTCCAGGGACCACAGCTGGGCCCAAATGGTTACATTTTATAAAATAATTCAAATATCTATCTTTTGAGGGTATTTAGAGTATAAGGAAACAGAATTCTTGAGGCACATTATTAATAAAAGAGTTTAGCTTTGTATTTGAAATAATTTTGAACTAATATATTTTAAATTTGCTATGTTTTTTTTTTCTCCCTGAAATACATTATGGGAATGAATGCAAAAATAAAAATCCTGCTAACACTTCTGAATATATAATTTTCATTTGCACCTAAATATTATTTTAATTTTCTTTTAAATTATAAATGAAATGAATAATCCATTTTGCCAGTGTCAAGATCACTAAATATCTGATTAGAACATATTCATTAAGAAATTCCATCACTTTGCAGAACTGGAAGACTACAGTGTGCCTTAAAAGTTTTTGGTATTGTTATCAGGTCTTCCTCTAGGGAAGATGGTATTTTACATGCGCAGGCAGAAAGCACTGCAGGATTTTTTCTCAGTAGTTTAAAAAAAAAACCAAACTACAATATGTCATTTCTTTTTCTATCTTAAGGAAGATGATTTCCTCTTTCCAGTTTTGGTAGGAGAACATCAATAAAATGCATGACCTTATACCCTAGTTTCAGTATCTATAAAATAATATTAATTACAGGGAAACTCTATGTACAGAAAAAAAGAGCACTATTCCACATATATCACTACTCGGAAGAACAAGTGCTTAAAAGTGCTATCATCTCCAATATACGACTACAACTAACCTATTCACTAAAGGGCAGATTGGTTCTTCAATAGGTTAATCATAGTTTTGTTTCAAGGTATTGCCTTTGATACTTCATCTCCCGTTGCTCTTGTATAGGAATGTTACAGCATTTACTTTGACCTATGACCTTTGAACAACGATTATTGTTAGTCCATTAGGGATTTTTTTTTCTAATAATGCATCTTTTTATTCATGTAACAGCCTTCTATGCCTCTGTCTATGTATAAAGTCATATATATATAAACATCTGCTCTCTAGCATCTTTGTCCAGAAGATGAAAAAGAACAGAGAAGTTACTCTGCATATGTCTCAAAAGTTACCCAATAGTTTTTCTCCCTGCTTTTTGTTTGCAAACTATTCCTGCAGCCAAAATATGACACATATTTGAAAAGAACAATCTGTTTCATATATTATATGCCTTTAACTCTTGTGCTCTCCTATCTGTAATACATATGCATGCATCCTGGAGGTAGAAAGAGATGAAATAAAAGTAGTAGTAATAATTTTACCCCTACCTTCTGAGCCTACGTACAGATAAGAGCAACAAGCTGCTCTGTGTTACATCACCTTCCATGTGCAGATTGCAGTTGTCTTTATAAAGATTAATTGATTTTCTTTACAGCTCTTTATTTACACTTGCCATGCTTGTGCTAATGTTACAATACCAGAATAGTGCCTTCTGCATCCAGCTCCTGAACTACGCCAACACAGCAGAAGCAGGTATAATTTTCTTCACAATTCACAGAAAATTCACAGAAAGGCTCCAGCTTTGCTTCAAAACAAACAGAATTCTCCAGATGAAATTTTTTCAGATAGAAAAGTTCAGTTTCATAGAATCTGCAAAAGTGAAATTTTCTGCACCAGTGTTTTAAACCAACTAACAGTTTTGAGCTATTTATTGGGGAAACCTGATCTAAGTCAGCCCAGAACTGAGCAAACAGTTGACCTCTAGAGTCATCTCTCAGCTTGAACTATTCTATGATGATCTTCAATACTTCATTTTCCGTCATTTGATATTCTGAGAAAAGCAAAAGAGTTCGTTTTAAATCAGCTAAAGAAAACAGTTATTTGTGCTGACTAGCATATTAGGACCGTGGTAGTTTTCTCTAAGTCACGACATACATGTATAATTTTATCTGTTAGATAAGCGACTCTGACCAGAGATTTTGTTTAATGATGAAGGATAATGGTACCAGGTTCTTGAAGAAAAGATTTTGAGAGGACACATGCCGGAATGATCAACAAGTTACTTACTTAGGGCTCTGAATATGATTTTTAATTATAGCCCTAACTCAGCTGAAATGGCCGAGTACTTCAGACCCGGTGGACAGCAGCCCAAGACCAATTTTTCCTTTCAGTCACAGACTCAGACAAAAAGTAGCTAACATGAAGTATCTTCACAGCTGGAAGTATAAGAAAGTTGAAAGTATAACTTATGAAAATAATAACGCTAATTTAGGTAATTTTATTATGCCTGTTCAAAGGATATATAAAAAAATCTTTTACAGCAAATGTAAACAGAGAAGAAGTTTGTGGATTTTTTTTTTTTTTTTTTTTTTTTTTTTTTGGGGCCTGGTGGCAGTTTTGTGTTGTGATTTAGGCTCAAAAGCTCTATGTAGTGACCGACTTTTTAAGCAAAAGCTTCAAAAGGTAGGACAGGCCTCATCAGCAACACTAAGGAAAGAAAAGATGGTTGAGGAGGAATTCTTGCAGATTACCTGATTTCTTCAGGAAACATTTAAATTAGATAATAACAAGATGAAAAAGCAACAGAAATGAACATTCAGATAATAAATGGTTGCAGGAAAGGCTAAAAGAGGTTTGCAAATCTAAGGAAAACTCCAGCAAGATAATGGTTCTGGAGTTTAAAATACTTTGCTTTATGGTTATATAACTCAAAAAGTAGGAAAAAATACAACGACTGGATAATAACCTGAAGAGTGGGAAGAATATAAAGGTAATAAAATAAGAAACAAATATAAAAGAAAATTGTGTGACCTCAGTTTACTTGACTCAGTAATGACTTTCAACTGTATTTAATGAGGCAAAACTGTACACCTAGCTATCTTCTTTTCCCTTTTGATTCCTGTCAGAAGAAAAAAGTCATATGAGTCATCTGATTGTTGATCTCTACATATAAATAATTTAGAATATAATTTTCTTTTGCATCCTTGGAAATTACATCTCCCAGAGTAAGTTGAAATAGGTAGCTGTGTAAGCAGTGTTATTATCTTGATTTTGTCAGTTTTGTCATTTGTCAAGTTTACTAGACATTTTTCCCTAACTCAAATTGTATATGTTGCATTTTTTCCACAGCTAACTAAATGTTCAGTTCATAGAAGCATGTTAATCAGTTGTTTGGCTAAAAAAACCCAAAAAGCAAAACAAAAATACCCCTCCTCTAAATCTGCTACGGTTTTAACAATAAGTTACTAAAAAATGAAATGCAAAAATGCAAATTTATACTTCTTGTCAGCCTGATGGTATAGAATCTCACTGTTAAATATTTATTGCATTTTAAACCATGTTGACATTTCCCCTTGGATACACTATTCCAGAAAACACTATAAAGGCCTCGTGCAATCTACAGATACAATGGAGGTAAAGAGGAATAATGAATTTCTACTTCTGCATTAAAGAAAATAAAACAAAATGAAAGGGTGGGGGGAATGACTTCTATTGATAAGAAACATGCAGTGTGGAGATAGAATACTGCCATTGAAAACAGAATGTTCCTAAAGGCTGGTTGTTTAGAAATCTTCAGTATTTTTGTTTGTATAGTTCTTCTGATCTTTTGTATAGTTTTGCTGCTAGCCCAGGAAATACTGCTTAAATATAAGCACTCTATTCACAAAGGTTCATGAACTAGTCTATACAAAATTTGCCATAGAGTGAAACTCAGTATATGAGTTAAAAGCAGTGTAGTTTACATTGCTTGACATAGGAAAAAATAGGGCCACTTAAACATATATAAAATGGAAAGTCTCAGGTTTTCAGGGCAGAGTTTGTTGGTACTCTATCCTCTGAGTCTTCTACGCAGTTTCTCTGAACACTTGATGAACAAGGGAGGGAAATAAACAGGAGGGAAAAAAATCTTATCAAAAAGGGAATTTTATAACTATCTGGCTTTCATCACAGAGTCAGATGTGCTCTAGTGCTAGGCTATGCAAAGAAAAGGCAACTGTGCATGGCTAAGGAAATTGGTTCTGAGGTGAAATCGGATCAGGCATTTTAGCATCAGTTAGGTCCTAAATTAGCTTAGTTAATTGTGACACTGCAGCCTCAGTCTCAGTTGAGCTCTGCTCGTGCTCCTCACTGCTCAAAAGCAGCAAGATTTGTCGTCTGTTCTAATAATACACTTCTGCCTTCGCTATGGGAATCACAGCTATCCCATTACTGAGCTTTCTCATAGTTACATGAAGATCTAATTCCATACAGATTGTGTGCAATGTCCTCTGAAGCCAGGAAAAAAATTCTTGGACTCCAGTACATCTCCTTCCATTCAAGGAAAACTGTATTTATGGTGAGAGAGTGCTTATGGCGAGAGATTGCCTTGCTCACGTGTTTTTTTGGTGGGAAGAAGTGGGTGGTTTGTGGGAGGTAAAAGAGGAGCCACTGGCTTAATAAAATGAATTTATAAAATGTAAACAAATTTTGGATGTTCTTCAGTTAATTTAAATATGTCACTTATAAGGAAACTTAAAAAAAACACAACCGTCAAACTAATATCTCAACAGATGAAATGCAGTTTTAGGTTTTATGCACTGAAAATATTTATGCCAATAATATTTATGCCAATATCTTCATAATATTATCATCATCATTTGATGAACTTTCCTGTGGAAATATTCTTCAGAAAAAATTAAGGTTATTTCATGCTATAACCAGTCAGTAATAGTAGATGCCATATAAAAATGAAAATACTGCAGTAGCTGATAATTAGCCCTCTGATAATGATGAAGCATGTGAAGACAGGAAGAAACACCTTTCCAGTTGCTGTAAAGAAGAAAGGACATCCGTCTTTTCTAAAACCTTGAAACTAGAGGTTTGTCTGCTTAAGTTTCTTTAAAATAAGACAGTCTGAATTAGGACTGTAAAGAGTAAGTTAAAAGGAGAGACTGAATAACTGAAAAACTGTACTGAGTTTAGGAATGCTTTGATAATTTCCCACAATCCAAATAACAATCTGCTGAATGCCACACATTCATTAAACATGTTTGTAAAATAAAGATGTTTCTTAAAACAAATAAACTGGAGGGGGTAACCCAGTGAAAGCCATATGATAGCTAACTGCAAATTTAGAAAAGTATCACAGAGATATGCTTTCCTATCACAACAAAATTATAAAAAAAAATGTTTAAAAAGTATCAATTTCTGCTACCATCTTCACAGTAAAATCCCTTCACTTCTGGAAGCAGAAAACCAGCAGATAGTTTTGAAGATTGGCAGTTAACAAAATAAGCCTACAAATTTATCAAGAGGAAGCTAGAGGAAGCAAAATTTTGCTAGAGGAAGCTGCAAAGCTCTTTTTGAAAATGTAATTAATATTTTTTTTAGGAAGGAATTTTACAGGCTAGCAAAATGTTATACTAACATTTATACTCTGGAGCAAAAACTTAAGATGAGATTATATTCAGGGAAAAACAGTACCTTTATATTTCTCAGTCAACATTTCAGCTGCCTCAAGTCGACCTCCTGAAATACCTCTGAAGAATAACGACGCTTCCTGTAGGTTACAGGATGTAGTTCAGAGCTGTCACAGTAAACAGTTTATCCAGAGTAATATCCACCAAATTAGAAATAAAAATCTTTGCCTACCTAAAATATCTCAGGGAACGTATACACACAGGTGGGAGGTCTATAGAGGGGTAAAAAGCCATCCCATAGAGATTGATTTGAGATCCATGTGGTAAAACGAAGTTTTCTGAATGAGCTTGACCTAAGTAAATTTGTAGATCCATTCAGGTCAGTCTTATTTAACCTGAGATCTTTGCATTCCATTCTTCAGTATCCAAATCGAGAATTAAATCTCTCATTGCATAGCCGGTATTCTATTTCTTTAATTAATTCAGGTATAGCCTGTAAGCACTCTGGTATGGACTTCACTGATTTTTTTTCACTGAATCTTTAGTTAGAGAGGTATTCTCTTGAGATAAAGCAAGATTCATGTGACACCAATTTTTACATTTTGCAGTTGAGACACATGCATATTATTCAAGGAAAAAAATATATGCATTTTGAGTTTGAGAAAATCTTTAACTATTAGCAGCAAAGAGAAATCTAATTTTGGAGACATATTTCATATCTCCTGCTTGTTCCTGTACCTTCCTACAGAGCATCTGGTAGCAGTTCCTATAGAAAATTTTATTAAAGGGACATAAGTCTAACCCATGTCTAATCTAATTTTCAGGCTTCTTTCTAGATCCAGGCTTCTGTGCTGAGGAACTGGTGAAAAGTTTCTGTAGTTGCCTTAATAGCACTTCCAATTCTCTTTTTCCTTCCAGATATTACATACATAAAGTATGTGGAAATAAGGCAGTTCACCCAGGCCAAACAAATTATTTTTCTCCAGGATTTATTCTTTAAAATAAAGAAGTTCATTGATTTGGGATCTTATAAGTTTAATTGGAATAAAGTAGATGCCTAAAACATCAATGAAGCATTCAGGAAAGTTAATCCATTTTTCATGACTCTATAAATAATTTCTTCTAGCTGTAATAGCCTTCAATTACCCACTAGGAAATCAAAAACAATGGCTGCAATTCATCGAGGGATGTAAGTGGTGTTCTTTTGCTTTTTTTTCCTGAAAGGGAATTCACTGTGATTCAGAGTGAACAAGCTGTGTCATTTTAATCAGACTCCTGTAAAGCTAGAGGAAATGAGCTGAGGTAAAACTGAAAAAGCTGTGTCAGACTGGTGGATCTGCTTGTGTCTTGAGATGGGAAAAGTCCCTTTTTCTTTATTCTCATGAATAACTGGAGAAAAAAGCTTAGCAAACAGCACTTTATTCCTCCTCCCACGCAACCAAGTAAATAAATAGCCAGCATGTTACTGAAAGCCAATGTTTTCAGTAACAACAGCAATGATAATCACATCTGAATTACTGCCCATGACTTCTCTCTGAAAATGTATTATTACACTTGCAAATATTGTTTCTCATTTCTTGCCTTTTCTTGCTTCTTTGCTCACTGAGGCCAGTTCTGGGTTCACAATGTCAGTCCTAACAAAAAAGAGTTCATTCTGGCAAATCAGTTGGCCAGTATGCCAAAAGTACAGGGAAGAACATGTATAGGAAAATATATTCCCCTAAGTCCTCTCATAGTACCTACTAGTTAGGCCTTATTAAAGCAAGATACAAAATTAAAATAGTGCCCACAGCACAAGGTAACAATCAGTGCTGAAATACAGTAGTGTGCAATACCAGAGGGGAAGGTGGGCAAAGATGGAGCTCCCAGGATGGCTGAAGGTTAGACATAACAGAGCTCAATAGCAAGACCGAAGCAACAGAAGAGACCAAAAAGTAGTGCAAACCATCGAAAATACGTTCCTTCCATCCTTAGGTTCCCTTTGTACACCATGCACCAACTTCTGAATGGAATCTGCAGCCTTTCTCATGCATGCACAGATCACACAGCACTCCTGGCATTTGAAGCAACACGAAGGCAAGTGAAATTCAGAGCAGCTCATATGCATTAGGGCACAAATGGGCTATAACCATCTGTGCCTTCCCTCCTTCCCTCGCCATGGTTTGCTGCCATTTGAGCTACTTCTGTTTGGAGTTCGCATCAAATCAGGAGAGTGCATAACACAGAAGCATACAAGATGTGACGATATTCTTGAATTATGGCACCACTTCTTCACAAGCACTGAAGAAATTATTAACCTCCATGTTTTTTTCTAGGTTTATTAGAACAGCTTTAAAAGGAGGGAAATAAATAACAACATTTAAGTAGCTTTCCAGATGGGAAAAAAAAAAGGAATTTAGAGAGCTGGAAATCAGCTGTGATTTAAAACGAAATTAAAGCACAACTTCAGCAGAAATTATTCTGAAAGTACTTTATCTGTTGCAACATGATTAACATACTTTTACATTAAGACAAAATGGCAGCTTGCACGAATATGCTATATAAGGAATTGGCTCCAGGTTGTAAGCATAAAAATTAGATTCAAATTAAATGTATATTTACTATTTATAAAGGCATTTTTGCATATATATATTTATGTATATTATTTAAATGCATATTTACTATTTAATCTATTTAAGAGCAAATTGCAGACAATTTTAGGAGAAAAATAAATAAATAAATAATCCTGATGAAGCAAATTCATAAAAAAAAGAAGAAAGCAAATGGCTTTTCCCAGTTATTTTCAATATATCTCTTTACAGTCACATTCACTGTAGAGAATTAAAATTACCCTAAAGGGGGTAATTAGCAATAGTAGTGATTTTTACTTATCACTTGTTTAAAACAAAGCATAGTAAAGCAGTACTGTGGCGTTTCTTAGCTGAGTGCACCCCAGACTGGAATTGCTTAAGTGTCAGATAACTCTGAGAGAAGAAGCTATGCTATTAATGAAAATATATAAATGATTTATACCAATAGAAGAAGAACAAAGAATAAAATTTATTATCCTGTAGCTCACAGCAGTGAGGCCTACACCATCCTGATGACTCAGGACATTGATTTTGCATCATAAAATTACCAAATTTACATTCTACAGCTAGAACCTACAGTTAAAATAATTTTCTTTATATAGTCTTGCAGCTGTAGACATCAGACACACAAGGAGGTGTGGTACATCTTTCTTGAGAGAGCTATATCTCTCACGAGATATTTACATCTTTTAAAAATAATTCTTATTTTTCTTCATGAATGTGAGAATGGGATCCAGGTAACAGTTATTTCCTCTTCCGTTCCTTTCAGATGGATATTAATGGTTTTGGGCTAGGAGCTTTGCTCTTGTAAACATGACTGTCAGAAGACACCCAGGGATGTCAGCAGGAGCCATGAACAAGGGGATGCACCTTTTAAGGTCTTGATCAAATGGCTATGTACCAATGGTTCTGGCAACTGGACCGCCATAATGCATCATACAGTCTGCCTATCTTTACTAAATTGATTCTTTAACTGTAAAATAAAAAGGAAGTAGGAGCTAAAAGGAGCACACTGAAAAACGCAGTTACTGTTTCTACCAGCTAGAAATTATTCTTCTTCATTCTTGAAATTAATTGCCTTGAAAAAGCATGTGTCACAATTTCTTGTTCTTCCTTCCCCTAGAAAAGCAGATAAAGGAATCTAAATATGAGAGAAAATTGAAGAGGGAAAAGAAAAAAACTCTATAGCACATGCTTTCTTTTTTCTCCTTTCTTGGCATATTTGAATCATTCAAAATTAAAAAAAAGAAAAAGTGCTCCAGTGTTTACTGTGCTTGGACAGCAGCACCTTCGCAAGAACTGAACGGGAGTAAAAAGAAGTGTTATTTAAGTATTCTGATTTTGAACCAAATGAAGCGGAGAACTAGTATTCTTGACTAAGTTTAAAACAGAGGCTCCACGTAATAGAAAACATTTCTTCCTTTCTTAAAAATGGGGTGCAATTTTGGATTTGCTGAGTATCACCCTTTAACCAAAGATTAGGTCGTCCTTCTGTACCTGATTTTACATAACATCCTAAAGACATGAACCTAGAGGTTTTTTGTTGTTGTTGTTGTTCATGTTTTTTTAATTTTTTAAGTAGCCTTTTTTTTTAAAGTAGCCAATTATGAAACCAATGAGAGTAATTTCTAAACCAAACCAAACCATAAAGAGGACCTGTCCCTTGCAATAGGGATATGTCCGTCATGATATTCTGACATGCTTTTAATATTATACCATAGTAACAGTAATATTTGTGCAACCTTTACTTCCTAGTGATCAAAGGTAGGAAACAGACATGAAATGAGGTCTTCTTGGCAAGATGGAGAGCACTTCTTCAAGCAGACCCTATTCTTATTTTCTTCCTATCAGTATCTAGCTCTTGCCTTTCTAAGAAATGACTACTATTGCAGTAATCCTTGTCTCTAAATTAAATGACAATAAATGCTCATATACAAAAGATTGGTGATCCTCTTTGCAAACACACATGGCTAAAGGATTTACTAGTAAAGTATGTATTTGTAATTTATTCCCTGTGGCCACTCCCTAGTCTGCTGTGGAAATTATTGCTACCACTATACAAAACACTATAATGTTTTATAATATATATAATGGAGAAACAATAATTTTCACTACAATTCAACAAAATATTCTTTTTCATATTTTCACAAATATCAATTTGTGAAAATAGAAATGAGAAATGGGAAAAATAATTTAAATATTATCAACAGACGATGACTGAAAACTATTTCAGATGATCAGGTATAATTCAATGCTATTAAGATTCATATATATTTTTTAACTATTTTATTACTTTGGTAAGTTTGTTTTATTTTATCTATCCAGATCATTTCTCAAGTAAAAGCTTTTTTCAGTATTATATATTCCTCAAATGCCTATACATCTAAAGGAGACTCAATAAAAAGGATGCTTTATAGAGCTTATACAAAATACTATTGAGGGAAATGAAGAAAAATATATGGAAATATAGTGAGCTGCAACACTGTTAACCATTTTATTACCTACAATATATCTTGCTGGACCTTTTTGGCTGTTTACCTGTCTTAGAAACTCTAAATAAATCCCCTTTTGTTTTTCTTTTTCACCTGGAATACTCTTGCTGCTGAAAAGATTTTTATATCTTGGCTCCGCGCAGCTGCCGGGGTGTCACCGCACTTAGCAGCACGTCCCAGTGCCACGGGGACATTTGCACACCTGCTGAAACTGTGAATATTAATTAACTGCATTACAGCGCAATTCTGTTTCCCTCACCAGGAAGGTGTATTGTTTGGCAACAGAGCATTTGGATGAGAATATCTAAGTCACTCCTGAAAAACAGAAAGATTTTTTTTTCCAAAGGTTTCAACGTCCTATTATATTTCACATTCTGTTATCCTCTTTTTTTGGTGGTGTTTTGCTGTGAATTAACTCGCTAAAAATCCCGTTTCTCACTCAAACAGTCTGGATGAGATGGATTATTTTCCTTCCACCGACCAGACAGTAGCGGGAAGCGCGATGCAGCTCTGTGTCCGCGCAGGCACGACCCCCGTTTCCACCCCTGCTCCCGATACCGGCACCGCTTCTCCTCCCTAGCGTCCAGGACTTGGGTGATTGCCCTGACACCTCGTTGCCCCTTCCCGGGAGAGGACACGTGAGCAGAAAGCTGCTCAGTCCCCTGGGTGGCACTAGGCCCAGCTCGGGGCCGAACACTGTTCCCAGTGTGGCCAAGAGCTAATTTCTCCTGCTCCATTACTTTGCCGAAAATCATGCACAATGGAAAGAGGGAACAAATGCTTTTCCTGGGAATATAGAGTCAGGGAGGTATATGCACATAAAACCTGCCTGCCATTTAATGAGCTATGATGCCTGTGCCGCTTTGCCCCTTGTAAAGGGTGAAACCTAAGAAATGCTGCACACAGGCTTAATAATTTTGGATAAATCACAGGTGTGGATTTCCATGGGCCTTGTAGGTTGGGAATTGTTCACATTATAGAGACTATGGAAGTAAAACCTAATAATGCAAGTTTTGCCATATTTTTGCAATTGAGTCTTTTATCACCAAAAAATCTTAACAGTGATGTGATGCAATGCCATAAATGAACAACAGTTAAAGACTATTAGCTTTGTGGCAGAGCTGTTGCAGTGTGCTTGATGGACAAAACACAAAACACTCCCGATCTCTCTGTCCTTCCCTAAAGCAACACAACGGCAAAAATAAAAAACCCATCCGCAAACCACACTAAGAGAATGATTTTGCCCTGTACGGTATTATGAAATGTTCAGCCAAAGACAAGTTATATTCACCAGAGGGCAACACAGCACTTTCCAGCATGAAAAACTTTCGGTTTTATAAATATTTATATATAGATATGTCAGCTGTAGGTAGATTCTCCAAAGCTCAGAGACAGATATCTCATAAATGGCAACAAGCACGGCAGTAAGTTGTTTTTAAGCAAAACAAATTGAGCTTCTCAGAATAACATGAGACCCAATAGGAAATGCTTTTAGGGTTTAAAACAGCACAGCAGCATTTAAAGCCTTTGTGTTTTTTTATTGTTGCAGATATCCGTAAGAACAGATGGCTGCAAAAAAGATGCGGTTTCATTTAGGCTCCTGCCGAAGTATATTTATGTGAGTGCACAGTCACAAAGCATATGCCACCTGGTTTGGTGCTGTGATTCAGTCAGCTGCGGAACTGCATTAGGTGAAAATCTTTTGCAATGTTAAAGAAGGTGCTGGAACCTTGTAGGAGTAAAACTCCTGCAGTTTGTAGCTACGTCCCCGTGCTTCAGGAGGAATAACTCTACCGAATACCCTGGCAAGAAGAGACAGCGAGGAGTAGAGCACTCCCAAATGCTACTGTCCTTGTACATGCAGGGGGTAGCCAGTTAGTTCAGGATTATTTGCGAGTGGCTGGCAAAGACTAAGAAACAATCTCACAATTCACACAGGTAAATACAAAGAAATGAGCTCACAGCATCTAGTCCTAAATGCTCATTTCCAAGTGCAGATTGAATGAATGATACCAAAAAGCTACCTCTTCCTTTGGCAAAAATATATCTGGCTGGGGACAAGCACAGCTGTGTAGGTTTATGCATGCAGCAGAGCCATAAGCTTACTTTAAAGCCTTGCTGCTTTTTCTCTCTTTTGGGTGCAGTGCTTTTTGAACAGTGCTTTGAAGAACCTGTCACAGCCCTTTTGGTTGGACTTGTTCTGGAAAAGGAGTGGAAAAAGACAGAGGACTAATCAAAGACTTTTCCAGGCTGAAAAGGCATTTTCTAAGGCTCAAAGCTCACTAGCTGTAGGATTTATTCTGTACGGATATAACCTAGACTTGTCACCACTGACAGAAGGAGCAAGGAGAGAAGAGTGAAACCTGCTATTTGAGTCTTAACATGAACCACCAGTACGGGTATTCTCTCTTCTCTCCAAGGTTTCTAGCACTGGGTTTGGCAGTTTGCTATGTAGGAAAGAACAAATTCTAATTTTCCACACATAACTGTATGCAAATCTGAACAGTTTAAATTTAGTGACACATTTAGGCTAATAAAGGTCTTTATCTCTATCTTTTCCATTCACTTAGTGCCATGCGATCCAGAGCCAAAAAAAAAGAGAAAAAAGCCACAAAGCCTATGTGAAATAAAAAAGTATCCCTTATTTATCAAAGCACAAAGAAACATTGTCATCCTACCATGTGAAACAGGTAGAAATTTTGAGAACTTTTTCTTTTTAACCCACATCCTCCTGGTTGATTTCCTCAGTGTTGCAAAAGATTTCCTCCTAATACGACTCTGAGGTTTGATGAACTGCAGCTGTAAAAGGGGATGATGTACATATACCTTTTGGATCACTGTCTGGCAAATGTACTTGATTATGTCCTGGAAATGTTTTCACCTTGGGAGTGATATAAAAAAGAAAAGTAGTTCTATAAAAGCCTAGTTAGTATGGAAAATGTTAACCCGCTTTTCAAAATCATAAAAGTATTAACAACAATAAATTAGAAAAAAAATTAAAGAGAACTTCTTTCCTTCTATTATCTGGAAAAACATCAAACAAATTTTAATAAAGGATACAAGATAAAACTACTTTGAAGAATTAATCATGAAATTGGAAGACTACATTGGAAGACTTCAAAATCAACTTCTAGCACTTGAACTGAACTTTCAAGCTCTGTTTTGAGAATAAAGCATCACTTTCCATTTCTTTGCTCAGACTTCGAACATTTACAACTTTTGCAGATAGTATGTCAGACTGATGTCTTTTGTGGAGATCTTTACAAATTGAAGGAAAAGTTAGCCCTGTTTCACACAATCTGAGGAATAGGTGTTTCTGAGGAGTGGAAGGGAACATTTTATCCATTCAGATGCCAGATGTTCAGATTACTAATGTAGAAAAGCTTGCTTTTTTAGCAAGAGAGTTGACTGGCTTCATCGCTCTCGTGAAGAATGGGGTAAGCAGGATAACAAATCAGGGATAACCCTGGTAATTTGCTAAAAGGTTGCAGCTGTCTAAAAAAATTGTACCTATCTGGGTTAAATCTATGCTGTTGTCATACTTTGTTACTGATGGTGGCTGGCCAGGGATCCAATTTAAAGGATATTCCCTTGTTAAAGAAATGTAACACCATGGGGAATCTAATATTCTTCCACTTCCACATGCACTGCTTTTTGGATTTATATGCACCCTGTAGAAGAATGAATATTATAAACTTTTAAAGTTTCCCTAGAAAATGTCTCCATCCTGCTCTTATGGAAAAGGAATCCCACGCTGGAGATTTAACATTGCTAAGCAAATAGTAGTTCCCTCACTTTCAGGACTACTTGCAGAACTATGATAAGACCGCTCTAAGAATTGCTTCTTTCATGTAAAAAAGCATAGTAAATAGTTTCTTCCGGAAAAAGGAATCTGTGCTGCACTTGAAATCATTATAATGTCAGACAAAAGAGGGAAAGCATAAAAGATACACATTGGAAAGTTCTTCCAAATAGCAAAGATATGTATAAACATGAAATATAGCTGATTTCAATAGATAGTCTGCTTCAGTTAGATGAATAGTCTGCCTGGAATACTGTTAGCACAGTATAAGTAACAGTGCTGTTCCCTTGTAATATTTCAGAGACTACAATGCAACTTTTCTTATCATGTAAATTACTCTTGTACTAAACCATTCCTTTGAAGCTGTCACTTTTGATTGGGAAGGGGTTCGGTGCTTAGCCAGAGAGAATAACTTACAGGTAATCATCAACCCACTTTTTGCAGCACTCTAAGAAGACCAATCCAATCCAGAGCAGGAATGAGTCTGATTAATGATAATAAATATAGTTCCTAGAGGCCTCTAATTGTAGTCCATGGCTACATGGACTACAATTCTGTTCCAAGAAGTTGTTTCAGCCATTTGAGAACTATAAGAAGACTGTGCCTTGGGATAAATTGCTATCATCACATTTACAATATACTTTTAACTAAATCCACATAGGTTTGATGATGGGCTATGATTCTATGAGAGGTATATTATATTATCTTAAGATAATTATTTTTAGAATTACAGAAGTGCCAGTGAAGTAAAATTTTCTTTTCATTTATGGCTGTTCAATATGAGCAAAAAAATAGACTTAATATGAAAAAAAAAGTCTATGTATTAAGATAAAACTTGCCTACACATGAAACTCAGTATTTCTGCAGTTTTATTCAACTTTTCATTTGGGCCTTTTATGTTTGCATTTTATATTTCTCTTATAAATAGCTTAATGTGATACAAAACACTTTTTTTCTATTGCGCTATACCTGAATTTTGTTGCACACTACGATGACATTTGGTAATACACTGAAAAGAATTACAATTTTATCTATTATATTTATTCTGCCAGGAAAAATCCAAATAGATCAGTGGATCACATGTCTCAAGCACTAGTGAGGGAGTATATTAGAGTTCAGTATTTGCTAGGATTTATTTAGAATTTCAATTGAAAATTAAACTAAATATTTCTGACAGATTAATAATCTCAAAGCTCAACAAAAAATATGAGTGTCAACTAATCCTTTTAAAATGATTACGGATAGGTAATTTGCTCGGCGATAATCTTAGTTCCTCTTGTTTGATGTCAGTGCTTAACCTCCTTGTTATGTTAAATGTAGTCTTGAACAAGAATAATTGTTGTCATCAAAAAATATGTGCTAATAAAAGAATGAATAAGTAAGTCCATCAAAACAACGGTCCAAAATTTGTTTTGATTGTAGTTGCTAAAAGAAATGTTGCTAAATAATGTGAATTCAATCAAAGAATTGAAGGCCATTCCTAAAAATTATCTGTCATATTTTAGCAAATAGGAAAATAAAATGATGAAGCCAAGTGCAAATATAAAAGTTATCTACTTTATGCATGAACTGTGAAAAGAAAAGGTTAGTAGCACTTTCATTTTACATAAGAGAGAGACCAGTTTTCAAAGTTAAAAGGTAGTTTTGTGTAAAATTTCTTATCATTTATAAAATTAAATTTATTCATAAAATAAATGTAAACTTGAGACAATCAGTCGACTGGTATTAGTATAATCTATTTTTAAAAGGTTTTAGAAGGCATTTTAAGTCTTAGATTCACCAGTTGCTGATATTTTGTTAAATCACTGGACTATAATCCGTTTTGTACTTCTCAAAATATTTAAAATGTGCTATTATTTGTGGCCTCCCAAATAATACCTCCCATTTGGAATGTTCATATTTAAACTTTTAGATCAAAGTTTTACACTTGTTAGATTACTGGAGGAAATTCCACACAGTTTTTATAATGTAAAACTTTCACTCCTTATAAAGGTATTTTACAGTCTGTTTAAAAATCCCATTTTGGTTTTGTTGTGTCTACAACATAGACACAAATATAAAAACTACTGAATATTTAGATAGGTAAAATGAACATCTCTGCTATTGTTCCTTTTTTTTCTGAAAACCAAATACATAATTCAGAATCTTCTCTCTTTTCATCATGACTTTGTTTTGTACAATCATTAATTCAGGTTTCATGTATTTCAGTACAGATACTATGTTTCTAAAAGCCTTATACATACAGATAGATTTGACAGATAAAATGCATAATCATTGTTCTTGCCAGAAGGCAGAACATACGTTTTTGTTCCTTCCAGCCTGAAAAAGGCTATATATTATTGTCACTACAGTGCTTTTATTAACATTGTAGGGCACAGAACAAAATGTTTCATTTTTCTGAGTCACTGTAAAATATAACCTCACCTTCCTCCTCTTCCCTCTCTATTTGCAATAGAATTACACAAGACTGTGATATTAAACATTACCTTTCCTTTAGGTCAAAGAAATGATAAACCACACAGCTCTGCTACAGCTAGATCAAAACATAAAGGTTCTCATTGTAAGTAACTATCAAATAAGCCCAAGAGATAATGGAATGATTCTAAAAGAATAATAATCAGAGGAGAAATGAGTTTAATGCATATCCTCTTTCTCCTAAGATGTCCCCAAAACACAACGAAACTAAGTCCAACCATGAAAATACAGCAGTTATTCAAAAGAAGCTTAAATCCTGGCACACCATTTCTTGAAGGGAAGGACTCAAAGCAATATTGATTATTCACTTTTTGAAAACTAGTCTTGCCAGAAAATATCTCACAATTATATCCTCCCACTCCCAGCCTCCTCTTCCCTCCCTTCCCACTGCGAGCTATTTTAAGTCTACCTTTGGCTCCTAAGACTGGCTCAGACTTTCAAGCAAAAAGATGAAATGGGAGTTTCATGTTAGTGAAACAAATGTTAGCAGTTAGCAGAAATTAAACATTTTTGAGGAATTATGATAAGAAATTAAGGCATGATCTTCTATTAGATTTCAGGATCAGACATTGGGATGTTTAATCACTAACATCCTTTTTCCATCATGTACTAAAACCAAAGATGGTGATGATGTATAACATTTCTCCCAGTCAGCCTGTTTCTCAGTGGGGAAAAAAAGGTTAGTTTCAGATATAAGATATTTCCTATAATTTCCATGGTAACTGCCTACCACACTCCTTCATATGGAAGACTGGGCAATGGAGATTTGGCTTCAAAATCCTTAATAGCCAGTCAGGCATCAATGCATCATTGGATCATATAGATTACATTAGATTCACAAGTGTATTAATGTTGAATAAGCAAGAACATGCAGCAGAGTGTTTATATTAGCTTTAAGTCCTTAAATTTGTATTATACCAGCAACAGGAAAAGTAGCAATATCTGATGTGGTATAAAATTAAAGTGAGATCTACTCTGGCATAAAGTCTGCCTGCACCAAACTACTCATCAAAATATTTTGAACAAATTTAAACTACTTTAAGGAGTTTGTGTTAGTTCAGCATTCTGAAACGAGTATTCATAGCATTTCTTATCAGAAAATGCCTTTCTATCAGTAGGCACTTTAAAACCGAATTTATTGTCTTGTCAAACCACTGTTCTATTCCATGCATCAATGGGAACATAAGCAAACAAGGCAACATTTCAATCAAGACAATGCTAACACTTTTAATAATTTATATCTCTAAGTTACGCATCAATATCCACGCATGAATTCTTCTCCTATTAAAAATGAGCAAGTAAACAAATCAACCGCAAACATCTTTCATTAAATTAGAGCTTGAAGATAAAAAGTCTTTCAACTTAAGAATTCTCATTAATATTATTCAACATGGGCTGATAGGTAAAGTTCCTTTTTGTCCCTTGACTTTATTTTTCTGTCTACTGAAAAATAATTTTATGGTGAAGTCATGGTGAATACAAAAGGCCTGAACTGCATATTACCTTACAGAAGATTCTTGTCAAAGGCATCTGTATTTCAGTGTAATGATATGATGCTACAATAACCATAATTCTTTCATTGTGATCATCTGGATTGGAAAATGCTGTCTTTTGTCATTTTGCTTCAAGTGCCTGTCATCAGGACACAGGCTCCCAGCCACCATGAGGCAGCAAATGTGCTTATTACAATTTTCAGAGATCCTAGATCTAGTAAACAAGGATATCATTTTGCACACAGTGATGACATTAAAATAGAAATATCAAGGGGTAATTTGTCACACATCTACAAAAAGGATAAATTTACCTGGTAAATAAGAGAACTTTAGAAGGAACAGAATAAGTTTCAAGTGAAAAAAAATTTTTAGCATGTTAAAATGATAGTATTTACAATTGTACTTATAATATAGCAGCTAAACAATACTAACATAAACTATGGTAAAATAAACATTCATAGAATAAGAATTTCAACATGAATTTCTGTAGCAGAGAAACCTGTAGGCTCTTCAGCAGAGCTATGCTGGTCTACAAAAAATGAAAATCTCATGATCTCATTCCTCCAGGAATACTGGACCTAGTTGTCACCAGTTATTGGAATTCATAGATATCTAAGTAATCAGGAAAAACTCACTTATGATATTCTATGAATGAAATATTCTATGAATGAAAATAATGTTACAAAGAAAAGAAGTAATATTTTTATTTTTAAGTATATAAATGCTCAGTGGCCAACAAACAACACAACACATGAAAGACAGGTAAGAGTACCTATAATAGCTATAAGAATACCTAAACTATGTTGTACATGGACATATATATTCTGTCTGTGAAAAAAACATATTTGAAAAATGTATTAGATAAACAAGTGCTCTGTGTAACTCAATTTGCATTTTATAATACTTTTGATCTAACAAAACACTTCTATATAGAAAAGACACTTCCATTTGAGTTTGATTCACGTTTGGCATTATTAACGTCTTATTACATAACAGACAAGATCCATATAATGTATGTATTCCAGGTGTGGCACTTCTTCAGCTACACAATTTAGAGAAGATTTCACATTTGAAAGAAAATCTGAGCTATAATAATGCATCCAAAATTAATTAATATAAAATTCATTATGCTAAAATTATAAGATTTGTTCTAACATGTGAATCTCATCTACAGTCATATATTTCATTTTGATCTCCATAATGCTTTTTGTTTGCTTGTTCATTGTATAGATTTAAAAATCCTGTTAAAATTTGTGAGTGAGATACTGGGAAGTGATGGATATATTCATACTGATAAATTCTGCGTTCCGTTTCTGTTAGCAAAAGTCAGTAGAAAATGGAAGAAGTGGAACCATCTTGAAATATTTCATTCTCATGAACATAACTGTGTAATATATATATATATGTAAATATTTATGTTTCAAATGCAATAAACTAATTTTGAGTAATTTTCTCCAAGGATAAAACCTCTTGAAATTTTAATGTCTTCAGGGCCACCTCAAGAAACAGCCAATCTACTAAAACTGCATGTACCCTAGCACAGTACTTGGCTGACAGATGAGCAGTGCCATAATAATTGCTAGATTTGACTGATTTCTCCCCAGACTGGTGAAAGCTGTGAATGCTGTGTAAATAGTGAGACAGTGAGTCATATTACCTTTACATCTAAGGCAATTTACTTCTCTGGGGTCAGCAAAGATGAGATTCAAAGCTAATTCTTTCTATTGCTTCTGGATGAAAAATATTTGTAAGCAGCAGGTCAACATTCATGGACTTTGGCTTTAGAGCTCCCACTGACTAAGAGCTGTTCTCAGGGAGATAAGGGAATCATGAGTCCCTTGCTGCTAAGACTGAATATTGAAGCTCAGTGTAATGGTACGGACCCGGTCTCTAGGTATTAAGCTATACGGGAACAATATCTGTGTTGCGACAATTTCAAGCAATGTGATAGTACTGAGGGCTTATTTTAAACCATTTCCACAGCTGTGTTGATGTTCTCAGTTTACTTTTTGTCTGATGACCTCTATAGTATAATAAAATACAGTACAAAAAAAAAATTCCTTTCATATATATATATATATATATATATATATAAAATCCAAAGCAGTCAAACATGTTTTATATGTATATCTTTATGTAAAAATCCTACTAAGGATCCATGACTATCAGAAGAAAGGTAGACCAGTCAAAAAGGCTACCCATAATCACACAAGTAACTGCAGAAGTACTTGAAAGTGGCAGCATTGCTTATACCGCAGTCATCGACTGACATGAATTATTGACAAAGGTTCTCATAGGTGTAGGTCAGCAGAGAGTTTTTTTTTTCATGAGTGATGTTCAGTGGCATCAGTTGGAATGGAACAGAGGCCCAATGGCCTTAACAATAAGGAATCTCTGTTTCTTGACTAGTTATGAGTATTTTCTCTTGCATGCTTGTGATTATTCAAATAAGCAAAATGAGTAAGTATATCATATTCCTAGTAATGACACCATTCGAATTTTCTGAACATTCTTCCTTTTTCATAACAGCTATGCACCAGCATAACTTCATTCACGTCCCTGGTAATGTCCCTGATTTACAGCAGCATAAGCAAAAAAACCAGTCACACCTTGAAGATAACAACTTAAATCGTCTCCCTGTTCGGTATTTTATTATATAGTAAACACCACTGCAAAATTTATGGCTGATTCCCATAGTTCTATATAAGGCTTGATGCACAACTAAGGTAATAAGAGTGTGAAGAGGTATCTTGAGCCTTTCTATATATTTCTTCAGGCTTGAGACATCTTGGTGCTGCTCCAACCCACAAACATAGCGTGGAACAGCTATCTACTTTAGAAGACTGGTTATCAAATCAGGAAATCATATAAAATGATACAGAGGCACCAGAAAAATCTTTTTTCATCATGGCCTTATACTTGATGAATAAATGATACCGGTCCTCTAAGAGTTACAAGAAATTCACAGTCAGCAGCACTGGGAAGAGATCTTCTTTTAGATTTATTACAGAATTAAAGGACTTTTTGCTGGTGCTTAAAAACCAGTATATATTATGAATGAAAAAACCCACCAACAAATATAGATAATGCTCAGTATTTATCACAACCAGAAGTCATTTGATAAAAACAGGTTGTCTTAATTAACATATGGTGATAGTCAAAGAAGAAAACAACGCCCTTCAGAAACAGATTCATGGACAAACACTACAACAGATTGACCCTTAAACCAAAATACACATACTTGATCAGAGGAAAGTGTTTCTGTAAGAGGCATGAAAGGGATGAAAAACTGCTGAACTATTTCTCAGAATTAAATACCTGCTCTGATGAATGGGAAATAATGAGACAGTTGACAAAATCGAATGAAATACATTTCCATATCCTAATCCAGAACAGATTATCTTTTCCATCATAAAACGCTTATGACATCAACTGTTTCGCAGCGATAAGGCTGTCATCTCACAAACAGAAGCCCTGCAAAAGCACTGAGATGCCCAGGAACAATATAACAGTAATAATGGAGAAAACAAGTGGCCAAAGTCTGTAATCAATCATTCAATCAAATGGATGCTGCATTTATAATAATTACAAGAGGAACAGACTTTTTCAATCAAAGCTCAAGCTTCCTCATTTATGTAAACAGACTCTGAGCTGTAATTTTGGCAGCAATGTCAGTGTGTACTGTCACACACAGATGAGGCATGGAGACAGAAAGCATATTTGAGTATCTGCATTTCTGGTTTGATGTCATCAGTCCATGAGCAAGAAAGTAGGAAACCTGAAGCCTGATGTAGGCAAGTATATGCACACAGAGGGACTATTCTAGCATGCTTGTGTGGGTATTTAGGTGAAAAATATTGTATCATTGCATCATACACATTTTGGAAAAGTAGGAAAACGAGGTATAAAATACAAACCACTTTGTTCCCAAGTGGGAACAAAGTCAAAGGCAGACAAAAGATGGAAAGCAGCCAGAGCCTTAGTTTTGTGCTATAGAGGAGAGGTCTGAGCACCTGCAGCAGCTCAGAGAGACGAGTAGTGCAGCTGGAGGTTGCTGTCCTGGATGGGCAGCTACAATGCTATGTCATCCTCAGGCTAGCCTGAGCGCTGGCATTGCCACACAAGGCAAATAATGGGACTATCATGGGACTATCATGTACGAGCATTAAAGACAGCAGCAAAGATACTTTCATGTCAATCTCACCCCCCAAGTAGGGCTTTTGCTGACAAAAGTTTTTGTTTTCAACAATTTTGGTTATATTTTTTTCAACAGCTGAACTAAGAACTCACACTGCTGAGGGTCTCACCTCCAACCTGCAATTAAGGCTTGGCATGGCTTCATGCACTGTTACTCTGCACTAAGTCCTTCATGTGGAGGTTATTAGTAAGAGCACAAGCAAGGACAGAACTCTTCATATTTATTAATGCACATCCACAGTATTCAAACACATGTCCCTGAACAGCTAGCTCCACATTTCCTATGATTTCTACAAAGTCCTGTCTTTCTCATCTCTTTTTCCAGTCCAATACTACATTTTCCTTTCTTCCCTAAGCTTTATAACTCAGAATATTTCATTTGTTTTTGAACTTAAAGTAACAAACTCTTTATTAAAATCTACTCCCAATAGGTATCTTTACAGAGCTTTAAAGGACAAAGATAAACAAGTATCGAACAGCAACACAGCAAACTTTCTTACTTCAAGTATGCAAGCAGGGAGCTGCAAGGAGCCTGCAGGCTCCAGCCATGCCTCACTTCCAGTTTGGGAAAAGTTAAAAACTTTGGTGAATGATTGCTAACTCTGAATTGGGACAGTATCCCTACTACTATTCATAGTTATTTCTTCTGTAAAATTTATTTTAGTGTCTTACAATGTATCATTTTGATCAAATAAAAAGCTAGCAGGATATAAGCATTCACCAAGACGAAAAAAGATGAAAAGGTTTTTTGAATAACTGGAGAATGAAAGAAATTTTTAAGAGTTTTTTGGTTCTTTTTTTCCCTCTATTCAATAATATTGTGACTTTTTAAATCAGTTTTGCACACCTAAATTCAATATGCAATTTTAAAGAATATATTATCATGGCTCAAGAGAATTGATCGTAGTGGTATGTTGTCCATTGTACTTAAATTGTCATCACCATGAAAATAAATCAGACTGTAATAACATCAAACTATATGTCATGTGCTGTGAATATTGTCATCTCAGTTCTTTTAAAGATCAGTAAAGTGAAATATACATGATGGGTAATCTTAAAAAAAATTGAGATTTTATGACACAATTAGTCAAGGTCAATGATATTTCACTTTTGATAGGGAATAAATCAGATATTTACATGATACCATTTTATCTCACAAGCATTATAATACTGAAGGGGAGTGTATCTTTTTTTTTTACTCAAAAAAGTATATATACAATTAACTGCACTTGAAATCTTTAAGAGTGGGTTCTACTCTCCTATTGTAGGAAAAGTTCATATTAGTAATATTCTACCACTCTGTCCATTATAAAGGCTATTTTCAAAAATTTCAACTTTTCTCCATTCTAAGGATTCTTGCTAACATTTTCAAAGATTATCTCAATTTCAGTCTTCTCTACATTCTTTTAAAATTAATTATAGTCAGGAAAAAGTTTATGATCTTTATAGTATTGTTCACAAGTTTAAGAAAAACTTGTTTTGCCCAGGTAGATTTTGCCCAAATTACAGAGGCTTTTTTTCTTTTGTTCCTCTGTTTTTACAGGGTTTTAATGAATTTGTGATTTGGAGTAATAGTTTGACTAGAAGATATGGTCTGTCAGAATATTTCAATTCATTTGAAAGTACACAAATGAACTACTTAAGCCTATTGACAATCATTGTGATTTCCATTTTAAAGACACACAACATAAAATGAGATAGCTAGATAGCTAGAGTAAGCATGACCTATTGGTGAAAAGATTTGATAAGAAAACACAATTTGCACGAAACTGGCCTCTATGAAATATTTCAATTTTCTTTAGTATAAATGTAGCAAAACAAATTTTGCTCAGGCAATCCAATACTGATTGACAATTAGCAATTGTGCAGTTGGTGCTGCAGCATATTCTCTATTTGATCTACATCTCTCCCAGCACAATGCAGGTCTTCCTTGTGCTTTATGATACATTTTGAGTGATCAGTTGATTCAGCATTCTAGCTTCTATCAGTAGCATGCATGTTGTCTCAAGTTAACTCAGAACAAATAAATTTGGGGTTTTGGTAGGAGGTAGGCCAGGGGAAAAACTCTAATTGCTTCTATATTAACACTGTGTGAGAAGCTAGCACCACCAGAAATTCATAAAGTCATTACCAAAGACAAAATTTGTGTAGTTTGCACTAGAAAACACTGGAGTCCAGTGATTTGGATGGTTTCTAGTCCAATAGGGAGTATCCTTGCTGACTAGTGATCTCACTGCAATACCATCTACTGAAAGAAAGGGCATCACAATATGGGCCATAAATGAAATCAGAACTTTTGAATTTGACAACAAATTGTGCTTAATTAATCTTTTTTTTTTTTTTCTGTCTCTCTCCTGATTTTCATGGTTCATGATTGCAAGTACCTCTTACCTCAGCAACCATTTATCAGAATGAGAAGGAATATGTCAAGAAACTCTTTAGAGCTTTTCAGTAATGCTCTTAATTAGCTAGAGCAATCACTGTTGAACAAAATGAAGTCCTTTCCTTTTACTAGTTTCTGCATAAGACTTGTCACATTTCCAATATGCCATTTTAAAATCAGTCTAATTTTGATTAGGGTAAGCATCATCATAATACCTCGTAGCAAATATTTTTGGAGAGGATACTAATACGAAGAGGAATAGTAGTCGTTGAATCGTAATCTAAATTTCTCAAAATATTGCAGTAAATTTTACTTCAAACCTATTCTGAATTCTAAAATCACTTGAGGAATCTCTGTTTTCTCTAAGACCGTGCCTGGAAGAAGTGGAGGAACAGGCAAAATCCTCAGAGAATCTGCTGAGCTGTTGCTTCCTCCAGCAATTTCTAGGGGCAGTAAGCATCTAAAAATATTAATCTTTCAAAATGAGTGAAAAAGACAAAAAGGATATAATACCAAGCACGTATACATTTTATCTCCTATTCTCACATGCACTCTTGAAATACAAAATGAAACATATTCTTGTATCAATGTCACAGAATAATAAAATAATAATAAAAAACAACAGCTAATGCTATCCAAAGAGTAATGTGCACCCATCTCATATATTTTGTTATTTGACCTTCACTTGGTATGTCTTCCGCATATAATTATCCAAGTCAGTGATTGTTGTTGTTGTAGTTTGATTTTAACTCTTGGAAACATTTGAGCTGCAGGGTATTTCCAGTAGAATCATAGACCCAGCATGTATGAACATGATTTTTTATAGGGACTTTCTAAGTGATAACTTAGCAGAAATACATCCCTTCTACCCTCTATGCAGCAAGGATCACAGATTGAAGATTGTCCTGAAGAAAGAATTGTATCACAATTTCAGACTTGAAGTGAGATAACTACAACATTAAGAGTTGTCTGTGTGTCTTGACAGAGGAGAAAAAGAACATTTTAAAATAATTAAGAGATAGGAATGAGATTAGATTACCTCGGGATATATAGAAAAGACTTCATTACTGTGCTATCAATATCTGGATGCAAAGCACTGGAGAACTGTTAAACAGTGCAATCTTGCATAAAGTGATTTCACAAAAGTATGCATAGGATATGGACAATACACCCAGGTCAGGACAGATAATTGCAAAATGACAGCCCATTTCTTTTTATATAGCATGATAAACTCTCGGCAAAAGCAAAAAAAGACAAAAAAGTCAGTCTGCTATTGAATAGACTCATGATATTACAGGTTGCCAAGAAGTGCAAAAAAACCCATGGAATGGTCTACCTATAATACATGGTCCATGCTGAATAGATAAGAAAAAGCCTTGGATTTTTTTTACTAGGTTTTGAACCAAAAGTAAAAATCCACAACGTCATTACAGTAACTCTTGACTGCAGTCACTGAATTAGGAAATATAAATGGACAGGAATATATTTTAATACTTCCTTTGTATAAACCTAATAGAAATGGCTTAAGAAAAACAGTATAAAATGTTAAAAACCCAGTTATTTAGTATTTAATATCTATTTTTAAATTGTATTCTTATCCTAAATATAAAATTCACTTTTTGCTTTAAATTTATTGCAAGAAGATTAACAAGCCATTTAGTGATGTATTATTTTGCAGAGAATTTCAAAGCTTCAAAGGGCAAAGTCTGCTGCATAAAACTGAAGAAGCTACCTAATACAGTAATTTTAAATAATGTAGGTCCTCTATAGTCTGTACTCAGAAAGTGTCGAGTTTTAGGTGTCCTTTATTCATACATCATATTTCACAGGCTTCATTTTCCTAATGTGAAAGTCCTGATGAAAGATTCAGCAAAGGAAACAGCAAGGTGACACGCTATGAAGCATTTCTGCTGTAGCAGCTGGTAGATACTTGCTGAAATATAGCTAAGTGATCAGATTTAACAGATACGTTCTATAACTTTATAGCATTTTTATCCATTCAAGATTACGTGGGGGAATGACTTCTGTACTCTGTGGCTGGGCATATGAACAAACAATGAAATGCCAAAATGATGAATGCCCTCTAATTCATTTTACACACTTGAATTTGCAGAAAACTGCAAGAACACATAGGAAATTCCAGAAGGATTAGTCCAAGGAAGTTTGAACAGAATGATGCAAACCCTTCCAAATGTTTAGGACCTTGGATATTCTCTGATTATGTATAACAATCTATCAGCCTTGCTACTTTGGAAGGACTGGAAATTTATGTAGCTGGCAGAAAGTATTTGCTTTCTATGAGTCAACAAAAAATAATATTCTGTTTTAAATCTTTTCCAAAATAAAAAATAAAAAAATAAAAAATAAAAAATAATAATCTAAAAAAAAAAAAAATAATAATCTAAAAAAAAAAAAAAAAGAGAGACAGGCTAAACCCAATGAGTCCGCGATATAAAGAGTGATGGAGGCTGGCTTACTGAGCCCAGAGGTTCCCCTGTTTTGAAGAACAAAAGCAGATTTATTTTTCTTGCATCTTTAGTGCTAGCTGCGGAAGATAATTTTCTCAGAGACAAAATTCCTATCAACTTCATAGAGACCAGCTTCTCTTTCCAGGTCTTTTTGTTTTTGGCATGTACTTACAAATTTAAGTGCTGCTTTTGGCTTAAATCCTGTCCCACTGAAGACTACAGTTTTATGAAGACTACAATTTTTTGAAATTCTTCCATCTCCCATCACAATCTAACTCTCAGCAGGCATTAGAGGCATTGAGAGCATTTCTTCAGTTTTATTTAATTGCTCTGTCATGAATTTACAATGAAATCTGAGAAATAATTTCTGTTTCTAAGTTTTCTGTGGAGAAAAAAACATTACTGTTTGCTTTAAGGGGAAAACAGGCAACGTGTTATTGGTGCAATGCTTATACACATGCACATTTCTTTATGTGAGTGCGCTCATGGAAAGAAGGGTTACTTTTGTGAGTATGTGTTCACCACAGAGAATGGATAGCAAGAGCAAAGTCCAAACACGGAAGATGAAGCAGAATCATCCAAACAGGGTGACTGAGAGCATTCCTAAATCTGAATTTCTTGGAGAAGGGCCAAACTCTAATTAGATTTGCTGAACCAATTTCTTCAGGGATTTCAATTAATGCAAATAAAAAGCAAATGTGGATTTTTAGGCTAAAATTTTATTTGGCTTTGCTTAAAATTATCCAAACTGTTTAAAATTTTCAGCACCTAAATTCCCTAGAGCAAGAAATATTAAGTTAAAGTTAGCTTAAAAATCATTCTGCAATTCTTTTACATTCTAAGCAAACTTAAACTCCAGAAAGCAAAAATTTAAATTATAGTATGCATTAATGTTATCCATTATGTTTTTTTGTATCTGAAGACATTCATTTTGTTCCCTAGTTTTTAATACTGCGACATTGTGAAACAGTGCTAAACTGCATGCCAAAGACCAATAGTAATAAACCGTGAGTTGTGAAGGTAGATATATCTTTTCCACAAGCTTATATGCAGGCTTATTTTGCTTATTTTTTTTGTTTCTTATCTGAGATTTTAGTTGGCAAAGTTGCTCTTGGCTTTTGAATTTTGTTTTCTTGTAAGTTTAGGAGAACATAATATATTAATGAGAGGTATCTTCTGTTGGGCTCTAATGCTTTATACAGTAATTTATTATTCATAAAAAATGTAAAATGTATTTAGGCCTTATGTGTGTACACACAAAAATCACCGTATGATAAGAAAGGGGAGAACATTTTTCTTTATTTATTCATTACTCAAACTATTTTATGTTAAAAGTCTGCAAGGACTTAAAGGTACAATCTGGATTATATGTAAACTTCAAAATCAAGCATTGTGATTTGTAAAGCCATGGGTATCATGTCCTTTAAGTGAAATCACTCTAATACAGAAATTCAGTAGTATTCAACCTGGTGAATGTATAAACTTAGTGTTATTTTTCTGTGTGATACTGATTTCCTTTATTTTTATTATATTTATAATATACACATAATACATAATTACATAATTTTATTATGTAATAAAATATAATAATTTTATTCATATAAATAAAAATATTTAATTTTTATTGTGCAAAACAGTGATGGGCTGTTCTGGGTAAAAGCCAATTGTCAAGTTGTTCCTATTGACAAGATTAATAAGACACGAAAAACATTGTTTTTATCTTAGTAGTGTAACCAAGGCCTGAATCAAGTAACCAAGTGCAAGGAAGGCACAAATGGAGGAAAAGATCTTTAAAACCTACTAAAAACTTTAAGATACTTTGTGAAATGTGTTATCCTCCTGTGTTGCTTCATGGGAAGATGGAGAATTTTAAGCCTAAGACACATTTATTGAATTGCTTTTTCTCCTCTTGAAATATACATATATTTTTAAATCCACCCTCTTACTCTAGAGCATATTCATTATCACATCAACTCACACTACTAATTAAGTTAAATTCTACTGCAAAATAATTCCCAAAGAGCCAATTTATTTAAGGTAGTGTGAGCACATATTCATTACTCCTTATACATCACCAGCTGTTATTATTAAATGTCACTCACTTCAGACTGCAAGTTTGAAACAATTCCAATTATGGAAACACTTTTCTACTGTATTTAGTGCTGAGTTTGGATGCTGTTTTGGATACTAACAATAATTTGGATATGGGTAGGCACCACCCAAGTAACTTCATTTTATAGTTGACAAGATGTTCGGAGGAAAATGTGGAATTGTCATGTTCATTTCATGAATGTAAAAAACTTTGTCATAAATGCAAGTGAAGTGCAGAACAGAGTTTGATGGATTATTCTCTGGAGAAAACTTGTCCTTTCTGCAGATGTAGCTTACCTTTTCACACATGCAGGAGAAAAGCAGCAAGTAACTTTTCCCATGGCAAGAGCCCATCTCAACTGGCTGCTCTACTAGGAGAGGGTGGAAGTGATGCTCACACTCTGCTCTACCCACTCTGGTCTGCTGCACAAAGACTACCAATATGAGCAGGTATCTGGAGGTGAAGGCATACGTGATGCTCCCTTGGACTTCTGCACAAATACCTCACCTTTAATGGGTTGTAAGGATTGCTGCAGATGGTTGAAAAAGATCTTCACTATAAAGAGTAAGTAATATTGCTACATGTCAAACTTGAGCAACCAGAGGGAGAGGAAACTGTCCTTTGCATGCATTTCTTAGCTCACTGATGAAACTGAACTAGTCTCTCCTGAGATCTACTGCAGCACACTTTCACAAGTTTCAATCACCATAGTACATGCAAGAGCAGTGAAAATCTTGAATTAGGTTCAGGATTTATTAACCTTGTGTTTCAGTGGGAGTGTGAATAAAATCTGCATACTTCCCCCAAAGTAGAATTCTTGTGTTTCTAATAATACACCTCCAGCATGATGCCTCCTACAAAGCCAGCTGATACACATATTAAGATATTATTTATACTTAAAGTTTAGCTTTCCTTAAAATTATACTGAATTAAAACTGCCATTTATGAGACACACAAGATATGGCAAGGAATGAAAAACATTCCAAATACTTCTCACTTCGTAAACATTATAATGCATGTTTTTCATCCTTTGGCCAAAGGGAAAGCCCATCAAGAATATAACAAAAGGAACTGTAACAGATCTACAAATAAACTTTTTCTTTTGAGTTCTACCATGTTCATGCAAAAATATCAGTCATATGAGGAATAATATTTAAGGTGATGTACAACATTTTTCACAGACAATTTCTGGAAGGTATTTTCTTTTTTCCATTAGTCCTACTTTTCTGTAAGTTTATGACCCTGCTTACGAATTTACTTTCTGCCTTAGCTGCATGGGAATTAGGAGAAACAAATGCTGTACCCATCAATCTGTTTCCATTAAATTCACTGATTTTAATTTCTGTGATAATTTACAATGTAAAACATCTCAGATTTTTCATCTATGTCCTGCATTTCACTTAGTTTTATGAAAGTAAGTAATACGTTTTCTTGGCCTGAATATTGTTGTTTTTGAGTAATTTTTATCCGTCCATCATAACTGTAAATTGATTAGGCAAACAGCACACTAAGCAAGAAGTGAAATGAAATGCATAAGGCGTTGTCAAGTAACACAAAGGAGAATGTTGACAAAAGCCTGTTCTTGTAAAGTGAAAAAAATACTACTACTTAAGGTTTACAATTTAAATGTAATAAAATGTTCAATTTCCTAAAAAACACCAATCAATTTCAGCTTAAGAGAAGTAAATCATCATTGAATGATGTTAATTATCACATTTAAATTCTTAGCTTAGAATCCAACTAAAGAGAACTGGAGACAGAAAATGATCATATATAAATATACATATATATATATGCAAACATATGTATGTATAGAAGACATGTAAGTTTGCCAAACCAAGCAGATCATATATATGGCTCTCTAAGCAAATTCACTCAGAGTAGCTCTTATTCCTAGAATTGTTTTGCTTTAATCTTGAAACTCATACAGCCACTTTATGTAGATTTAATTGGGCACCCTGAGGTTAGCTTCTGAAATACACACACAGTCTTATTGGAAGAAAAATACTAAAACACCCCGGCATTCATTAGCTAGTGAGAAGCTACGTTGTGCCAAATTGGCTATCCATTTTTATGTGGTGATTTGGGGAATAATTTTCACCACTAGTTTATGAAATGACTAAAAGAAAACTGCTTTATGTAAATTTGGGAGTCCTGCTGAGGTTGCTGACAAATGATAAACTGAAACAGAGAGAAAACAACTAATGCAAATAAAAAGCAATTTGCATAAATTTTGGTCAAATGGAAGGAAGCTAATGGACACTGCATTTATTTATAAGACACTTGCCTTGTAAACTGTAGATTTCTCCAACGCTGTTCTGCCGGGTGATATGATGCCAGTATGCACTGCGAGGAAGTGAGATTGACTTGGATAATGTCATTGGTTCAGACAGACTGGTCTGGAGCTTAAAAAAAAAAGCAAACAAATGTCAGATCACACATGACTATACTTGATAAAATAAATTTCTAAACTTTGAATTGCACCAGTGTTGTAGGAAAATACAATTTACTGAGTTACAATAGTTTTTATATTATCATTTACAGCGTGTAATATCCATCAGCACTGTAAACACTCAAAAAAGCCTTGCAAGAGGCTTGGATATCCATGCTTGGTTATTTAAGTTTATAAGCAAAGGTTTACTATCACATAGGAATATGTCCCTATTTGTCTACAGATACTTCTGCTACTGCCAGGATTTTGTTATTTTCTTCTGAAACTTTGTAAGAGTGACCAATTAGAATATACCTGAAATCTGAACCCTCAACAATTGCATTTCTGTTTAGTTATTTTACCTACAGATTAGATTGACTATCCAGAAGGATGTTCAGATAACATCTGAGCCACCTAGCAGAGAATTAGCAACCAGAAGTCATTAATGCCCTAAGTTACCATTCAAGTGCCGGCATCTCAATACTAGTAGCAGATGATAGGCTCAAGAGCAAATTTCCCCAGTCAGGGAGACTTCATCTACCAAAGCAGTGGGCTGCATGGTAAGTGTGCATATATCCAGGAGCGAGGCCAGAGAAACCTCATGGCAGCAATGTAGACTCTATTAAAGTGGCTCTGTCTCCAAATGTTCTAAAGATGCAACTCAGAGACAGAAAAAGTTGAGGGACAGAGGTTTTTGAAAACAGACAATGTTTTGGAGAGATCTATCTCTCATCCCTAATAAAACAGAACTCATCTGCAAAATTTGTGCATCTCTGGCTTTGCATTTTACATTTTTTTAAAGTCAGAGTTAGATTCTTCAAACTACTGTTTGCATTTTATGTTTTTTAAACAGTAGTTTACAGAATCTAACAAACCACTAATACTCTGTGGAGCATGTCCACGGGATGGCTGGGAGGATCAACACCAGTCTCTATGTCTAATGAGCTAAAAGGGAAAGCTCCTTAATCTCAGGATCAAGGCCAGGAAGGTGAGAGTGCATCTCCGAAGGGCTGTGCCTGAAACCCACATCCTCAGCGAGTCCAGCTGCAGCACAAAAAGCATCCGAGGGCTGGGTCATTTATTGCAGACTAGTGAAAAACTCCAAGGGATTTATCCTTCAGAAACATAATGCCACAGTCAAAAAGCCATTTTTACCTCTACAGACTGATGATATTCTCTAATTACCCCCCGGAGGCAGGACACCCAAAAGATCTACTATTATTTCAGTTTTGAGTATTAAGACATACCGATATGTAGCAGTTTTGATTTCGGAGAAGCCTATTATAATTACTTAAGATACTGCCTTCTTGAGAATCATCAACAGAATGACTCCTATACTACAGTTAATGTCTTTTCTGCTCATTTATTGCCAAATACAAAATTTAATTTCTTATTGGTGTAGGCCACCAATGGAAACGGGGAATACGAATCGTTTAGTAACAACAGAAGAATTATTCTGTGAGCTATTTTACTATGCTAGTAAAACAAGGCTTTGTAGGGTACAAAAAATAGATAATATTAATTAATTTTAATATACAAATGATTCACTTGTAATTTATTCACAAAAAAGCTAAATTGTAGTCTTGAGGCAATAGACAAAGCTCTTTATTGGTACACACTCCGAACAAATTAATTTCAGTAAGGAAAACCACTTTGGCTATGGTTCAGTGTCTCAGAGCTAAAAGCTTTAAAAGACTCAAAATCCATTCTTACCATAAATTAAGGTAAGAGGCACTAAGTTACAAGAATTACAATGGACCCATTTGCAGTACTATATTTTCTCAGTTTCTCTAATAAGAGAACAACTTCTGATACCAATATTTGGACAAGAACTATCACTTCATGTATGCTAAGAACCATAGGACAAGATGAACTAGATTTCTTTGGGCATTCCACAGAGAGGAAAAACAATTTATATTTAATGAAAGTATCATGTTTAGAAAAAGAATACTTTAATAATCTTTTTAAATTTGTCAATTCATTTTTAACATGAGACTATAAAATATAAACATTGTAACTGAAGACCTTATTCCTCCATGAAACTCCTTTTACCATGAAGTTCATCTTATTAGATTCTAGATTACTAACTAAGATTTTGCTTTTAATATTTTATATCAATATTGACAGAATACACATTAATGGTCAAATGCAAGTGGAAAATCAATGAAAGTGATAATCAATGATAAAGCAAATTACAAAATACCCTTCACAAAAAAAGATTTTTTTCATCAGATTTTATTGCTGAAAACTGGAAAATAAACTGGCAGAGACTTAACTTTTTTCAGAGAACATCTTATGTGCCAGACAGTGGGTGTTCCAAAGAAAAACTTGTAGTCAATGTGTGAAGAAAACAGCCATATAAACATAGATAAATTAGTTAAAAACACATTGGTATATAATTTTCTGTCATATTATTTATTGCAGCTTAATGTGCAGAGATATACTGTTTCTGGATCTATTTTCTGCAAGTGCAAATGATCCTGTTAGTTAACATTATTAAAAAACAATAACAAACAAACAAAAAACTCCTCAAAAAACTCCAAAAACAAAAAACTAGTTCTCAATCTTTTTTTTTTTTTTCTGAATCAGGTAACTCAGAGCATCCCAGAAAGCAAGTAAATAACCTTTCATTTTTATCTCTAAACATACATACCTTCAATTTCCTACATTTATTTATTCCTGCCTTTAATTTAACTTATCTTTACGAATTATTTCCCCTTCCTTCTCCACCTTATATACCACTTACTTACAAAATATAATCTAAGCTTCTCCACAAGCATTCCTTTTTCTATAAGTTGCCATTGGGTACTATACTTGCAACACCAGCACTCTCCCCAGGATCTAGCAAAACAGACTCAGATGCATTAACATCAGTTATTCAAAAGCAACTCACAATAGCAGAGGTAGTACAGGCACTTAGGAAAAAAGAAGTGCTTTCCTCTGCAAAGGAACATATAGGAACATATATCTTTTGTACTGGGTACAGAAATACAGAGAAAAATAAAACTAGCATTCCAAATCAAGCACGCTAATAAAACAATGTAGCATTAACTAAAATATTCATCTAGAATGATTTTGCTACAAATATTTCCCAAATGTAATACAACTTAAGAAAATGAAAAACATAACCCAGACTTTTCTGCCCAGCTTATGAGGGAGAACATGATGATGTAATTAGAAATGGGATGAAAATACAAGTAGAAAGGAATAAATCAGTTTTGCATCAACCCTGGGATTTTTTGGTGGGAACATAAAAAAACCTTAATTGAAATGTTTCCTTTATCTGATATGCATTTGCACAGAGGTTAGGTTTCCTCCAGTTATTTGAATTGCACGGTGAACACTGTTTTTCTTTCCTGGTTATCCAAAATCTTTAGTCAAACAAAGCCTTTCCATTGCCAGTGACAACTTTGTAATTCTTAAAGGACTATTTGGTTAAAATAGAAATGAGAAAAAAAATCTAAAAATGCCTTACTGTAGGTTATTCCCAATATTTTTCATTATTGTTTTTTCATGAAACAAGGCTTAAAGGCTAAATTTACTTTTAATTCCCACAGGCAAACTCCAGTGAGTTAAATAGATTTGTTACTCTGATTTCAGTAAAGAATACAATTCCAAGAATGGAACCTATTAAATTTATTAGGACTCTGAGTTTTGATCTGTTTAGCATAATATTCTCTCATTTTCTTTTTGCATTAAAAAAGTCAAAAGAATGAAAGTGACAGAAAATAATGCCTGGCTTGGGGAGAAGAACAGAGTAATAAACAGACCATTCAATTTTTTAGCCTGCAATAGAGTGAAGTCGCTCTTTAGAGATACATTTTGCAAATAGGTTATTTTATTATGGATAAAAAAGACTAGCTCATTTCTCATTACAGTTTTTAAACAAATAGCCAGAGAACCAGGTCAGAGAAGATTAATGAGAATTAAAGACTAGTGCAGAAGTAGGAATAAAATCTCCTTCACTATTTGGATTCTCTTTCTTTATAATTATAAAGAAGGCTGTATTGTATGTTATACTTTGAAGAGGAAGAAGAGTCAAGAAATATATTTCACTTATCAATTGTCCACAAGCTGAGAATAGAAAAATATTGATTTACTTCACTCACATTCACAGAGGAATGACTAGCATTTAGGGATTTTAAGGATCACACAAACTAAGTGGTAGCATCAGCTGAGCTTGTGTTATAGAATAAGCAAGAGGGAAGATGTAAAACATCTATTTAAAAAAATAAGACTTTAAATAATGATCAAGGAAGAAGTATCATGTTTATCTTTATTTGCAATAGAAGAGACTGTTGACTTTTGTTCATTTATGAATCTACCATGGCACACAGATCTATTCTACAAAAAAAAAAAAAAAAAAAAAAAATCCCATCCTTTAATCCGAGGCAGATTATTCTGTCTAAAGCATAGAGTTTTGCCCATTTGTATTGAATTTTATTTTTTTTGTTCCAAAAAATTTATCCAGCTGGTCATCCTGAATTCTAAGTCTCTTTAAGTGACTCACTTCCATATTATTGTTTTATCCACATTAAGATCTGCAGATTTAATAAAAGGTTGTGCCTTCATCCAGGATTTCTAAAAAATGCTTAATAGAATTGGATGCGGGATATATTCCTATGAATGTCTAATTAGTATAGTCTTTTCTTAATAATGCATTATTAACAATTACTTGACTCTGTGATTTTCCCATAACCTCAATCAACCTCACTTAGGCTGATTAAGAAACAATCCTGTATTATTTGGACTGTGTTCATTGCTTGAAGATGCTAACTTCAATAAGTACAAATAGCTATCAGCATACTTTTCCTTTACTATGTCTCTTTTTTTGTTTTTAACCATCACGCTGTTCCTGACAGAATGCATAATATTGGCAAAGGATCACAAATTTATGCATTTTTTTTTCAGAAAAGATCTATATGAAAGCTAGCTATGAAAGTCATTTCTGTTATTTCAACCTTTATAACAGTGTATTTCTAGCATCCAAATTTTCAGGAGCTATTCTAACCTTGTTATGACCTTTTAGGGAGTTTCTTAATCAATTATGGAGGAAAAAACCTCAAAATAATAATATTGCTTTGCAGTGCCAGGGATGATTATTCTTTAGTTGTGGAATAATATTATGTATGAATAATGAAGTGATTGACTTTTTTTTTCCCTGATCTCCTTGGCCACACTAGATTTGGACCATTTTTCTCCCTTCCTGGCAGAAGCTTTTTTTTTTTTTTTTTTTTTTATCCTCTAGAAGCTCATAATAAAATACTTTCTTTTTGTCTGACAGAATGGATTAATTTTGAAAAAAAATAGATAGATTTTACAGTGCATCAGGATTATATTATTTGAATATCAGCAAGGTGTGTGTCTTCACCCATATTCTGTTAAGAAATTGTGGTTTTGTTTCTTTTTTGCATGAAAGAAATTTCTATCCATGGGAATGATACTAATTACAGCGATGGTAGAAAGTCAGCGTCTTACATCTTCACAAGGTTTGAGCTATTTCATTATTCATAGGACATATCTGAAATACTTTATTCGGTCTTCATTGCCTGAAACTATTTTGCTAGCAATATAGGAGTTGGCACTGGCATAAGCACAGCTGAGGATATTTCAGACCTTGACTTTACACTATCATTTAGTGGGAAAAAACATAACTAAAAAGATGGGAGTCTCGATCATAGTGGAGAAATTGCTACTAGGTTGTGCTAATTTGTTCAATAAATATATTTAATGGGGAATCCAGTAGTGCACAGACAGTATTTGCAGATATTGATTGTCCTTCCTGTTACCATTAAATGGATGTTTTATCAAAATGAAAAGAGATGCTGGAGGTGAAAAAAAAACAGACTTCTGCAGATGGATGTCTGCTGATCTGCAAATATAAACAATTTTAGGATAACACTGAGTAGAATGATAAAATAATGTCTTTAAGCTTTGGGGCAAAATCTTAAATCTAAAAATGGGTTGGATTTTGAAAGTGCTCAGTACTGCTGTAGTTACTTAAAAATGTAGCTATTTCTAGCGGGAAATGGAGAAGATCAGTGAAAAAATGTCCTCTCCTCCAAGAAAAAAAAATCCAGAACACCCCCACCCAAACTTTTTCTTTAAGTCAAAAGTGGAAATGAATCACAATCCTAGAGCAGTTCATAACCTGATCTCATAGCTACTTAAAGAGAAAGGTGATGGGAATGGCACAGAACTGATTCAGATCAGTTTAAATTATATTGGATTAGAATAACCTTCAAAGATATGCTCCAGAGGTCATTTATCTCAAGTATTTCATCACTGAAACATTTATTCATTTGTATTATTTTAGAAACAAGTATGAATCATCAGACCCATCAGTCCCTGCATCAGTCCCACTATAAATGTTTGTTAGAGGGTGATATAAAATACGAGCCAATGATGGAAAGGCTGGGAGAAGAGTAGTTTTGTTTTTCATTGAATTAATAGTACTAGTAATAGAAATATTAGACATTAATAGCAGACCAGTTAAGTATAGGAGATAATATCTGGTTTGCCAATAGCAACATTTGATCTTCAGAGCAAATGTTGAAAGAAAAAATGTCGAAATGTTGAAAGAGTAATTTTTAAACTGAAAAGGAGAAGTGTCAGGTCTATCTTCTGGAAAACTAGAGATAAATCAACCGGGGTGGGAGAGAACCAACTGAAATGCAACAGTTGCAGAAGATCAAGAAAGAGAAAGTCCAAAAAGACTGGCATGTTTCACCAGGACTAAGTCTTTCTCAGGGAAATTCAACCTGAGATTTAGGGTATTCCACATGACTTTCTTTCATGGGATGTGTCAAGTCAAAGTCAGAAATACCGAGGCTTGCTATCAGTGCCAGCTTAAGAGCAGCTTAAGAGCCTGCTCTCGTTCCTCTACTTCTTACTGTCCTTGTTCTGCTGGGTACCGCTCTCTCTGACAATGTTACTCATGTCTGACCTCAGCCTGATTTCACTAGATTTCGAAGTAAACAAGATGTTTCACAACTTGATGGTGAAACAAGCACTTCTTACCCAAAGTAGGACAGCTCCTAAAAAGAGGGATCTGGGACACACAAGCACTACATCCTCCAAATCTTACTTGACAGTACTGGAAGGGCAGTCCTTTGACTTCACGGAAATTGTCTTGGCTAGTTTAAGAGCTGGTACGGGAAGAGTCATAGCATAAAAATGATGTCCTTTGGTAAAGATCAGTCTCCAAAAAATCTCTTTAGTATTTTGCAAGAAAGGATTAAGTCAGAATGTGTCTGCTCAGGTAAAGTTTACCTGAGTATTGTGAAAAGGATCTAGCAATGAAAAGTTGGAATTCTAAGGCACATTTACACGTTTTGGTAACAAAATGCTAGAATATGAATTAAGGGAATTCACTCTTGCCTTATGCAAATTAAAGCAAATACCTCAGCTTGCTAATAAAGTCTTTTTGTCTGAAGGATAAACCAGATCAGTAGTCTTCAATTGAAATTTCTGTTTCAATTTTGAAAATGCTATATTTTTTATATATTTTGCGCTGAAACAAACTTGTGTATGTATATGAACACACAAAAAACATTTTAGATTCATTATTTATTTTACTATATACTTCACTAACTCTGTTACCATTAGTGTTTTTCCACAGGTTTCAAATAAGCTGTGACGGTGGCATTTAAAAATAACAGACTAATCCTTTTCAGCGTGTGCATCCACACATACAGATGAATATGGATGGAGAATTCTTGATATTACTCAGTATTCAGATTGTATTACATTGTAATAGTCAATCATTCAAAAGCAACACAAGTGCTTCTACTAAATAAATATACATTAGGTATGTTTGGAAGTAATTTTTTTTTGCTCCAAAACAACTTAACATGAAGAATAAAACTCTCCACAACCCCAATGTCTGCATATAAAGGAAGCCAGTGAAACAGCTTTATTTCTATAATGGTGCAGACTTACTTATATAACATTAACAACTGGAAACATAAGGAAACCATACTGAACAGCAGGACGACATACATGTTTCCAAATTGCTGTGTCTTTCGACATACAGGAATCAGACTAATAAATCCTCGAGCTGTCAAATTCTGCCATGTATCGGTAATTTCATTTACCAGTAATAACTAAGCCTTTTCATTTTGCCCTGGTTCACATTCCCTGCTGTTGGAGATGCCATGGTTGCCTGACCACAAGCCCCATAATTCTCTCCTTTGGAAACGCTGTGCTGCCCTTTCCCAGGGCAGCCCCTTACCTCCCGCGCTGGTGACTTCCAGCTGGATGAAACAAAGGAAAATAGAATTACTCCTGTTGCCATGGGAATCTGCAACTCTATCAGGCTTTTGCCTCATGTAATAGAAAGTATATGAAAAGGTGATCATGGGGCAGTATGTGGGAAACATTACAGAAAGGACATTAATAAAAACAACCAGATCTCTCAGCTGGTAGCAATTGTAACTTTTCCACTGCACCCTACAATGAAATTATTAAGAATAATGGAGAAAGCCTAGCTCTTTTTTGTATAAACCAGAGCCCATACTCATTTTTCCATGGATTTTGAATCGCAACCACTGTACTGCATTCAGCAATCTAGCCAACTATACCTCCACGTGAATCTTGCCTGATAGCTACTTCTGCAGGAATAGATGCTGACATAATGAATACCTAATGGCAGCAATGTCTGCTATCCTGAGATAGTCCTAAGGACTGAAGTAGTGTATATTTAAATCTATGGTGCATGTAAAGACTTCATTTAAGTCCTTGCTACTGAATAATGCAGAGCTGAAATCTTGCTAAATAACTTATTCCTGAAGTTCAGATGAGTCAGTAATCCAATACTACTTAACATCCTCATTAAGAGCCTGTCCAGTTGGGCAGAATGCACCCTTAGCAAATGACACTAGACTAGGTGGAGCAGTCTTGCTTGCGCTTCACTTTGGAGGGACCTCAGCAAGGCAGCGGAATGAGTCAACAGTAACATGATGTTCAGCAATGACAAACACTAATGATTCTCCTGGTCAAAGCAAGGCAGCACAGGAATACAGGTTTGGGACTATGAATAAGCTCTGCTGAAAGGTCCTGCCAATAATGCAAATAAGCATCAAACAAGTGCAATGACAGGTTAATCACATACTGCAGCCTAACCAGCAGGTCCAGGGAAAATATTCTCCCGTATTTAGCACTTCTGGAACCATACTTGGACATTCAGTTGTATTTAGAGGGCATCCAGGTTTGAATCCGCCGACTAGAAGAAAAATGTCAGCAAACTGGAGAAGGTGCAGGAGAGAATCTGACTTATGAGGCTGTACTAAGGGAGCTAGCCATGTTTAATATGAGAGAAGGAAGGCTAAGAGACATCTGAATGCAGAGTCTTTCTCTCCTTAAAGACAGAGTCAGACATGGGTTATCACAGATGCACAGTGAAAAGGCAAGCAGCAGAAGCCACAAGTGGCAGCACAGGAGGTTCCAAAAAGAAATGTGGAAAAATTCACCAGAGTGACAGTGGTCAAGCACTGGAACATGTGCCCAGAGCTCACATCCTTGGACATCTTAGAAACTTGACTAGATAAGACGCTGAGCAACTTGATCTGCTTTTTGATGCTATCTCTTTCTTGGACAGAAGTTTAGATTAGGTGACCAGCAGAGGTCTCTTCCAATTTATTTTTTTTCCTGATACTGTAATCATTAGGATGGAAAGACAAAGAGCTAGTGAGATGGGCTGTGCAATTGTCTTAATCTGACATTACTTTGCTTGCTATAGTTGCTGCACATCTTCATACAATAGAGCTACTATAACAAGGGAAATAATGTCAAATCAACAGCTCAGGGACTGAACTGCATGTTCAACTTTCTTGCATTTTCCAGGAACCAGTGAATATCTGAAAAACACAAGCTGTTAGCATGGCTGGATTCTTATATGGGTTATCAGTAATGTGAGAATGCAAGGTTGAACAAAAAAGGAGCATAAAAATCCCTGGCAGGCTTTGATTAATACATATCAAAAGATAGCCTGTACTAGGAAAAGCATCCATATTTCAAGGATTTTTTTTAGCATACTAAACATCAGCAGTCTTGAGTCTAAGTATAATCAGAGAGATTGTTGTGTTAAAAGATTTGCCATCTTTAGAAAGAAAAGGAAAAAGGGGAAAGAAAAAATAGATGATAAAAGGTGGACTTCACCTATTTTCTGTGCTACCAACAGGCACTTGAGGAGCCAAAGCACATAAAGTACAGAAGGGATTTACAGAGTAACTTTAGGACTATTATGAGAATTTTTGATCCCCTTGCAGATTATTACTTTTTATAAATCTTCTGTTCTCTGAATAGGACTGTGCCCCTCTGTAAATCATTGATAACAAAGTTCTATATTAATCAGAGACAAAGCCCTAACAATTCCCTCATGCTTTATAAAGAACTCCTGAATAGAGTTGCTTGAACAGTGGAAGGACTTGTTTGACAAAAGACACAGAATGATACTGTTGTTTGGAAGACTAAGGAAATCCATGTGAAAAATAAGACTTTCAAAAGTTAATTCTTCTGTGAATAAGTAATTGACTAAGATTCAGGATTTGTTTTGTTGTTTTGTTGTTGTGCTATTCCCAGCAGTACAGCTGATTGCTCTATGACCTTGGGCAATTCATACTCAGTTGAATTTGGTCCTAATCTTTCTGTGCCTCATTTTACTCATTAGTATAATTACTATAATAATACCTGTCTCATGAGAGCATTGTGTGGCTTCATCAGCTATTATTTTTACTAATAATAACAGGAACTCTACAGGCTACTTTAGTTTATTTTACAAGAAACAGTTTTCTCAAAATAGTAGATATGAGCTTAATAATAATATGAGCCAGCTGGAGAACTGGCTTGAAAAGTATTTTTCTAGTAAAACATCAACATAACCTGCTTGTCTGCAAGAGAGTTTAATGATACAAATCTACAAGCATGGCTATACAAGCAAGTCCTTTCAAATGTACAGAATACCAAAGAAAACTTCCCATCCATACTAAGTGCTTTTCAGAGTTTACGTAAGCAGAGGGCTGGGAGTAGCCAAACAGGGTTCAACCAGGCATGCAGGCAACAACTATGGTGTAATTACAACAATCCTTCCTAATTTATCATTCATATCACCCATGTCTTTGGCAAATAAGATTGCTAATCAAATAATCAATTTTGCTCAGGGAAAGTTCTTCAGCTCTTTGTTTCCTTGCATTTTCTAAAAGTAAATATGAATTTCAACTTGGTGATGCCTTTCCAGCCACTGATAATTCTGTAAACATGCAATATTTTGATTTCTTGGCTCCCCGATCCCCTTACCTACACACTGTACATTGTCTGCAGTTTCTTTAACACTTGCTCTATTCTCCCACCTACTCTACCAGTGCATGCAAACACCTGCCTTCTGCTTTGCCACCATAGCAAAGAAATTCCTGCCGCTGTCACTTTATTCAAACACACAGCCAACTTCTAAAAACCACCACCACCATCTACAGCTTCTGCCAGTGTAGAAGGGGTTTGCAACTTGTTTTACACTTGCGTATACGGTAGTGGGTAGGAGACAGCAGATTCTTGCAGTTGACAGAGAAAGAGAGGAGGTAAAGATGATGACTTAATAGGACCACAGTCCATAGTAAGGGGCAGTGGAAGTTAGAAAAAAATCATGAGTGGCACAAAATTTCTTCTTTCATGAAGCCAGTGAAACCTGATGAACAGTTTATGGCATTACTTCCATGCTAGTTATTCTAGTTATTGGACATGAGTACGTTTCCCTGAAAAAAAAGGCCAATGAAGCAAAGCTACTTTCAAGGTAATATTTGCTTTCAAATAAGATTAAAAAATGAAATAGCTACAGTCTGAGGAAGCACTGCGTTAACAGTTATTGAAATCCAATCTATATTCTCAAATCCTCTACTTTCTTCTGAAGCGGCAAATGTTGAAAACAGACCAGCTACACAGCTTTAGGATTTGCATTTCCTAAGTATAAAATGTTTTCTAACCCTGAGGACTAACAAAACACAATATAAAACTGGCAATTGGCACAATTCTCAGAAAATGCTCATGGAAAAATGACATTATGTGCTTAATGAATCAAGAACTCCATAGGGATTTAATGATATTAGTATGAACATGGGATACAAAACTCAGTCCTAAAAATATATAGATTCTGACTTAGGACAACATAAAAATGCAAAATTTTTGTTTTGGATGTTAATCTTGGCAACATGCACCAGTGACCAAGATCTGCCAGTGGGTAGAATGTTCACTGATCTTGCAACAGAACACTCTAGTTTTTCTCATTATTGGTTTCTATTGCAAAGAAGAGAAAGCTTTGCTTCTGCAGAAGTCCTCTTTGCCAAAACTGCTGATAATCTATTAAAATTTTAGTTTGTAATTGTCAAAGAAGACCTCTAGAAGCAGTAATAAACTTCACACAATACATGTGAGAACTAAGTAAGCAATTTGCAAACAATGCATCATAATAAAGCAACCAGTTTTTTATAGGGCAATAAATTAAAATGCAATAGCAGCTTCTAAACAAATATATAGCAACATCATACCATAGTTTCAGGTGGGAAATATAGAAAAGTATTGAGTTAACATAAATAACAGACCTGAGACTATATCTTAATTTAAATGAAGAACAAGAGTGCAAGAGTTCATGAATGACCATATGTATCCGGACTTCAATACATCAGTTTATCCAGAGTTTAGAGTCACAGCACAACACAGAAAGAAGACAAAGAGTTCTAATATTGAAATCTCACACCAGATTCTATCAGTGAATTCTTGCATTTTTTCCTCCATTTATTGACTTCATCCAACTGCACTTACACAGTTTATCGTATTCATCGACTCTTTATTAAATTAAGTAAAATACAGTCCCAAAATGGGGCCTAAAGACATATATTTTAACTAAATATTTCATATAATCACTGGGTCCACTGTGTAGTGCAGCATCCACTTGTGTTCCCCTGCTTTTCCCACCTTTCACAACTTTAAAATAATAGAAGATAGGCATGTCATTACACAACGTCATAAATATAAGTATAAACCAGACATATAAGGCCTGAACATGTTTTTTGTTTTTTGTCCAGGCTATCATTTTAAATTGAAAACAAGATGAGTTTTTTATGTTTGTTTATTGATATTGTTGTATTCTGTAGAATTTTGATGAGTGTTTAGATTGAGATTTCATTTAAAATATGTTAATAAAATCATAGTATAGACTTGTTTACAGAAAAAAAATAAATTAAAAGTTGATTATGGAATTAATATTATTACTTTTTCCAGTGTCTTTTTTTTCTTTTTAATTCTAAGACAATTTAAATTTTTATTTTTCATTCTATTTGCAATCTTCTTATTAATACCATCCCTGACAACCGTGTAATTTATATTTATCCTCTAATCAGACCTATGAAATGCTGTTATACTTCTAAACTTCTTTCAGATCAATTAAAGAAAGATCAAATGACTTGCTGAAGACCAAAAACAAGCAAAAGAATGAATACTTATCTCCAAAATTTCAGGCTTATTTTTTAATGACCCTGCTCTCCAAATTCTCTTTAAGTCCAGCTACACTGCCTGACATTTGTCTTCTTTGGCACTTTTGTTATTCTCTGCCTGATAACATTTTTTTTTAATATCTGAACTCATTGATATTAGCTTATTTAAATGACAGAAATCTATCTTGACGATTCATTCGTATATTTTAATCTGAATATTAGAGGCAAACCATGTAAATAACAAGAATGGAAGAGGAATATGCAGATGCGGTACTCTATAAAGGTGTTTATCTTCTGGTAGATATTAAAACTATCACAATCTAAAACGGTATTATTCTTGTAGCCTTGCTGTCCATAGTAAGCCAAGTGACACAGAACACTTCCCTGGCACAGGCTGCCCAGAGAGGCTGTGGAGTCTCCTTCTCTGGTGATCTTCCAAACCCACCTGGATGCCACCCTGTGCCACGTGCTCTGGGTGTCCCTGCTGGAGCGGGGAAGTTGGACTAGATGATCTCTAGAGATCCCTTCCAACCTCAACCATTCGGTGATAATAAGGTAGGAAAACCCACACTATTTTTTTTCTGCATGCATTTATACTCCAGGCCTACTGAAATTTGATTAACATCATCTATCTGACATCAACACTAGCATGTCTTATTTAGAATGAGTTTTACACATAAATTTTTATTCTTCTGATTTTACATAGTACAGCCAGTTCTTGAAATAAGTGATTTATAAGGTCACAAGTATACCAGTAGACTTCCTCTGCCCTTTCTTGCACCTCTAATCATAATGTGAATAATCTGTAGCTCTTAACCCTCCATTCTGTACACTCAGAATTAATTGGTATGGTAGTTATATTAGGAGCGTTTTCAATGAGGGCTGAATGGGCAAAAGATTATAGCTGGCATGCAGAAAATCAGGTCTTTAATTCAAATGCCTTATAACTGTAAGTGCGTTTTCAATATGATCTAGAGGTTAGATAAACTAGTGCCATTGAGAGTAACTGCATTCACATGTGTAGAAATGAACTGAAATCACAGAATCACAGAATTGCTGAGGGTGGAAGGGACCTTTGTAAGCCTGTATCCTTTATAAAGATAACCAAAACCAATATCTTCTGTTGATTTTGAGAAGGAAGATACTCACCATTTTCCTTTATGAATTATTCCTTTTTCTCCTTTTTCTAACTTTCTGAATCAGATTAGTATCTGAGCTAACTGAAAAGTGGAGGGGTGGGAGAGTTGCCTGTTAGGCACTCAGATATGGATCTGCCATCCTCGAGGCCAGATTGCAGCTAGTGGGGACTTCCTATTCCTGAGGTTGTCGCTTTTGTTTCGATTCCAGGACTGGCAAATGAACCATATTTTTAAATGCCTTTTTATTTTTCAAAATATGGGGTAAAGAGGAGAGATATGTAAGAACGCAAACTATTCAGCAGATAAAATGACAGCTATTGATACTGATATTGATAACACAAGATAAAATCCTGTAAATAGATAGCAAATCATTATTCTTTTTAATTAAGTTGTTGTATTGATACTGTAAAAGCCCTACAAAACATTCTAATAACAATCCCTACCGACAAATAAAAAGTCTACTAAAAAAAGGTTAGATTAAAAAAGGGAAGAAAGCAATAAATACACAAACATTTCCTCTAAAAAATTCAAATGTACAGTATTAACACTGATCCAAACTTGTTTACTGCTCAAAATAAAGTGAGCATGAAGCATTCTGCTCTGTGAATGTGACATTTCAAACTTAACGTAAGAGCACAAGAACTAAATCACTACCCATCTCTACTTTGTCTCGATATTTGAGTAAAATGCACCAGAAACCCAACCTGTGCCAGGGACCACTGATCACATATTACATGTCTTTCTCCCAATGTTATAATTTGAAAGGGATACTGGCAGAAGAAAAAGTTGTGCATTGTGCTATCTGTTTTAACTGACACGACTGCCTTTCTCGTGATGACAACAAAGAAGGCTTGGTACTCTATGCCCTACCGCAGAACAGTTTTGCTTCCTTTCCATGATGTTTGGAATGCAGCAGGGGAAGAATTACTTTCCTCCTCATGTCTTGCCCTTATTAATACAGTTGTGCTGCAGTTACTTGGCTTCAGCAACTGGTTCATTAGGGTAGAAATAAACGTATTGCCTAATAATCTGAAGTGGTATTCTTGTATGAAGAGATCCCCACAAACAGAATTTGGTCTGAAGCTGCTTGTGACACCTGATCTGAAAAGTTTCTTGCAACAGTAATCAATTTTGCCTTTCTTCTTTTAGCAGAATGTGGTGGTGTTTTCTTATGTTTTTAGTTGTGGAGAGTAAGGGAACTCACTTTGTATAACCATTATGATAACTAGTCCTAATCTATACATTTCATCATGATTTCTTCTGTAAAACAGCATTTAATTTCCTTTCTAAAGTCTAGTTACTCTTTATAATACTGAATATAGCCAACTATAATCTAGAAAAAAAAAAAAAAAAACTTTAAGAATAATAACCACTTAAAATTTGCTAACATTTTAGGAGGAGCACACAAAAATTCATGACTCCTTTCTAATATTTAACAATATTGTTTAATTTAATTTTCATCCTTTTCACAATGAAAAAAAAGTGAAAATAATAATTCTTAATTACACATGACATGTTCATTACCATAAAGGTCAGAAGAAGCAAAAACAGACCCAAATATGGAGCTATAAAGACAAGGGGTAAAAGGTCAAGTTTTAGGAATGTTTAGAAGACATTTGTAGCTTTAAAAGTATGTTGTTCTGTGCCTGAATTCAATGTCAGATCTTAGGGGAAATATACATGGACACATGGTGAAAATGTAGACATTAGATAATGCAGATGCAATTAGAGTTGAAAAGGGAAAATAATACTGACTTGGCCTATCTTCAATTTTCACTTCTATTTCTAGAACAAATACAGCTCAACTGCTGTAGATGTAAATGTGGATGTACAACCAAAGATGTAGATGACCTGTTAAATGTTCAGTATCTCACCAGTCGGGGGGGGGCAATACTTCCAAAAAAACATTCCACATTAGATTATCACTTTAAATACTAAAGAAACATATTTTTTTGCTACTTTTTCACAGCCTACAGCATCTCTGCAACCTACAGCAGATCACAAGACTGTATGGATCCCCTTAGGCAGGTTACCATGCAGACTCGTCCAAAGATGCAGGTACTTTGTACACTGGACGGATGATGACTCATTTTCATTTTTCAGTCTGCACTCGGAGTGTGATATTATGAACCATATGGCCACAGCCTTCATAAATGAGTCTTCAAGGAATTCATCCCATGGCAGAATGGAAACAGCTTTGTTATGTAGCAAAGCTATTAAGCAATGGTTGGAGGACCTAAAAGATAAGTTGTATGAAAGGAAAATCCTCCATAATCCTGGACGCAGGTACTAGCACTTATTATAGCAACATGAAAAGTGCTCTTATTTCTGATTTCTAGTGCAGGTACATTAAAAGCAAACACATTTATAATGATGTTTTGTTTTCTCACTATTATTCAATCACTTTCCTGCCTAGCAGATTTTTTTTTTTTTACCAAGACTTTTGCAACTTCAGAAGCTTTAAAATTTCCTCTATTGTCTGTGTTGTTTTGAACCTTCTAAAAATTGTTCATGCGTTCCTAAACTCGTTTTAATCTTGACTGTGAACTCTACTCTTCCTGCTTTTTCTAAGCAAAGCTTGTGAATCTCCAGTTTCCTACATATGCTCCTACTTTGGGACTAGTTTTGTTGAAAAACTCATCCATCTCTTTCCACAAACCACAGAAAAAGCCACATTTTATACCTTCTGATCTCTCAGTTCTTACTCAGAGACTTATAAAATCTGAAGGGAGCATTCAATATGATGAACTTTTGTCACAGAAAGGTAAGTCTTTTCAAGCTTCCTCTGCAATAAACAGAAAAATAGGCTTCTCTGGAGAGTAATTATGAGCAGGAGTTGAACACTGGGGTTTTGAATTGGCCTCTGCAGCAGCCTTTCTTTCTCAGGAGTGTAACAAGGTACTTGGACAGTGATGGAGAGTGTGGGGAGAGGATCACGGCAGTGATGCTTGCGCGACTGCAGGCACATTCACTGGAGGTTAGGGAAGGAAGGAAGGAAGAGGTGGTAACTGGAAACAGTGTCAAAGATATGTAAAGAATTGTGGTCATTTGAGGGGAAAGACCATCGATCTGGTTCCCTTTCTTTTTCTTCACTGTTACACATGAAGGTAGAGTTTGTCTTAAAATACACTTTCAAATTATTACAGTGTAGAGAAAATAATTTCTTTCTTGTGTTAAAATAAAACAAAACCAAACAAAACCAACCAACCAAACAAACAAAAAAACAGAAAGAATAGAATGTTCTTGAGATACGGAGGCACAACTTTTAGGAAGGTAACCATGGATCGAGTAGTTAAAGGTATCTGCTATTTCAGAAAGACATGAACATCATCGTGTAGTACTCTGAAAAAAATGAAAACTCTGAAAAGCAAATCATAAAGTTTGTCTTTTTCTTAGGCACATAGCCAGTAGCCTTACTATGGCTGAATCGATGGGCTGCCATGCTGCACACCTCTTTGGTTCTTGATTCTCAGTTTTTATAAGACTGTGGTGAATGTAACCTACCCGTGCTTTCTGCTCCATCTCCATCATTAATCTTTCATGTTGCTCTGCTATTGCCAGTGTTGCAGAATGAACTTTCTGATATATCATCTCTCCTTCTCTTGTCTGAAAGGTGAACAGTCCTTCTCCTGTGTCACACATCCTGAAAGGATATTTAAGCAGAATAGAAGGAAAAAAATTAGTACTCTTTCATTTTTATCCAACTATTATAAAAAATGCGTACTTTGCAGTAGAGTATGCCAACTTTTATAGTTAAACTCTGGAATTCTGAACATCTGCAAAATTATTTTTAACCGGTGAGGAGAGACATAGGCCAAGAGATGTGTGCAGAACTTGATGAACATAACCTTTAAATTCAGTTTTAATCATCCTCTGAATAGTAAGAGAGAAGTTTTATCATAAAATAAAAACTTGAGGTAATATAGCCAGCTATTTACAGCACAATTTCAAGTGTCTGCACTGGTAAGTAGAACTTGAATTTAATTCTCTTAACCAATTCAAGACAGAAGTACATAGCACATCACGACACTGAAAAGCTGAGTTTTTAACAGAATGCTAACTAATAAAAGTTGCTGTTATGATGATCACTACAAAGAAGATATTTTGAAATAGAGTATTAGGAGTGTTAAAATATAACTGTCCTCATGTAAGGCAACATAAGCTATCCTGATAATTTCAAAAGCCATTTGGTCCGAGTATATTTGGCATTAGCAAGAGTATTTCTGTTGCATAAGAAGACTGAATAATGAAAAATATTACATAAATAAATTAATATTCTTGCCTTTAAACAGTAAATGCTATATTATCCTTAACTTTGGTATTTCTGTAGCATTATTCTAAGAAACAAAAGAGTGGTATGTGGTAAATGTGATGAGCCAGAGGGCTGTTAAATAGAGTATGAGTAAATATTAAAGTTAGGTTTTTGAATAACTTCAAAGGTATATACTGTGTTAAAAAGCAGTGCAATTTGACATATTCAGATTAGTGAATTATAAAAAAAAATTCTCACTGTCTTGTGTGGGTCCTGATAAAGACAAAATTATGCATAAATAGCATTTCCTTTAATAATTTTTAGTTATTGCTTCACCAGTAACAGCTAATGTGTGTCTGATTTCTGTATTTATAAAGAAATCTTTATGAAATTTTAGAGTTGAAACTTATTTGGTTTAATGTTTAAATTTAATCTTATACTTCCAATACTGATTTTCATAGTTAGTTATGATATTAATTTGATGTTTTGAGTCACTGAAGAATAGCATCCTTCAAGAACAGGGAGATTTCCATTTGTCTAAAAAACCTAATTTCACTAATATTTTGGTTGCTCACATTATTTTTAAGGCATCTATTTTTTTTTCCAGAAGTGTTGTCTATCCCAATGCCTTCAGTATGAAGCCTGAAAATCTGAGGCACATGAAATTGCTAATCATTTTAGAAGGAGTTGTCCCTAAAACCCCAACATTCTAACAAGACTCCAAAAATAACAACCTTTACAATTTGTCTCCCAAACTCTGGATCATTGTTTAACTGAAAAATTAAATGTATTTTTTACAAAATATTTTCCAATAAGTCAAATTAAGGTGTATGTATACATTGTTTTAAAATGTTACATTGTTTTACATACTATATATATGTATACATTATTTTAATTAAATAATCACTACATGTTTCTGCTATATAACAGAAACACACATACATACACAGTTATATTAGACTTGTTTGAAAATGAGATTTGCTGTAAGACTGATTTTGGTCCAAACTAAAATTAGCAAAACCAAGCACAGTACTATTAGTAACATCTCTTTAGTTCTTAGCTTTATTTATAAACAGGATTATTGTGCTGAGTAAAAGACTACTGAGAGTTCAAGAATACCTTGTTATTTCAAGGCGGTCCTAAGGCAATCTTATTAACTCCTACAAAAGCTTTCTCCATACACTGGAAATGTACACAATTTTAGGGAGTTCCTTCTAAAATTGTATGCATATGTACGCTTGGGGAGAGCAGAAACATGTGAAACAAAAGTGCTTCTTAGGGACGGAAAATGCAGATGAACACTCTTAGATCAGCTGAGATGCTGAATGGAAAGTCAGTGTTTTAAGAATAGACCAGATTCCCGACATTACATACACCCACACTTCTGAAACAAAAATAACCTTGCCTATTCTGGGAAGCAAAGAAAATGCGTTTCACTTTGTAGACTTTATTCACTTCATAGATATTATTTCATCAGCATTAATGTGAAGTACCAATTAAAAGACAAAAAAAAAAAAAAAAATTGCACTAAATTCCAGTGGAGATCAAGATCCCTGCTGTAAACATTTAACATATTTTATACCCCTAGCCACAATCTTCCAAAGAGCTTTGGGTAGAAATAAAATGTCTCAAGAGGTTTGCAACAGTCTTTCAGTTCCCTCAGGGCATCATATAGCTGGTATCTGCTTTTGTGTAAAGAGATCTTAATAAAATTCAAGCAGCAAGAAATGGAAAGTCTGGAAAGAATGACCAAATTTCAGAAACTAAAGCAAAATATGATGTCTCTGTTTCATCCTCCTTTTCAGAGGATGAAAAAAATCCTACAAGGATGAAAACAAGGAAGCAGGCAATGGAGTGTGATGAAGATGCGGGAGTTAAGCATCACCAGCAGGGCTGATGATACCATCTGATCTGCATCGCTCCTGTGAACCCTAAGTGGGAAGGACCCCACTGGCTGCCACCGCAGGAGGTGCCCCATGGAGGAGGCTGCGCTCTGCAGCGGGAAGGGACAACCACAACCTCCCGGCATGTGTTTTGTTCCTGAGGTGGTGAATCCCTTTGATACAGCAAAGTTCTTTCAAATTGTCAGTATGATACAGCAAGGCACTCCCCTCCCTCCCCTACTCTTAATTACTTTACTCACAAAAAAAGGGCTAGACCTTACTTATCAGACTAAGCAGAGAGGCGTGTTTTGGGTTTAGTTTCAGGCTTTCCAGAACAGCAAAATGCAAACTGTTTTAGAGAAGCCTCAAAGTGCTAGGGAAAAACTCCTGAGCATGATGAAGATGGCCTACGGGGAAAGGGACAAGCGTGCTCTCCTGTGCCCAAGAATTTTGTTGAAAAAAACAAGGAGTTTTACTTATCTGCTCAACAGAAATGGGCAAGCAGATGAGCTGAACTGTGCTTTTTGACTTGGCCTATTTACAATAAAACATAAACAGTAGAAGAAATGTATTATTTCCTCTATAGCCTCTATATTATATTATTTCCTCTAGATACCAGATAAAAGTCTGTCTAAAACTGCAGTTTCAAGTTTAGCCTTGCCAATGTTGTTGCCAATGTATTGTTTTAGAATAAGTTTAAAATTTCTCTTTGTTCAAAGCTAACCATGACACACAGTTGTTTAGCTATATCCTTTTTTGGTTGCTTTCCACTGTATTTTAAAATAAATAAAAAGCTGTTTGCAACTTCTGTTCAAAACATTTAAAAGGCTGGTGGTTCTCTAGCAAACTTTTAAAATGAAAAATGATGATGTTTTTACCCACAACATAGATCAAAACTTGTCAAAAATATTATTTTTACTATTCTGCAAAATACTGTGCTACATTTTTACCTAATAAAGGAACTGACGACGATTTATTTCCAAGAATCATTTTAGAGCAAAGACAGAACAAAAATGTGAACCTTTATTTTTCTTTTCCTGATGCTGCCATGGGTTTGCCTTGCCGCTCTACCTACGCAGTTTGACCTTTACTGTCAAAAAAATGTTACTGATTTTGTATGCTTTAATTTTTTGATGGGAGATTTAGTAGTATGTATGTTTGAAATATGCTGATGATAGCTTCTCTATTTCTGTGTTTCCAGCTTTAAAGCAGGTATGTCATTAACCTATGTCTTAGGATATTTAAGGATTCAGTGCATTAAAATGTATGAAGTACTTTGACTGAAATAGAAAAATACATTTTTTCTCCTGTATTATTACAGAATGATTTAACTGGGCAGATAACGAAGCAAGTAGATAAATAACATCTGGAAATAATCAAAAAATATTTAATGCTGCAGCTTTTCAACATCATCATTATTAGCAGATCTGGTTCAAGACCTAGTGAAAGGAACGGGGGGAGAGTTAAGAACTAAGACTAGGGAAAACTGTACTGAGAGATCAACAATAAAGTTTCTTGCTTTTACTCAAAGGTAGGGCTTATTTTCAGGCCAAGGAAACTTTCCAGCCTTATATTTTGCTAAATCTTTTCCAATATTTTCCAGATCCATACAATGATTTCCCAGTGACTCTGCTCACTACCGCAATCTCACTCTTTTAGGGTAGAATCAATAATGTATATTAACCTCATAGAATTCACCCCAAGACAGAAATTTTGTTGACGCAGTTCTTCAAAGATCAAAACAAACACAAAATAGTAAGCAATTTATTGGCGTCAATACTTTATATATCACTATGAAATGCAATGTTCAGGTGGTGGTTGCTCAGCAGCCCAATAAAACTCAGTTCCTTTGTCTGAATTTTTCCAAATATAACTAAACCAGCTTGATTCACTTTACTCCTTTTTCTTTCCAGTGAATGACCAAGAAGTTTCCTTTCCTCTATGGACCTCTGGCCATATCCATAAACTGCAAGTCCCAGGAATGGGACCAGCCAAAGAGAAGTTGATACTCTCATGTCATGGTTGAAAATAAGAATAATATTCAGCAAGTGGATGTATGAGGGCATGAAAGGACAGCAGTTTGATATCTCAGTTTCATTTAATTATTTTTGCTAAAAGAAAGGTGTATTTTTAAAGAATCATAAACAATTTTCTGAAAACTGAGACGTTCAGAAACACTACTTGCTATAAGTCTTTTTTAAAATAAAGGATAAGTGGTAATTGTAACTAGAAAGATTTTAGCTGTTTGTGTATCAAAATCTTATTTTCAATGAGCTTGGATGATTTCTTTTTACTCATAAATAATTTAAATAAATTTTGACTGATTTGTAAATTCATTAATCACCCAAACTTAAATAAAGGTAAACATTCTGAAATAGGCCCTGAACAAACTGAACTGACCAGCTAGGAATCATTAAGGAAGTGTAAAACATTAGAGTCATTAGTGTTGGAGTCTTCCCTTCTATCCCATAAATCCCTCCTATCCCATAAAACAGCAGAGGACTACACTAGTGTAGACCCTAACACAGTGGTATTTAGAGGTCAGAAGTCTTTCACATAAAACCCTTCCAACATTTTATTCCTCACTTACATGATGCTTTCTCCAAGTTACCGTTTTATTTTAATTTGGATATCCTAAGATACTTTGAGTAGCATCATGTCTTTTTTTTTTTTTTTGGTAAATTTTCCCTTAACTTCGCAGTCCAGCTGTAAAGTCCAGGTTGCCTCATCAATGTAGGTTTACCGAAAATATTTCTTTTAAATAGTGAATCTCTTTTCTCAGACACTTCCAGGCCCAGGAGGGAAGTAAGCTTGTGCTTATTTCCTGTATCCTGAGGTTGGGCAAATGCCAGATGTGGATCCAGACCTGGTATTACCACAAGAAGCATGATGAAGATTCTTATAGCTGTGGTCTCTAGGTCAGAGGAGGACTCAGTGGTGTGTAACATCTAACCTTGGACTGAAACACTTATTTCTTGTGCCCTTACAGATTTGCTTTTCCAAGGGGAGAAAAAAAAAAAAAAAAAAGTGGTGGAAATTAGCTGCAATTTTACTTTCAATTTAATTAGATTATCAGAAGAGACACACAAACACTGTCTCCCTTGTGGATATCTAACTTTTGTTCTATCCTTGTTTGCTGTTATCTCAATTTGAGCTAAGTCATTTTGACAGAAATCCTGTTTGTTCTTTCTATGCAAGGACATTACACACAGCACACTAAACACAGATTAACTAACTGGGAGGGTTCTCTAAGAAATGAATACAAAGCTCTCCTCAAGGTCCAAAGGCTTTGCTCATTCCAACACATGCTAGTTTGCATGTATCCCAAGGTTGTTCTTTTCGGAGAAAACAAAAAAGAGCAAGGAAAGTAAACAATTATTTGTGCCAGGTACATATTCATGTAAAATGGACAATACATACCTTAGAAAACTTATTAAAATATTTGTAAAATAAACTACACAGATTTTTACAGAATTGTAAGTTGACTTTTGTGCTGAAGAGAGAAAGAACAGAGGAAAAATAAGAAAGTATTGATAAGAATCCTAAATTGCAATAGAGCAGGCAAAAATGTGACACATTTTGGATAGGTGAATTAAAAAGAGAAAAGGTAAGATTATGTAAATAGAATCTGTATGGGAGTTATGAAAGGTAAATGAGTGAAGCAGAGAGAAGAAAATGAATGGAAAATGTGCAAAAGGTGTAATCATTTCAGTTAGAGAACCCTGGTGGTAGACATGGTTAGAAAGGTCTGAAGGTGAGAAAAGGTCAGTGGAAGCCAGGAAAATATCCGGTGAAAAAAAATATGAAAGGGAAACGAAGATCAACAACATCAAGCACATCAATAATATAAAGGGCAACATACAGAGGAAGCACACACAGAATCTCAAAATCTTTGTGTGTGGCATGTTACTTATACCCTAAAGTGAATAATGAGTCAGATTTCAGTGCTTAGCAGTCAGCATTTCAGAGCTTTAGGCTGCTTGTCAAACAAGGATATGCCAGCAATTTTATGATCTGAGAAGCAAATAAAGAAATTTTGTGATATCAGCCAGGCCCCCTAGATAATAGTTATTTACTGTCAAAAATATACACCAGGAAAAAAATAATTATGTATGATATCTACTAATTGCTGGCTGTAGACACTGATCCGTAACATTTATTGTCATGTTATTACATGTTAGCTGAGGTGGGTAATTTTCCACTGTTCATGCACATGCTCATGAGAAATGGTAGTGCTTTATTTTAACTCTCTTTTATGTGGGATCTCCTTGAATGTGACCTGAATTAGAACAGGGAACATGGTGTATTACCGCACCTCAGATGTGGCTCAGTAACTTGGCCATTTAGCTTAGACACAAACATTTGTTCTAAGTCCTCTCTCTTGCACAATTCTTAGTGTTTTCTGCTAGAAGAGATAAGTGGTTCCTCATGGCATCAAAACAGTTTCTTAATAAGATCTATGTATAGAAATTTTGAAATGTCTTATTTTGCCATTTTGAGAAGTAAAATATTAAGAGGTATTGGAAAAGAGTGGTGCTTTATCCCAAAAGCATAACTGGGTCCAGAGGACCGTAATTCTTTCCAAGCAATAGTGGCATGCCTTTTTAAGTTATTTTAGGCACTTATGGTAACTGAATGCTTATGTGGTAGATTGATAAATACAGTGTTAGTCTTTCTTAACTGTACGCATTACACTGCTAATTTACCTTCTAAATTACAGAGGCTTTTTTTGCATGAATACCAGTTATTTAAGATAATTTCTTTTTCTGCATGAACCAAACAACAGTGTAAGGAGATTACATAATACACACACATTTCAAATCTTGAAAACACTTTTTTTTTTTTATTTGTTTAGTTAGACAGCAGATATTTCTGTAAATTTCTAGCAGTAATTATGCCTCCTGGGAAACTCCTTCTTCTTGCTGCCTGCGCTGTCTCTGCAATCACTGTGTCTGCGCTGCCCTCTGTAACAGCACATTTAAAGTAGTGGGGTACGTATCACACTGCCCCTCTTGCACATCAAATGCTTTCTGTTTAATGGAAGTACAGTGAGGTGTATATAAGTCACGTCTTTCTCTGAACTAGATCAGTAACTGTTCATTAGTTCTGTTCACTATTCTCTTAATTCATTTCATGATCAATGTTCATCATAAAATGTAGCAAAATTCATAGTTTAGCTTTTTCAAAGGTTTAATTTTGATGAGCAAGATTATGTTTGGAACTAGTTTCAGACCACTTTTATTTGGTAGCTACCAAGCTTCATCATCATTTCTCATTGAAAAATGTTTTTATATATTTTAATTTCTTCAGCATATCAGAAGAAATGTGTATTTTTCCTTAAGAGTTAAAGATAACTACGTAGTCTATGTGCTAGTTGCAGTATAAAAAGCAGAAAGCAAAAACCACTCCCCAAAGTATTGCAATGAATGCAATACTTCAGATCCGAGTGAAGAAATAAAACTCTTCGAAACACTTCCATAATCAGCAACATTGTAAAGACAGACATCCAAATATGAAATACACCCATACATGATAATAAATATACTGTGGTAAACTCTGTTTCCCAGACAATAAATACTGAAGTTCAGTGAGTAAAAGATACCCATCTGGAACTTGTATTTTGGAGTCTAATACATTGAAATCTACTTCTACGACTTAAAATTTTTGTCCCTTGTGGCAACAGAGTAGTTTCATAAAACATGATCTAGAAACTCGGCGGAAGCTTGAGTTCCATCTGAACATAAGGAAAAACTTGCTTACTGTGAGAGCACAGGCACAGCACTGGCACAGACTGGCCAGGGAGGCTGTGGAGTCTCCTTCCTGGGAGCCATCCCTCTGAAGAGGGTCCCGGGCAATGTGCTCCAAATGATCCAGATTGAATGATCTAAGTAGGTCACTACCAACCTCTCCCATTCTGTGAATCTGTGGTCTGCTTTAGCATCTCTGCACAAGAAGAAATCTAAGCTGCACATGCTAACTATCTCTCCTCAATATTCAATCCACTTACTTATAGTTTAATTAATCAATAGAGGTCAACGATACTTATACACATGCAAAATGACCCATTGTAGGGAAATCTTTGACTCCTAAATGTTTTCTTTTTAAAAAATCACGTACATTATTCATAAAAGAAATTTATCAAAGACAAAGGCACGATAATGAAACCAACTACTGACATGTTCTTACGTACATAAAACATTTGCATTTTTGACAGTTTCAGTAATAGAACAAATATAAGCATTTTGTTAGATAATTATTTCTGTTAATTTGCAAAGCTTTGGTCTCATTGATAATGATGAAATACTATTTAACTTTCTTTGGGAAGAGTAGCTATTCTTGGCAGCTAGGTGGAAGATAAACTAATAATTCATATTACTATTGTCATTTTAGCAAAGAAGCAGTACTGACAGACTGTTGTAAAGCAAACAGACCAGTAAGAAACATAGATCTGAAGGGAATAAAAATAAAGAGGTTATAAAGACTACACAACTCTTTTTTTTTTTTTTTTCGATTAAATCTTTTCACCCAGCATGGTCCAGCTATTATATTTATCTCACTTTCGAACCACAGAGATGCAAGTTCCAAGCCCTGTAATCTGGGATCGTGTTCAAATAAAGATAACCACTACAAATTTCTGCCAGCCCGTTAAGAGCTGTTATTCCCCAATGAGAAGAAAAAAAAAAGGTTTAATTCCTCTCACTGCCTTAAGTAGCAGAGCACAGGTGAAGCAGTAGTAATTTTTTATCAGTAATGTCGAGTTAGCTAAATACAAAAATGTTAGATATAAAACCCAAATAAGGTTATTACTTTATTGGTTAAAACAGATGAGAGCATAGTAATACAAGAGCCCTGTGGCAGTGCAATATGACTTGCTGTTTTAGAAGCAATAAAACTTAGGCATCGAGAGTCTTTATTCTCTTCTTGTTTTCAGAGCTCTAAAGTCACTCTTATGCGTGGGACTATTCCTAGTCCAGGAATTGTCAGTGGAATTCTTCTTAGCTGCGACAGTCTGAATTACTTATGAATGCGATGTGACACAAACATGAATTTATTTGTTTCTCTCTCAGAAGCAAGTTTTGTAAAAAGAAGGCATATTCCAGTTAACAAATATTATCACAATGACAGTCAAGAAATTAATCTGTATAGGTATAATTGCTTATTTTACTATTTTTTTAGGAACTCAAGCAGCTCAGTCGCCACAACACTGAATACCATTCTGCATGTGCTGGCAATACTTGCAGTGATCACTAAAGCTCAACCTAAAAAAGACAACAGAATTCAGCTTTGCACCTGCACGTACCACATATGCAGTATGAGCCATTAAACACCGGACAACACTTGAAAGGATCTACAAGAAGGATTTGTCCTTTAATACCTTAACAATGTCTCCTCTATATGTTAACTGTTGTGGGAAATAAATTGCATCTACCATGGTGTCAATACTCTGTTTGTGTCACTGACCCTTTTAAATATTCAAAATAAAGATTGGAAACAGACACTTATTTTGGAAAAAAAAATGCTTCCACTTACAGGCATAGGAAGCATACTTTCTGGAGGACTGGACACAAATGAACTAAGACAATTAACCTTTTGATGGATGGACCAATAACAAACACTAAAGAAAAAAATAGTAATGCCAAAAGACAGAGTCAGATTTAGAACTACATAACCAGGGGAAAAGGTGAATTAGTCACAGCTGATGATGATGTATATTCAAAACAACAGTTTTCCCAACCTTTGGAAAATTACATGACCTTCTAATGCTACACTCTCTTGCTTTGAATGTGGGAGAAACAAAGGCAAAAGGAATGTTGAAGAGTGTTTCACTCAGCAGTTAATGTTGAAGAGTATTGTTTGTCATGAAATGTTTTGGCCACTTAATCTGTGGTTTGCCACTCCAAGAAATTCCAGTATATTACGATCCCATTGTTAAGGGATGTTTTTTTTTCAATGTCACTCTTTCCTTCTTCAAACCTTAATGGTTTGAACATTTTCGCCACAGAGGAATTTTCAGAAAGTCATATGCAAATATTACAGGCATAAAAGTGTTGTCCAGAGACACTCATCATCCTATGTACATACACTAATGAGTAATTAACATATGTTAATGATACCAAGGACTCATCAGCACTAAACTCAAAACTGGCAGATTTTCAGCTACAGTTTGGAAGTTGTCTGCCATAAGCTGAATGCCTACAGCAATGACCGCTGGGGCTGACAAAAGCACTGGCCATAAGTCAAGACAGGGATGTCTTCTTTAAAAAAAATACATTTCTTAAATGCTGATAGTAGGAACTGAAACCCGTAGCTGAAGGCCATGTTCCTGGTCTGAACATCAGCTAGACATATGGACACAAGCTGTGAAATAAGGCCTTAGGTGGGTACACAGTACATGTAATAAGAGTATTATGTCAAAAGATTAATTAAATCTGTACAGATTAATTTAATGTACAGATGTTATCACAAGTGAAAAGCATTGAACATCAACTGGTATTATACATACAGTATTTAAAGTAGGAGGAAACAAAACTTCCCTTCCTACTGCCTTATCTGTTCCTCTTCTACACAAGCCAGGCAGAAGCAACCTAGCCAAGTTTCACCTGTTCTCACGACTGCGAACACCAACAGCACTGTTACGGATTTGACAGCTCCCACAGCACTAGTCTGGCATCTCTGGCTCCAGCTGTCATTGCGCATCTGACACCTGTGTGTTAGTGTTTCTAGCAGTGGTCCAGCAAATCCTTGGTAAGGATTTCTCACTAGTCAGATTGCGAAATTCAACTAGTAGTTCTTCAGGTAAGTAGTAGCTTGATAAGGACTTCAGATCCCTCACAAATTCTTTGGTAAAATTTTCTTCCATAAAAAACCCCACACCTTTCAGTCTGAAAGGCAGTTGGCGAGGAAAATGTATTAGCGGATAGGTGTGAAAAAACCAAAGAAACTAAGAGAAAAAATGCATCAGTGAAGAACAAAAGAAATAATCACATGCATCAAATAACACAGCAATGGAAAAAGAGGAAAAGCATAAAAAGGAATGAGGAATAAGAAGAAAGCAGTATTTATAATCACAGAATCACAGAACAGTTGACGTTGGAAGGGACCTCTAGAGATCATCTAGTCCAACCCCCCTGCACACGCAGGGACACCCAGAGCACGTGGCACAGGG